>OX451390.1:421222-568222 GCA_949629135.1 Eremobia ochroleuca
TAAGTTAAACAAACTCGGAGAAGTCAACCCACCTTGTCTGACACCGCATTTCAGAGGATATTCCTGACTAAGCGAACTGACCCATTTGACCGCATTTTTTTGATTACTGTACCAGTACTTGAGGAGGGACACCGTCTCCCTCGGTACAGTGATTTCCTCAAGTAGTTTATGCCACAGATTATCATAATTAACCAGGTCGAACGCCCTCGACAGATCAAGAAAACACGCATATATCGGTGTATTCCTGTCAGTATAATACCTTAATTAAGTAAATATTAACAAAAAACCAAAATATGTAAGCAACGGCTGGTTATCCGACCAAATTTGAATGACTACTAAAAAGCGACGGATTCATACATATCGATGACCTTATTTAGTATCGATACTCGTTATAGTAACACCAATGTTCCTTGATTGATACACCCTAGCAATGGCAGCCATTTTATGCGACAATATGAGTTGTATTGTAGGTATGCACCACAGATAGATTATGCTAGATTGCACGAGTGTAGGTACCTCGCGTGGAGAACGTTGAAATGAACGTACCTAAAATTTTTGTTACACGTTAAACTGTTATACGATTTAGGAACGAAAAAAGACGTTTTCGTTCTCTGTTTTGGGGTCCGGGGTCACTTGGGCTGGAAACATTTTTTGTTGATTATTTCTATCTCGAGTACCCCTACCAGTCTACCACGATAATATTTAGATGGATTAGGGTTATTTCCATAGTTTGTATAACGAGTACCTCTTCCGCGTGTATATCCACCACGGGGGCCACCATTAAACCTTTGCTGACAATTATTGTTATTATATCTTTGACCCGTACTATAATTTCCGCGGTACCGAGAACCTTGATTATAATTGAGGAGCGTCGGAACGAAAACCGATATATCGAATTTACCATATTTTTCACAAATTAAAAAAAAGCTTGTAAGTTTTTTAATGTTACAAAAGTGTAAAATTATAGCATGTCAATTTGCAGTTAAAGTGACATCGATTGATGTGTGAAACTCGACGGAGGGTAGATACTTAATTTAGGGAGATACTTGGCGGACAAGTATGGATATATGGGTTTTTGACGCGATCATTTGGATATATCGGTTTTTGACGAAACCAAAATGGATATGTCGGTATTGAACTGAATTGAATTTGAACCGACCATTGTTGAATTGTGTAAAACTAAATAAGAATTATCGGTTTTTAATCCAACAACAAGAACATGTTGAATTAAAAAATGTATTTGTCCGGTTTTGATTTGACCACAGTATTTTGATATTTTTTTTAAAATGGATGTAACTGTTTGTTAATTGATTTATTTCCTGAAGGGTGTATAATTAAACATTTTGTAACAGAAAAAAAATTAAAAAAAATAATGTCTTAATTAAGACATATCGGTTTTTGTTCCGACGCTCCTCAATTATTATTCCGTCCTTCTCTATTGAAATTGTTATTATAATATCTGTTATTTGGCTTACCCCTTGCGCTGAATATACCGTTGGAAGTTGAGGGCTGTGCCAGCTGCCCATCGTGCTGCTCGACGAGGTGGGCAAGCTCTTTGAAAGAGTCATTGCAGACCGCCTCGTCGGGCAGCTGGTGCGGGTAGGGCCGGATCTAGCGGAGAGCCAGTTTGGCTTCCGCAGGGGGCGCTCTACGGTGGACGCCATCATGCGCGTGCGAGCCCTCACGACAGGGGATGCTGTGGCCCGGGGTGGGGTCGTCTTGGCGGTGTCTCTAGACATCACCAATGCTTTCAATACCCTGCCCTGGAGTTGCATCAGGGAGGCACTAGTATCATCGGATGCCAACCTACCTCTGTCGCGTGGTCGAGGCCTATTTCACGGACAGAGCCGTCATTTACCCCGGTCACCAGGGAGAGTGGAACCGGCGAGAGATGTCGTGCGGTGTCCCACAGGGATCGGTCCTGGGGCCGCATCTGTGGGACATCGGGTACGACTGGGTGCTGCGCGCCGACCTCCCAAGCGGCGTCAGTGTAGTTTGCTACACTGACGACACGCTTGTCCTGGCGCAGGGGAGGTCGCATCAGGCGGCGGCTGAATTAGTGACACGCGGGGTTGCGACAGTCGTTGAGAGGATCCGGCAACTGGGACTCGAGGTGGCCCTGCATAAGTCCGCGGCCATGTGTTTTCATGGTCCTCGGAACGCGCCACCATCGGGTTCCCAAATAACGGTGGGAGGGTTCACATCGGCGTCGAGTCGACGATGAAGTACCTGGGACTCGTCCTCGACAGCCGGTGGAACTTCGTGGAGCATTTTCGACGTTTGGCTCCCAGACTGGAGCGGGCCGGGGCTGCCTTGAAGCGGCTCATGCCCAATCTAGGGGGTCCAAACGCCTCCTGCCGGAGGCTCTACACAGGGGTCGTGCGGTCTATGGCCCTTTACGGGGCACCGGTGTGGGCGCGTTCTTTGAGGCGGCGACCAGCCCGCCGGTTGAACGCGTCCCAGAGGGTCATGGCCGTCCGGCTAGTCCGGGGATACCGCACGGTCTCCGGTGAGGCGGCGAGCCTCCTTGCCGGATTACCGCCATGGGATCTGGAGGCAAAAGTCCTCGCCCAAGTATGGGAGTGGCGCGAGGAGGAAAAACGCCGGGGCGTTACTCCGCTGCCGCGAGAAATCACGGCACAGCGGACAGAGCTCCGGCGGAATCTCATGGCGACATGGAGAGCGCGTCTATCGCAACCCAGTGCTGGGCACGCCTCAATTGCGGCGGTAAGTCCCCTCTTTGAGGAGTGGTTAGAGAGGCGCCACGGCGTCCTCACCTTCCGCCTGACGCAAGTCCTCACCGGACACGGCTCCTTCGGGAGGTTCTTGTTCCGTATAAGGCGGGAGGAAACGCCCGGGTGTCACCATTGTGTGGATTGCCCGGAGGACACGGTGGAGCACACGGTGGAGGTCTGCCCGGCTTGGGCGGAGCACCGCCGCGTCGTCACGGCGGCGATAGGTGGCGGCGATCTCTCGCGTCCGGCCCTGGTCCAGGCCATGGTACGGAGCGAGAGTGCATGGGAAGCCGTCACCTCCTTCTGCGAAGCAGTAATGCTTGCGAAGGAGGAGGCGGAACGCGTGAGGGAGAGGCAATCTTTGCGCCCTCACGCCCCTAGTCGCCACAGGAGACGCCCTGGGCGTCGGGAGTCAAGAGCCGACTCCCGGCCACCGTAGGCGCGGGCTTGCGGACGGTGAGCAATGGGCAGTTCGCCGTCTTATAAGGACCAGGCCCGGGTCGACGGCGCGTCGTGGTCCACGCGCGCCTCAAAGAGATGTCAGCAGTAACTGACGGGGTCCGCTAGGGCCGATGCTTGCCAGGGTCGCGGGATGTTCGAAAGAGGTACCGTGGCCGTGGCAACTGAAGGAACACGGGTGGGTTTTAGTCAGTAAAAGTCTGAAGAGCGGGAGAAGTTATTTGATAATTTCCCACCTAAAAAAAAAAAAATTAAAAAAAAAAAAAAAAAAAGGCTTGTGCCAGCTCCTCGTCCTCAGCTGCACATACCGCATCCTTCAACTGTGAGTAGTTCCGTGCTGAAATAATAGTGCTTAAGCGTTTATATCTTAATCCATCAGAAAATCTTTTAATCGCGAGTATCTCATTTATAGGTCTCAGTATCTCGGTTGCCTTTTCCTTACCATCAGCTTGAAAAATAGTGAGATCTATAAACAATTCTGATAATTTGTTTCCATATTCACTGATAGACATATTATTTTGACACAAATTATTTAATTGATTAAGTATAGAATTGGCTGACTTTTTCGTTAATAAATAAGTTTTTATATCCTGTATGAGGCTCGTAATGTTGTCATATTCGCATTTTAATTTTAACTTGGCTGTTTTAGTTAGTCTTGTTTTTAAGACAAATAAAATTAACATTTTTGTTTGATCAGTGTCCTTGAGACAGCTGTTGTATAATTCTATAGTGTCTTATGATTTTCTCAGTTGTATAAACATGACAATTTATATTACATTAAAAAGTTTATATCTCAGAAAAATCAACTTCCATCCACATTCGCGCAAGCGCCCTGCGCCGCCTAAACGAAACAGCAGGCGCAGGCATACATTTTCGCCGCGCCGTAGAAAGAGAGGGGGATACTTCCTGTCCTACGCCGCGCCGGCTGTCTACTCTCCATCCGTCTTAGCAATTTTCGATCAGGTCACGTGTCCTGACGCGAGTTTAACAATTTTTACCCATTACAAAAAAAGTGTACAACGCCGCTAAAGAAGTTTTCACTTCAAAAATGGACTAAGTATCCATCAACCTCAGCAAGGTAATTTCGTAATCGTAACACACTATCAGTAGCAATGGGTTTCATTTTGACAGTTGAAGAACATTTTGCGTTTTTTACCTTGTTGACCAAACACATTTTTCGAACATTTGAAGCAATAGATTAGCAATATAAGCATATTCCTAATCTATTGCTTCATATGTTCGAAAAATGTGTTCAAAATGATTCAAACTGAGATTAATATTGTGTACAGGCTGTCATAACAATGCCACAAATATCCCGAGAATAATCCGAGTTGATTCGTGTTTTGTGAAAATGTGTCCATCGACTTCAACTAAGTTTCCAAATAAAATATTTTTAACTGGACCTTCTGACCCGAAGTTGAGAAAAAAGTGGTTCCAAGCTGCGAAGAGGGATGACAATTTATTCTTTAGACTGTCATTCGGTGCTGTGAAGATCACCAATATTAACTTTCGGCAGATTCCTGGGATCTGCTTTTATGAACCCAACCCATTTTTATTAAAAAAATGCGATTAATTTCTGCAATAAAAGTTATTTACGTTCACAACTATAACCTTAAATAAGTCATCATAACACGAGTGACGTCACTAGACGCTGATTGGCGGATTAAAATACGTTCCGTTTCACGTTATTTTAATTCGTAATTATTGTTAAAAATTGTTGCAAATGGAGGTTATTGAAAGAGTCCCAAGTATTGTTTGACTTGTTTAATAATATAAAATAGGTCACACAAAAAGAACATGCTAACACAGTGGCGTTGTTGTAGAGGAAGTTGGTGTTGTCATACACCAAACCATAACAAATAATTTTTAACATTGCAACACTCAATATTTCACAACAAAAATCAATATAAACTAAAATAAAAACGTTGCAGTGGTAAGGACCACTGCAACGTTTTTATTTTAGTTTTATATGTTTTTTTAACATTTTAGTCACAAAATATTGATAAATAGTATATCTGCATCTTCCCTATTCGCCCGCTACGCGATACGCGGCAACGGTCGGCAGGAACCCGACACCGGGGCACTCGCGCATGGCAGGGGCGCCATGGAGTTTGTGGGTTGCGGGGAGACAATCAAAATACGTCTGTACGCTACGAGTAGTTTATTACGACCACAGAACATATACAGTGTGTCCGGACATGGACTAGCGATATTCTAAATACTTAAATATAAGCTATTTTAAAGTACAATTACACTATAGGCTTAGGTCCAATATACTTCCCCGCTATGTGGCAGCCATTTTGTTTTTTTTGTTGAAGTATGCTCTATGCGAGTACAAAAAAAATCATATATCTCAAAGTTTTAGTCATACTGAGATAAAAATAGGCTTATTCGAAAGGCAATAATATTGTCTACCGTCTGCACTACAAAGCAATATGTTCACAATTCCATAACTTTTGAAAAAAAATGTGAAAGTCGAAAAAAAAAACAAAAAATTATGCAATTCAACCAATAATTGTTAATTACTACAAAAACAACCCCGAGAGCTTTTTTATTTTTTATACTAGATCGACAGTTTTTGAGCTAAGCTACAATACAACATAAAATTCACAACTGTATGTCTAATACTTTAAGAGTTATTGTTGTATGAACATAGCGTATGCGCAAGCACAAAAGGCCTTTGTCGGAACCCTAAACAGGAAATCATTAAAAAAACATAACATTCATATTGAATTTTATTTCATGTTTTTTCCAATATTAAATGAAGATTAAAATATCTAAAGCAGTTGCTCAAAGTGGCCACCTCCAGCTTGTAGACACACTACGGCTCTCTGTGCCACCTGGGTTGATGAGCGCCTAATTAAATCCAAATCGGATCTAATTTCTTCGGCGGCTGCCATAATTTTTGCGACGAGTTCTTCCCTGGTATTTGGAACTGTAGCGTATACTTTTTGTTTCATATGACCCCACAAAAAATAATCCAAGGGTGTCAAATCGGGTGAGCGAGGCGGCCACGCTACTACACCACCACGACCGATCCACGGCTGTAGATTATTATTTAAATATTCTCTCACTGCTCGAGAAAAATGCGCGGGTGCACCATCGAGCTGGAACCACATACGCCGACGGTATGATAGAGGTAGGTCCATGAGGCTGTCCGCAAACTGTGTCTGTAAGAATTCTAAAAATCTAGCGCCGTTTAATGTAGGTGGCAATTCCAATGGCCCTATCAGCCTATCGTTGATTATGCCGGCCCACACATTTACTGAGAATTCATGTTGAAATGAGCTTGGGCGCACTGCCCTTGGATTTGCGGAGCACCAGAGATGGTCGTTTCTGTGGTTTGTAATCCCAGCTCTTGTAAATTTGGCTTCATCAGTCCACAGTATTCTTTGTAAAAAATTACGGTTCTGTCTCAAATTTCTATTTATCCACGAACAAAACACAGATCTCGCAGCAAAATCTGGTTCGATCACGTCTTGAACCCGTCGAAAATGATAAGGGTGTAACCCTTCTCTTTTCAAAATTCTCCATACATGCCACTTAGACATTCGAAGTTGCACTGAAATCCGTCTAACGCTTAGTCTAGGATCATTGGTTATTAGTCTAAGCACTTCTTCTTCATCTTCGGGCGATACCAAGCGATTGCGTTCATTAACAGCTCTTTGAATACCTCTTTCCGCTAATCTTGAATGCACGTCGATAAAAGTTTGGCGACTCGGTGTAGGCCTGTTAGGGTACCTTCGTCGATATTCTTGTACAGCCAAATTTGCACTTCCATTGCAAAAGCCATACACAAAGTGTATGTCAGCAATATGTTGCGATGAATATTGACGCTGTGCCATACTTTATCACACTTTTAAATACAAAACACTAACGCAGCACGTAAACAGCACGGACGGTAAGTGAAAGTAGCGATAGCGATCACAACGCAGGGCGAGGGACAACTAAACTAACCCAACTAATAATTTGTCCTTAAAACTGATTTTGTTTCAGGTAGTGGACTAATACGTTCTATCTCGCTTACTCACGGTAGTAACGAACAGTATTTCTCGCCTGCTCTCAGATGGAATACAGTGAATGCCATAAATGACACTCTGGCGGTTAACAAAGACGTTTTGTGCTTGCGCATACGCTATGTTCAAACAACAATAACTCTTAAAGTATTAAACATACAGTTGTGAATTTTATGTTGCATTGTAGCGTAGCTCAAAAACTGTCGATCTAGTATAAAAAATAAAAAAGTTCTCGGGGTTGTTTTTGTAGTAATTAACCATTATTGGTTGAATTGCATAATTTTTTGATTTTTTTTTCGACTTTCACATTTTTTTTCAAAAGTTATGGAATTGTGAACACATTGCTTTGTAATGCAGACGGTAGACAATATTATTGCCTTTCGAATAAGCCTATTTTTATCTCAGTATGACTAAAACTTTGAGATATATGATTTTTTTTGTACTCGCATAGAGCATATTTCAACAAAAAAAACAAAATGGCTGCCACATAGCGGGGAAGTGTATTGGACCCAAGCCTATAGTGTAATAGTACTTTAAAATAGCTTATATTTAAGTATTTAGAATATCGCTAGTCCATGTCCGGACACACTGTATACCCTACAGAGGGAAGAATAACTGCTCCGTACAAATTTTAGGAGGAAATTTTTCCTTACCGACTAGCGCCATCTATATTCCGCCCACGAAAACTAAGGAGTAGAAGCTAGGGCGCGAATTTTGAACTACAGTGCATTTTATAGATACTTTGTATTGCATTTTATGCACAAGTACAGTGCGTTTCTCGATAGTTTCCTACAAGATGGCCAATTTTTGCTCAGCAATAATTGACATCAACAATCACTATCGAGAAACACACTGTACTTGTACATAAAATGCTAAAATTTATCTATACAGAGCAGTCTAGTAAAACAAAGATTAGTACTTGACTTTTTTATTTAGCATGTGAATAATTATAATTTAAATAACAGATTAATTATTATATTATAACTGATTTTGCTGCTGACTGCGAACTCATCGCGAAATTAAACACAAAATCAAACAAGAGTCACTGTCTCAACACCGAGTCTATATCTCACAAATACACACTTAATTTCACCAAAACACAGGAACGCAGGAGCAAGCTGGACTCAACGCTATCAATGTTTGTAGAATTAAATGGAACTAGTTTATTTATTACAAATAAATAAGTACAACATAAAATGGTGCGCAAGCGGCGGCAGACATTTTTCTTGTGACGTCAACGGTCAATGTCATAATCGATAATGACGTGCGGACGTTAGTGTTTCCACACATTATCCTCCATATCATTTTTTTATTATGTAATAATCAATTACATATGTTATATTCCTCAATGAAATATATTTGTGTAATATCAGAATATTGGCTAAAGGTTTTTTCAAGGGTAATTTATTTTAAAAATCAAATAATAAGCTCATTATTATGGAAAATACGAAATTGTTTTTTTAGTGGCAACATTATATATTCATCTCTTTTACTCTGATGGCGTTGTCTTTTTCTTGTTTTCAAGCCCACCTACATACAGTTCGTAGAACAAAGTTGACAGACCCTGATTACGACTGTGTCTTAATACTAATAACATCGGTACACACTACAATGGTGCCATGCGACACCATTGCTCGCGGCGATCGGCGAACTTCAGTCTGCCTCCGACCGCTTTCCGCGTGTGACGTCAGGTGATAAAAACAAAATGCCTAGTTGTGCGATACTTAATTGTTCTAATGGGGTTCCAAACTGAAACTAGATGGCGCTGAGTGTTTGTCACCAAGGAAGGTATTAGCTTATATGGGAAAAATAATTATTTTATAATTTTTATAAAAAAATGGGTCGTTTTGCTTATTTTAACTGCCAAGAAATGGAAGTATATACATTCCCTAAGAACCCTGTGATAAGAAAAAAATGGGAAAAAGCGATGAAAATTAGAATGGTAAAGTTTAAAGCGACTGATCATTCTAGGTAAACATTTCAAAAATACTGATTTCCAAACTACTTCAAAGGAAACAGCAGGCTAATTGCGTAACAGACTATTAGTAGCAATGGGTTTCATTTTGACAGTTCAACAACATTCATTGCGTTATTTACGTTGTTGAGCAGACACGTTTTTCGAACATTTATGGAGCAATGGATTACCAATTTGCTTCAAAATGATTCAAATTGAGAGTAATATTGTGTTACGCAATTAGGGTGCTGGTATGTTAAAGTTGCACTAATTTTTATTTTATCTTTATGTTAATATTTGCATTATTACGTTTATTATTGTTATAAATCTATCTTGACAGGGTTTCCACTTCAGAGAAAGTTCGTTTTACATAATGCTTCTTTGAAATAATTACTATAAAAGTTAGAGAGTTTGTGCAAGTGTTACTATTAACATTTCTAAACATATTGTTCTCTGGCAATTGCATTGAAGGTTCGAATCATTGGTTCGAATGGATTATCCAAACAGACATTTCCAAAATTAAAATTATCTGTCATATGCCTCTAATCTGAAAAAAAGATTAAATTATCATTATAATGTATTTTTAAAGCCATAGGTCTCTTAGGCCATTATTTATGAAAAATTAAATATTTATGATATATTTTTTATTATTAAAATTGTATCACAATATTTTGAATCCAAAAACTGGATTAAATATCGTCAAGAGATATTAAAATATCCAGAATTACGTATACCTCTCTATTAGATCAGCTTTTTTTCCGCACACTGAAGCCGCTCTTTTCTTCAGCTCCGTTTTCAATTGAGCAACATTCCAGGTAGAATACATTATATAAGGTACAAAAAGCAGGTATAAAACGTGGATAATCAATTTTAAAAAATATCGCGATATCCGCCATTATAAAAAGATGTGACAAACACCCACTGCCATCTAGCGGATACGTTTCTGGTAATCTTCCCCATTCCACCCATGAAGTTGGAGCTGGTAATCTAGGTATTTCTTATCATCCGTAAGTACTATTTGTCTTAAAATAATCTGTTGTTATTTATAAAACAATTTATTTTGTTATTTTCATCCAAACAGTAGTGTATCCAAATATTTTTTCATTGCGGCTTTAGTTTAACGAGCCAGGCTTATTGTGCATTGAAAACCAGCAATGTAAAAATAAGCGATCTAACGTTTCAAGGTCAAATTCTCATTTCCTTTGTAAAAAGTAGACATTAGTGTTGTACACTGCAATTTTCGATGCCGATTTCGTACTCAGTTATAATCGATTTTGAAAGCAGAGGAAATGATAATTATATTTTTAAATTAAAACGTAACTACGTAATGTAGGTAGTGAAATGCAAATATTATAAGCGAACAGCTAATGGTTACTTCTTAAATACACTTTTTTCAGGTTTCCGAAAGATCCTTATATTAAAAATAAGGAAAAAAATGGTCGCAAAAAATGGTTTCCTACAAAAAGCCACGCGGCCTCCCTTTTAACCTTTTGAATGTCTTAAGTTACACAGTTCGACATAAGCAATTGTCTTTCTATTGTGTCTCTAATTACGGCATTCGATGAGTTAAACATTAGAAGCTGACTGACGACCGGCGGCGCGCGCGCCGCCGGTCGTGCGAAATCGTCGCGGCGATCGATTTCGCGCGGCTTGCGATCCCATCACTAAATTACGGCCGTGACATCAAAGTGCCTACGAAAAATGTTATACGCTCGGTTCCCGTACGAATCGACGAAGACTAGCGTTCTATTATATGTATATAGTTCTGTGGTATGCACCCTTTTTTCGTAGGTATTTCCCGTCCATCAATGTCTATGGTGAAATGACAATGACAGTGAAAGTGAACGTCAAAGTGTTCCCCTACCGCGTTTAGGATTTAGTAAAAAATAAGAAATATTTTAGTGTGAGGTATATTTGTAATACGGTAGAAAAAATTGAATTCGTGTTGTAAAATAAGCTACATTGCTGCTAAATAATGGTGAGATCAGATTTTAAAAATCTGATGTGGCTCCTCAATCCTTACGGACATAATCTTTTATATAAGTTAACTAGCGACCCGCCCCGGCTTCGCACGGGTGCAATGGAGAAACTGATAATTTTAGAGCCACTTTTTCTCGTAAAAAGTATAGGATAAAAAATGGTTATTGTGGGTTATCCCTAAGAGATAGACATATACCATCGCTGACTTTTTTGTAGACCTTTTTAAGGTGTACAATACTGTAGTACATTATTTTGATCTGTCTTGACGGGTTCAGCCAGCGTTTACAATGTAAGCGCAAAAAAAATGTGTTTATTTACGACATCACATTAGAAATCTCTAAAATTATCAGTATTTCTCTACAATATTATCCATGTATTATAGATAAAAACCTTCCTCTTGAATCACTCTATCTATTAAAAAAAAACCGCATCAAAATCCGTTGCGTACTTTTATAGATCTAAGCATATATAGGGACAGACAGACAGGGAAGCGACTTTGTTTTATACTATGTAGTGATTAGTTGTAATTTAAATTAGTATGAAAACGATGATATCACTGAGATGTATTCACCCAACCCGAAAGGGAGGCATTTGGATAATATGAAAGAACATATTTTTTTTTTTAATTCTTGTAATTTTAATATAAATCGAGGAAATAGTTATCCCTACTTCTTTAATTCATTAAAAAGCAAACAGACTTAAAATAATAATAATAATATGTATGTACAAGTATATAAAAAGGAAGGCAAATAATCAAAGGCCATCAAAAAATTCGTCCATATCGATGTCAATAGGAAACGTGCCCAAAAGGCTGGCAGCATTACCATAATGGCAATGCTGATTCTTTGGCCAAAAAATATGCCAGCCCTCTGGTCACGTGAAGAGTCGACCATCCGCTTGGCGATATCCCGAAATAGGTGGGCATTCGGACCCCATGGCCCTAGTGTATCAACCCCAAACGGCTCGAACAAATAAGTTCCAAAGAGGTTGGAGTATTTGCGCCGTTTGAGGTTTTCCGCACCTGCAGCAGCCGCACCAGCACAGCCCACCGTGCTTGGAAGATGGGATGGAGCAAGGGTGTCGACACACGTTGCATCCCACACCAAAGGACTACCTACCTTCCAAGGCATTATGGTCATTTCGTCTGGTCTCTTCCTATCGTCGCGCGCCAAGCCATTGGCTTCTAAAACAGCTGGCACCCCGGCGGTGACCAGAGCACGACGGATGATGTCATTGATGCTGGCGTGCCGTGCTATCCGGCCTGCGTTTTTACTGCAGGATAAGCCATAGTGTCCGAGGCAGTCGACACCTTCACCGCATTGGCAGCGATGCGGACCTACGCAAGGGGCGCCTAGACGTAGACAAGTAGCGAGCCGGAAGGTGGTGTCACCCAGCAAAGTGCCTATGTTGGGTGACGGTAGCGCCTGAAGCCAGAGACCCGACTCCCACTCACCCACAGCCAGTAGGCGGGCACGCTCGGCAGTATTGGTGGACGTATTAATAAGATTAGTCCGTACCAACCTGCAGAGCGGCTCATCCCACTGCCTCTGGGAACATGGGTTCACGGGCCGATCTGTATCCGGGCAAGCCATTTACCAGGCGTTCACTGCGTCAGATAACAAGAATAAGATAAGAACATATTGATAAAATATTATTATTTACTTCTGTGGAAAACGTACCTTAGTAACACGGACTAGAAAAAAAAGAAGGACTCCGCGCCACGCATATCGAAAGTGAAGCACAGTACAGTAAGGGTGCCGGACCGTTTGTACAAACGTGCTTCACGCACACATTTACATCATAGAAAGCCGGCCGGCCGCCATTACGCTACAAGACGGCGTCTTTGTAGGTACTATTTACGTGAAGTAATAAAATAAAATAATGCCATCTTGTGTTTTGAAAACGTGTAAAAATAATTCTACATCCCAGAAAAACTGTCAAGGAATAACATATCACAGTTAAGGCACAATTATTTTACTTGTTGATTTATTGTATTTTTGACATTAAGACGTTTGACATAAGTGTTGTCAGAAAATAAATGGTTAAGTGTCCCGAGAGATTGGGTAATTTTTTTTTTTGTGTTCTTTGTCATTTTTTTGCAAGTATTGACTATGATTCTTTTTATAGATTTCCTACAGCAAATCATTCATGGAACAATGATTGGATTATAATAATAAGAAACTACAGATGTGAAGACCATTGCGTTCCGTCGAAAACAAGCGTGATATGCTGTATACATTTTGATACAAATCATCAATTGGCGAGGGTTCTTAGATTGGAACGGATTAGCGTGCTTTTGTAATGTTTCTTGGATCGATAAAGAATGCAGTGCGGGTTAGTGAGTGTATGTATGTGTTGTGAAGATTCTGATTAAATCATTTGAATAAATATTTCAGTTTTATTTTCTACAGAACGTTAAATAGTTTTCTTATTATAGGTAAAATACACCTTGTGTGTTTTAGGTAAGTAAGCTTTAATACCCATCCCCCTATCTTCCTAATCGGTAATTCAAGACAATCAATTGAATTACGTATTCTACAGCAGCGTTTTTCTAGTCATCCATACAAAATAAACACTTAATTTTGAGTTTTCACTAGTATATTTTTGTAATTTCAGTTAAGTGGACTTCTTATATCGCTTTATTGTAATAAATGAATACACTGTCCAAATATTTAAAACATGGGGAAGTTTTCATTCATCTGGTATCCCTCAAATCACGCACACATAGACCGGTAGGGTGCTTCACTTTCGATACGCGTGGCGCGGAGTCCTTCTTTTTTTTCTAGTCCGTGCTTAGTAAAATTATTTTTAGTATGTGACGCCAGCACATCAAGCTACTACAATCTGTCAGATTTCTTTAATAGATTTTCAACTTTAGCGCTAAAGCGTAAGGTTCAAAGTTGATTGGGAAAATCTGACAGTTTCGGGTAGCTTGATGTGCTGGCGTCTGTACATACCTATGTGTAATATTGTAATTTTTTTTTTTTTTTTTCTTTTGGCTTCGCACGGTTTGTGCATTCAGCCAGTGTCACGTTTTCATCTTTATATCACAATGGAAAAAAAGGTAGGGAAACGAAAAAGGATAACGGAATTAATTATATCGGGATTTAGTGATTGTATCTATAGGATCAGTATTTACAACGAATAGAGTAATTAGCTAAATATATACAATGACGAAAAGTTATAACTTAATATTATTAAAAGTAATGAATGAGACTATACATTTATATACAGGAAAGCTATTTGTACAGACACCAGCACATCAAGCTCCTACAACCTGTCAGATTTCTTTAATAGATTTTCAACTTTAGCACTAAAGCATAAGGTTCAAAGTTGATTGGGAAAATCTGACAGTTTCGGGTAGCTTGATGTGCTGGCGTCTGTACAAAGTAAAGAAAGTATTGAGGTAGGAAAAGGAGTACTGAGGGATAATATTGTAATATCTAACAATAAGTTAAAACACATCTAAGTATTTGATTGAAAGACTTGTATCTATGGTCATGAAAAAAAAAAAAAATTTAAAAAAAAGGCGAATAAATGAGATCACATCACAGCTGAACACATAGATGCGATGCAGATTGCAGATCACAGCATTATTGTTATATACTCTTTGGTCCCGTTTCTTATTATTGTTATATACTCTTTGGATCACAGAACAGAATGACAGAACTCCACGCTTCATGATGTGTGTGTGTTCTTATTTTTAAATAAAATTATCAACAAATGATATAGTTAGCAATATCGTGATATAGAAAAAGCTCCTGGGGCTTCACAAACTTATTCGTATACGCATTATTAAGTGACTATCCGTGGTGTATAAAATGCCCTCGTCATGAAGTTATTTACATAAATATTTTTGCAAGTTTTCGCGATGTTGTGTGTCGCTGTGTTTTTAGTGTTTTTAGTGTGCCAATCGAGTGCCGAACAAATCGGTGTGAAGTACAGGTGTAATGATTCTTCGATTGATCCTGATGTGTCGTACTCGACGTTCACTCCGTCTCTGGACGGGGTGCGGGGTCGATACACTGCAGAACTGTGCACATTCAACGATCCCGATCGGACACTTTTAACGATGGACCTTATGTTCAAACAAGACTTGAAAGTATGTGATCCGGAACTTCGTAAAAAACGGCGTGGGGTAATAAAGCCCGGTCCCCAGCACTCCTCCAACACTGTCGACGTTTCTGGCCTGACTAACTGTTCCCATGTGAGTATTCATATACCATTGAGTTTACTATGTATAAAAAATAAATGTGCATGCTGAATTAGTGCAGATAGTCAACATTTGAAGATGCATCTGGTTTTGTTTACTTAAGTACTAGAACTGCATTGTTTTTGTTGAACACTTGGTATTAGAATAGAAAACTTATTTCAGACAGCAGTTCATAGGGTTACTAACAATTTTACTTAAGTTCTAGTGTTAGTTGTAGGTTATAGACTTAGATTAACATATACAATCAAAATTCTGAGCTGCATCCACACATCACAACACACATTGGACAACACAAACTCGGGGAATTCCAATAATTTGCAAACACAATGAGAATACTGTTTGTGCAGCCGCAAACATGTGTCATCAGGGATGCACATTTATTCCTAATAATGGTGGCAAAACCATTGATATTATTATTTTATTTTATTTTATTTATTAGGGACAACAAACAGCAGACACCAACATCTGCGATGCACTAAAGCAACTCAAATAGATCACACTGCCTGCATTAAAAACCATTAGTTTCTTCTTTGTGACATATTTGAGCCCATGATTCTCCACATAATATGGGTTATAGCAAGTACAGAAAGTCATGGGGAGAGGCCCTTGCCCAGCAGTGGGATGATACACGGCAACAGTAACAGTAACTTGGCATGATCCTACTGTGTGATACAGGGCAACAGTAACAGTAACTTGGCATGATCCTACTGTGTGATACAGGGCAACAGTAACAGTAACTTGGCATGATCCTACTGTGTGATACAGGGCAACAGTAACAGTAACTTGGCATGATCCTACTGTGTGATACAGGGCAAAAGTAACAGTAACTTGGCATGATCTTACTGTGTGATACAGGGCAACAGTAACAGTAACTTGGCATGATCCTACTGTGTGATACAGGGCAACAGTAACAGTAACTTGGCATGATCATACTGTGTGATACAGGGCAACAGTAACAGTAACTGGGCATGATCCTACTGTGTGATACAGGGCAACAGTAACAGTAACTTGGCATGATCCTACTGTGTGATAGAGGGCAACAGTAACAGTAACTTGGCATGATCCTACTGTGTGATACAGGGCAACAGTAACAGTAACTTGGCATGATCCTACTGTGTGATACAGGGCAACAGTAACAGTAACTTGGCATGATCCTACTGTGTGCTACAGGGCAACAGTAACAGTAACTTGGCATGATCCTACTGTGTGATACAGGGCAACAGTAACAGTAACTTGGCATGATCCTACTGTGTGCTACAGGGCAACAGTAACAGTAACTTGGCATGATCCTACTGTGTGATACAGGGCAACAGTAACAGTAACTTGGCATGATCCTACTGTGTGATACAGGGCAACAGTAACAGTAACTTGGCATGATCCTACTGTGTGATACAGGGCAACAGTAACAGTAACTTGGCATGATCCTACTGTGTGATACAGGGCAACAGTAACAGTAACTTGGCATGATCCTACTATGTGATACAGGGCAACAGTAACAGTAACTTGGCATGATCCTACTGTGTGATACAGGGCAACAGTAACAGTAACTTGGCATGATCCTACTGTGTGATAAACTTTCTTTGCATTGTATTGTTTTATAACATAAAGAAAAATATGGGCTATTTTCATTGCATTACACAACTATTGTGGTTCTTTGCCAAAATACCCGAATAACCCGAAACTGGCAGTTCATAATTATTGTTATTTATTGGTGTGTAACTTAAACCCGCACTTAAGTTCTGAGTTGAGCTGCATGGTTACTGATGAATACGTACACGGACTGCACAGGTCCACTCAATCTGTGTGGTTCTTTCCTCAAAAGACCTTTTCAGACACTAATCTACATGGTCCTCAAAGATTATGTCTGGATTTTTATATTTATTAGACATATACACATTGACATTGATAAATTTGATATATATACAATACATGGATATTTACTTTGAAAAGTATTTTGTTTTTTATTATTATTATTATGAATGTGAGGACTATGTTGGTCATTTCTTTTTTCTGTTTTCCTTCTTAATTAGTTTTAATCATGACCTGGCAGTTTGAGTAATTAATGTGGCCTACCTAAATGTCCTTTCATTGGTTTTGTTGGTTGAATCGTGAGGCTCTTCAAGTTCTGAGTTGAGCTGCACGATTTTTGACAAATGCATGAACTGATTGGACAGGTCCGCTCAATCTGTGTGGTTCTTTACTCAAAAGACCATTTCAGACACCAATCTACATGGTCTTCACATACATCTGACCAAGATTATGTCTGGACTTTGTGATCTCTGAGTTTGTATCGGGCTTTCTTCTCAGAGTAGTCAGATAGGAAACCTCATCTAGTTTAAAAAAAAAATATGATTGACATGTAAAAGGGTTTTTACAAACCTACTTAAGTACAGAAAATAAATAATTTATCATTTCATTATCATTTATCACTGAGTTATGCTTTTCTGTGACTTAAGTAGTCCATTTTTACAGAGAAAAGCATGACTCATAATGTGCGCTTAGGTCATAAGCTATAAAATAATATACAAAACATGTGACTTGAGAGTCTATTAATGCATGGCGTTAATGATGATAGTCCAAATGGACTATTGTCATATTAGCATAAATATGTTTAAGCATAAATGGACTATCGTAATGTACTATTATCATTATTTAATTACAAAAAGCTCACAAGGAATCTGATGAGTGTGTATAAAAATAAGTCATGGAATTTACCTATATGATTATAATTTACCTAAACCTATGATTATAATTTACCTATATGATTATAACTTTAATTGTCTGCAGGTGTGCTATGCAATGGAGTTTGATTTGATATTCAGCAGTTGCTATCTACTAAAAAGCACGTTGAATGGTGTTCAAAGGAGCCACTCTCCTCATGACGCATACTTTCTGGTTAACAACAATATGACCAAAGAAAAGTATGATAACTCGACACCATACGTCATATTCTTTAACTATGAGTGAGTCACATTTACTATTACTACCGAGAAGGAGGGTTATGCTTTTTTTGTGTTGTCAATGATGTATTTACTCGCTATTTGTATTACAGTGATTACTTTACACTGAGCTGGATCCTGGGGATACCGGCAGTAGACTACAGTGTTACGCTGCACAAGATAAACAATGATACAGGGGTAAAGTATTTCTTGTTTTTTGTAACGCTCCGAGAAAGCCAGTAATATCTAGGAATTGTTGGCGTTTACCTAACATTGTATTTTATCAACTTACTGTTTCTTTAGTTTAACTGTAGGTTGCAATAAATGTGTGTGTTATTTGTGGCAGGAATATTTACATGAGGACATTGAGGTGACGCAGAACTGCACGCTGCAGAATGACATGGAATGGTTGCGCTGTGACCTAGCGCCGCCCTACGGCTGCTACCAGGCCTCGCTGGTGCACGGCGGTCTGTGGACCTCTGGCGTCTTCCACCAGAAGAAGTTCGTCAATTATGATCATTTATGTGAGTTTTTTTTTAAACTGAATGCAGATTTGTTATCCTGAAAAGTATATCCCAGTATCCATGGTATTGTTTACCATGGATACTGGGTTATACTTTTCGCCACATTTCCATAATGCGGCGACACTTAGGTTTGTTATTGCGCACCGTGAGCGCGATTTTCTTTGTGTTTTTTCTTCCTTTGGTAATGATAAAATATGTTCGTATAATAAAGATTGACATTCATTAAATACACTGCAGCAGCGTCAACGTCGCATCTTTAAATTCAAGGAGAAAATTAGCGCCAATTTTATCGCCAATTGATGTTTTGACCGTTCAAGTATGGCCACTCAATTTATCGCGTTCATTATCGGAATAATTACCGCTGTGTTTACGGCGATGATGGGCATTGCCTGTTACCGTTTATTATATTTTACGAATTATTATTATGGAGTTATAAATTAATAGGTTGTCTCATAAATTATTGCCAGTTAAAAAACAAATTATTATTAATATTTTTTTATTAATAAAAAATACATTTAATCAATTATAAATAATCTCCCTCGTTATCAACAACAATCAGCCATCTACTGGGCAAAATTTGAATACCCTTCTCCCAAAATGAGGCAGGCTGGGACTCGAAAAAATTTTCAAGTACAATTTTAATACTTCCAGAATTTACGTTTTTTTTTTCCTAGTAAATGAAATTTAAGAGCTCGAAATAAATGAAAGTCTGAAGGCGCAAGATCCGGGCTATACGGTGGATGTGGAACAGTCAGCCATCCTAGCTCCTTCAGCTGTTTATGTGTTAACTTGGCGCAATGAGATCGTGCGTTGTCACGCAAAAGTTGGACTCCAAGTCGTTTTGGCCGCTTAATTTTTAACATCTCTGCTAGTTTGCGAAGCTGCTGCGTATACAGATTTGCGTTAATAGTCTGATGAGATACAGGGCAAGGAATGATTTTCTGGGAACTCCTCGAGAGTTCCCAGAAAATCATTCCTTGCCAATCCCAGAAAATAGACAACATAATCTTACGACCGTGTTCATTAAGTTTAAGGCTGGGCTGGTGGGTTTTCCCCGCGAGGAATCCAATAGGCATGACGCGTGTTAGTTTCATAATGTATCCAGCTCTTGTCACATGTAATAATGTCCTTGAGAAAGTCTCGTCTGTGCGGACGAAGTAACAAACTTTGACAAATGGCCACACGAACGGTCCGGTCATGGTCCGTTAACACATGAGGTGTCCAACGTGAGATCACTTTGCGATATCCCATCGATTGGAGATAACGATCTATAGTTGCGTGGGATTGTCCAAGCGCCTTCTCTAAATCGCGCGTACTATAGTCTAGATGTAGCTCAAGTTCGTGACGCAAAGCATCTTCATCGAAGCTGGTGGGTCGGCCTGGACGAGGTTGATCTTCGCAGCTTATATCACCGGTGTCAAAACGCTTGTACCATAAACGAACAGTCCGATCGCTAGTAGTTCCCGGTCCAAATGCAGTGTTAATCTTTTTAGCCGTTTCTGTTGAAGAGACTTTAAGTCGAAGCTCATATAAGTATTTCTCAAAATAGTTGTACATTTGTGGAAAAAAACATGTCCCAAAAGTTTGAGTCAAAATATTAAAATAAAATGATGAAACTTCTTGCAAGATATTTGCGAAGGGATGAAGAAATATACTCCTGATTAGGATTAGATATCGCAAAGACCGAAAATACTTCATAAAATTGTGTAACGCTTCAAATTGTCACTATCATGATTTACTTTTCCATACAAAATCTTATTGTCTCAATGGGTACCAACGACTTTGCCGCTTCAAAAAATACTACTTGACGTATGTCTAACGTTCTAATTTTCTGTAATTAGCACCTTCGTATAATCTAGTTTAAGGTTCAAAGTTGATCGTATCCTGCTTTCTCTAAAATATATTACGTTTCACGCAATAAACAAAATGTCTCACCTTTTTTACTTTTTAGTCACGTACTCTTTAGTCACGCCATTTCTCAGTATTTTTTTTAATTTCACAATGAATCTGTAGTATTTTGTACTGGATACACTAAAAGCGTTCTTATTGGGCGATGGTAAATATCAGCGCCATATATTTTTTCATTCAAAAACTAGATTCTCTTAGTGCGCCGGCGGTTTTACTGTTTCGATACGAAAGAAAAATATTACTTTTTTCGGGGTAAGTACTTCTGAATTATATATCAAGTTAATAAAAATGTATTTTAGGATAATTGTTTAAGCGAATTACATTATTAAAATTCATTTTGGACAAAAAATCTACTTCTTTTACAGGTTATGGGTTATAATTCAATCAATCAATCAATCAATCAATCAAACTTTATTTGTGAACATAGGTATTTACAATAAAGGTCTTAGGATACAATTTAGTCGAGCTCTATGTCCTACCAATGAAATTGGTGTACAAATCTATTCATTTTTTAATAACAAGTCAAAATTTATATAATAAAAAGTCAAGTTCGAGTAAATGTCAACTAATATTCCATTTTATCATATTGTAAATAATTTTTATTAACGGTTCTGTTATTAGGCAATTAATCAATTATAATTTATTGTTACGTGCATGTCAAAGGTAAATTGTATTACAAGGTCAGCAATGTCATATTTTATCATTTAAAAATTCTTCTATGGAGTAATACGTCTTATCTAATAAAAATAAACACAATTTACTTTTGAATTTGCGGATATTATCTTCACTCCTTATACATTTTGGTAATTTATTATAGACCTTTGGTGCCATCACAAAAATACTATTTCCATATAGCGCAGTTCTAGACCCAACTGTTTGTAACCGATCACAACGGCGCTGACTAGTTACTCGAGCAAATTTATGTAAATTATTTTTGACGAACATGGCCGTTTCAAATATGTACAGCGAGGGCATCGTTAATATTTTTGTATTTTTAAAAAACGTTTTGCAGCTATCTGTAGTCTTTAAATTGTGAATAGCTCTAATGCACCTCTTTTGACACTTAAATACCATTTCTTTACCCGTGGCATTCCCCCAAAATATAATTCCGTATCTCAATGTTGAGGCTACTAAACCATGATAAGCCGTTAAAACTGTTGCTCGATTGGCCGTTTTACTTAACATATGTAAAGCATAGGAATACTGATTTAGCTTACTGCATACTTTGTCAATGTGTGACTTCCATTTTAAATTGTTTTCTATGTTTAGTCCAAGAAATTTAGTCTCATTTGTTTCACTAATAATTTTGTCCCTATATTTAATATTTAAGTCAAGATTGTAATTTGCTCTTTGTTGAAACTTCATTAATACTGATTTGTCAAGATTTATAACCAAATTATTATTTTGTAGCCAATTCACAACTGATAGTAGTGTAGAATTTATCTCAGGCTCTATTTTACTCACGTCATCACAATTGAAAAGTAAAGTGCTGTCATCTGCAAACATTGTCATAGGATATGATGATGCTGTCGGAAAGTCGTTAATATAAACAATAAATAGGAGTGGCCCCAGTACACTACCTTGTGGTACTCCATATTTTACCGTTCTCAGGCTAGATTTATAGGTTATTACGTTTTTTTTAGAAATTCTACTGATTATCGTCATTTGCTGCCTATTACAGAGATAAGATTCTATTAAGTTTGATATATTTCCCCTTATGCCATACGCGTTAAGTTTACTTATTAGTGTTTTATAGTCTACGCGATCAAAAGCTTTTGACATGTCCATATAAAGCGCCAGAGTTGGTAGTCTCTTATCCACTCTGTCGGTAACCATATGTAGGAAATCGTAGATGGCCATGTCAATAGATCTATTTTTCCTAAAACCTTTCTGGTTATCAACGAAAAGGGAGTTTTTTTCAAAGTATGAAGTAAGTTGAAAATATATTACTTTCTCGAATATTTTTGAGAAAATCGGTATTAACGCAATGGGTCTGTAGCAGGACATATCTTCTCTGTTGTCTTTCTTGAAGAGTGGTTTTATAATTGTTATTTTTAATTCTTCTGGAAAGTGACCATGACATATGCACATATTGATAAGATGACTCAACACAGGAGCAATTACTGTGGATACCTGTTTAACAATGCTAGTACTTATATCATCATACCCAGTGCTAGATGTATTCTTTAACGACATAATAATTTTGTGAATTTCTAGCGGTATCGTGGGTGACATAAACATAGAACTAATTCTACTGTCTATTTTATGTTTATTTTTATGAATGTCTGAATTAGTAAATGATTCCACTTGATCCACAAAATAATTATTAAAAGCTTGTGCTATTTCAACAGGATTACTTAAGTTTTTGTCGTTTGATTTAATTTTTACTATGGTTTCCTCTGGCAGATTATGTTTATTCTTGTTTTTATTTATCACTTTCCATGTTGCTTTACATAGATTTTGAGCTGACTGTATGAGATGATTATTATGGGCTCTCTGTGTGAGATTTATAACTTTTTTCAACCGATTGGAAAGGTTTTTAAAGTTTGTTTTATTTTGCTTATTCGGTAATGACCGGTATTTCCACAGCAAGTCTCTTTTTCTCTTACTGCAAATCCTAATGCCACGACTAATCCATTTTGGTTTTTCTTTAGTTGATATACGTATTTTTATACTTGGGAAGCATAAATCATAAAGCAACTTAAACAGATCATAAAATAATTTGAATGCCTTAGCGGGATCCGTTTCCTCGTATACGTCAGAAAAAGTGATAGCTTTGATGTTGTCTATGAATTTTTGAGCATTTTCTTTTGAGTAATCTCGTTTAGTTGTGAACCAGTAATTTAATATGCATGTTCGTCTAACTGGACATCGTAAAAGTTGTGCCGTATGATCGGATACTGCTAGCTCTAAGATTTCTCCATTTGATCCTCGTACATTGTGAATAATGTTATCTATGCAAGTCCCACTGCCTAGTCTGGTTGGAACTTTTATTTCAAATTTGAGATTGTAACCCGCAAGAAGATACTTGAATTGATCTGAATATGTAGTCTTTTTTAAAATATCAATGTTGAAATCCCCACATATAATAAGTTTTTTGTTTGAGTGTAATGAAAAAGAATTCAAGAGAATATTAAGGTTATTGAAAAATACATCAAGTTTAGTCTTTACGTCCCTGCTATGTGGGCTCCGATAGACACACATCACAATGACGTTGTGGTCAGTGAGTTCGACTGCACAGCATTCAATTATATTAGAAACACAGTACCTTTGCACGGACTCCAATGGTCTATACTTAATTCCGTTTCTTATCACTATACATGTGCCACCGTGTCTGGAGTTCCGTGTGAAATGCGCAGCAAGGGTAAAATTAGGAATATGTAACAAGGTAAGATCAGATAATATCATATTGTGCTCCGAAAAACATAGTACATCAATTATTTTTCCTGTATTGAGTAATTCACTAAGTGCGACAGTAAATAAATGAGATTTGTTCAGAAGACCATTAATATTTTGATGTAGAATATTAACGTTTTTATACACGAAAAAAGTTTTCATATTCACAATTTCTTTCGTCTGCGGAAGATTCACATTGGGTTGATGATATCTCTGTTAAGGTTAACAATAAATTTTGAAAAATTTTACGCAGACCACAGTCATTAATTTTTTTATTGTATTTAGAAAACATAGTAAAGTCATATAAAAGATTTAAATTAGAATCAAATGCAGTTGCATAGGCATAAGTTTGTAGGTCTAGATGTAACAAATTATTAAACGTCTCTATACGCCAATTAAACATTAATGAGTAGTTACTTAATTGGAAAGTAGGAACACATAAGATAATATTTGTATTTTGTACTGTCATCAATGTTTCCCTTAGTTGTATAATGATATTAACATAATTTTCAGTATGTAAAAAGTCTTCTTCCCCAATTAAAACAACACAATAGTCTTCCATGGAATAGTCAGTAACTTTTTTGTGCAAGTCTTTAATAAGTCGAAGTAAACCACAATTGGGGGCGAGGTAATGACATACTTGAAAGTTTTTAAAAACCTCTTGAGCTGTGGACAAAACTTGATTGTTTTTATTCGCACTTACTAAGCATAGTTTTCTTTTTATGGGAATCGAAGGTTGGGGGTCACTTTCTACCTTCTGTGTTGTTGTATTATTTAGTTTTTCCATTGAAGTGTTGATTATTCCTTGTTTTTTCGAATACAGTTGTGATTTCCTTGTCTTCTTTGGTGACTTTGTTTGAGTTACTGTTTGGCTAGATTTATCTACCAAGTTATTTTTTATTGGAGTCGATGTTAGTCTGCGCACTTGAGTATTTGTCTTGGAGACCTTTCGCTTTGAACATGGGGTGGAGCACTTGGCCTCTCCTGTACCAACTTTCTTGTATAATTCGATAACTCGATTAGATTTCTCTAGATCTGACTTTAATTTTTCATTTTCGGTAAGTAAATTGTCAATTTCCCGATTCGCGCTTTGCAACTCAGCTTTTAACCCATTGATCTCTTCCTGTAGTTTATTAATGGATTCATTGTCCTGCAGTGAAGTATCAGGCATACTCATTACTGTTGCATCAAATATTGACGTCTCTGAGAACGACGTAGACAGGACGGGTATTTTTCTAAGTGTAATATTGTCGTCCGCCATACTTATAACTTTTCCCCCAAAAACGAAATATTTTTTTCCTGTGGTATCATTTATCGCCCACTGGTGGCGAGTAGCGGTACTTTTTAGTTTGGCTATTCGCCTCTTGTGTGTTTTTTGGCGCTAGTTGTCATACATTGAACATGGGGTCAAAGTCCAATTTTAAAAATATTTTTCGTAACGGTGATTCAGTTTTTTATTATTCTGGTTTTTTTCACTGGCGTTAATAAAAGTGTCAGTCAACGCATTTATTTATTGCGGATTTATATGGGTTGATGGTTTTTTAAAAGATGAAACACCAATTCGTTGTTTATCATAGATTATAGTTCACATATAATACTATTGTCATAATTGTTATTTCACTAGATCTAAATTGTCACAAACAATATCACTGCATCTAAATACTCATTACACTACTTTGCACCACTTTTTATTTAATTTAAGTGTAAGAATTAATTATTTACAAATTATAATAACCAGGAGATGTAAACAGTTTGAATGTTGCCAGCCTTTTTTCAATTCCTTTTACTGTTTCGTTGTTTTTCGTCACGTAACGAAATAGTATGTTATAAAGTTTAGTTTACTACTAGCTGCGAAACCCGGCGTTGCCCGGGTTATGATACATCCCATGTTTAATGGCATGAAAAATTTATGCACACCAATATTTTTTTAACTTACATATTACAGATTCTTATCTCCGATATGTAGATATCTATTTCGGCGAGTTCAGATTCCGTAATAAAATAGTTGGCGAGCCAACTTTTAATTTAAGGCAGTGTAATGACATTCCTGGAACATTCAACGAATTTAAAAATTCAGTAGGAAAATTCACGCTTTCATCTTGGTCAGTCATTATATCAATTGACATGTAAACGTTTTCTTCTCCTGGAATCATTTCTTGGACGATCCTGTTGATGTTGTTGACAGCGTCGTTCTTTGTCGCTAGAATAATTCGCTCTCGTAACCATTCTGAATTGGTATGATTTTCGAGAATATTCGGGTATACTTCATTTATGACTTGTTCAGGTGTTTCAACAATATTACATAAGTTATTAGTCAATACGATTTGGCAAGTATTTTCATCTACTGGATAGGTGCCTTCTGCTTTTTGTAAAAGTTTTTCAGAAAATTCTTGTGCCTTTGCCCTGAAATGTACGCTCTCATGTTGTCCTGCAGTTAGTAATGCTAAAGTTCATTGCCCCCATAGATGTGACTCCAAAATTTCTACATATATAGTGTCTGTATTCATTTAATAAGCATGAAGTTTCACTTCTATCGGGCGTGGTTCCCACGCACAACCTTTTTTTATAAATAATCTAGATCATTCTGGAATTTTCGAGAACATTCTAGAACGTTTGGGAGCATTCTGGTGAATAATAGACCGCTCTGAATCATTTTAACATCTCTGAATTATTTTTTGAAAAATCTAGATCATTTTGGAATTTTCGAGAACATTCTGGAACGTTTGGGAGCATTCTGGTCAATAATAGACCACTGTGAATCATTTTAACGTCTCTGAATTATTTTTGAATAATCTAGATCATTTTGGATTTTCCTAGAACATTCTAGAACGTTTACGAACATTTTAGACGATGACAGACTATGCTATATCATTTTAAAATTTTTGGCTAATAGTAGATCATTTTAGAGCATTCTACAATATTCTGGCAAATAGAAAAGTTTCTATGTGTTACAAAAGGACAACAATATATTATTCTAAATTTTCGCCACTCACAACCATCCACTTTTACCCACCGAGACCAAACTCCCTTATTCACAGCAGGAGACCACAGGGTATTCACCACCACAACGGGGAGTAGATTGCCGTTGGTGGTGATAGAGAAAACCCCGGACGTACATTCGCACACTTGCTTTTTATATATACACCGTGTAATTGACAGGTTGGCAAAAACGAAAAGTATGAATTCAGACTGGTATTGTTAACATTTTGATAGTGAAATATTTTCCCGGAAATGATAGGTGAACGTTTTTCAATTTTCAATTTTATTTCGGCTACGCAATGTATAACGAACATTGCGATACGCGCGCGACCCTATATTGCGCGCGTATTGCAATGTCCGCGCGTTGTTCATTCATACTAATAGGTACTTCGGGACGTTTGGAATAAATACATAATACAATACACACACAAACACACCTATCAAAAAATTTAAACACAAATTCAATACCTATCAAAAATTAAAATATTAGTCACTTACCTAAATTAAAGTCTCTCGGGTCGTATAAGGCATGGCTCGAAGTGGTTGCCTCCGAGCTGCACGCACAGTTGTGCTCGACGCAGGGTTTCGGCATGGAGACGAGGCATCATTGTCACATCCTCATTGATTTTTTGGTTTAACGATGCGAAAGCGTCTCTTATGCGCTGCTCCATTTCGGCCGCGGTATCACACTCCGTCACATACACCCGTTCTTTGATATAACCCCACAGGAAAAAGTCCAATGGGGTTAGGTCAGGCGAGCGAGGTGGCCATGCATGTGGCCCGAATCTCCCAATCCATCGGTTTGGAAAAGTACGGTCCAGGTGCTGTCGGACTGGGAGTACCACATGCGGCGGGGCGCCGTCGTGCTGAAACCAGATGGTAGGTAGTTGAGCTAAGGGTTCGTTCTCCATACGATCCCGCTCTTGATCTAGCTCAGCCCGCAGAGTATCCATCATGGCTTCAAAATCCTGCTGTAGAAATTCGCAATAACGCCGGCCGTCCATTCTAGTTGGCAAAAACACGGGACCCAAAATACGGTTATGATACACGCCAGCCCACACATTCAGTGACCACCGCGTCTGATGACCCGTCTGCTGCATTGCGTACAGGTTGTGGCGTGCCCAAATGTGAGCATTCCGCCGGTTCCACATACCGTTTCGTGTAAACGTCGATTCATCGGTCCAAATCACCCGTGAAACGAATTGGCGATTTAGCTGCTGCCGACGTATCAGCCATCTGCAGTACGCTAGTCTGCGGGTTGAGTCGCCAGGTACCAGAGCCTGCACTTTATGGATCCGATATGAACGTTGCTTGTCCTTTCGAAGGACTTTGTGCACAGCCCAATGTGAAACCCGGGGTCCGTTATTACGCCTTACAAGTTTTGCAGCAGTACGGGTTCCCAAACGCGGATTTCGACGGACAACATCTAAAATCGCCTGCTCAGAACGAGCACTGATTGTCCTTCCAGCACCTTCCTGCCGCGGCACAATAGGTAAATTTTCTAAAACACGTTGATATGCCCGTGTGATAGTACGACTATTAGCTGGATGTCGTTCATTTGGGTGACTTTGAACATAGAGCCTTAATGCCAACGACGCGTTTCCTCTAGCTTCACCCAAGCACATTTACATCTGGCCATATTCGCGAGCACTAAACGTTTCATTACGCCGATTCATGATGATACCATACAACACAAAAACACAAAAACACACAACTCAACTCAACGCACAACACAGTCCCGAACTCCCGACAGTTGAAAGAAAACGAAATAGACGTCCAGAACGCACCAGCAATCGCGGCAAACTGAACTAACGGCTGAGTGAGTGCTGACGGTTTCGTTTGTCGGCAAACCTTTGAGTGTTTGTGACACGTGTAGCATAGGGCTGCCCACATGATATGAAATGAAACATTTTATTTCGGTAATATTACTAGATACGTTAGTCGAGGAGCCCATGGCACAGTAGTTACCGTGTTCGGCCTGCCATTGAGATAAAGATGTAGAACTAGGTATTGAAAAAGAATCGTATCGTAATCGTATGATAAAGATTGTTATTAACCGCTATCTCGTTACTTCTACTCATGGTTCTGCTTCTAAGTTTAAACCTAGTACCTGTCAATCCCCAAGCGGCACGCGCGCGATTTTGCGCCATTTTCTAAACACTAAGCAAACGCCGGCATTCGCATAGATTATAAAATAAGCGTTTTTTTTTATAGGGTCTTTGTTCAAGAACGTAAACAAGAAGTTTTTCTTATAAATAGTCTGTAAATAACGAAAATAAGCAAACCTTTTTGAACGCCAGCTTTCGCTCCGGGATTGACAGGGTAAGGAATGTGAATCTGGCAATATTGACGCGATGTTTTTATGTTTTATGTCCCACTTATCTAAACCAATTTACATTACTGTAATGCAACGCGTGTGTACAGTTCGGGTGGCTTCGTAATTGATACTGTAGATCAAACTGTTAAGCACCGCGAGGACGCCGGCGTCCTCACACCTGTTGTCTTTCTATTGTGTCTCTTATTACGATACTCGAAAGGTTAACGATTTAAAATAAGGTTTTCGGAATTAAGAAAGAATAAATAAGTAATCATACTCCTGAGTATTTAATTATTAATAAAGCATTTTACATAAATAAAAATAAAATGACAAGTATTAAATTCCATACGTGGTACAACCCTAGCAGTGTCGGCGCGTAAGCAAAGGCGCCGGCGCACAGCACACAAAGGGAGCGAGCGAGCGAGCGGTATGCTTTCTCTGTCTGTCGTAGGTACTGTCGGAGGCCAGTAAACTTTTAGAGCTAACAGCTGATTCCGCGCGGTATGTATGAATTTTCTTTTTAAATCATTATTATTTACATTGCCGAGTTTAAGTTTTTTGCTTTTTTTCACTAAAATTATGTTTTTAGGGCTGGATTTTGTTGTAACAAATGAATAGAACACAAATCTAGTTGAAAAACGGTCGGAAAATTCGACAATTTTCCTGAAGAAAATTCCAACGTTTTTCAGTCATAAATCATGGTCTGAAGCTACTGTTTCAGTTTTTGCCAACCTGTCAATTACACCGTGTATATTATGATATGTATAGATTCGTCTTTTAACGTAAATATGCACTCATTTTGAAACTTTCTACATCATTCCAGAAGTTTCTAGAACGTTCTCGAAGATTCCAGATTGATTATAATAGTTTGCACTCATTTCGGAACCTTCTAGATCAGTCCAAAAGCTTCTAGAACTTTCTAAAACATTTGAACCTTCCTAGATAATTCCATATATTTCTAGATCTTTCTTGAACATTCTGAATCGATTATAATAGTTTGAACTTTCATGTTCGAACTTTCTAGATTATTCCAGAAATTTGTAGATCATTCTCGAACATTCCAAATCGATTATAACGATTTTACTCATCACTCATCTTAAAACTTTCTAGATCATTCCAGAAGTTTCTAGAACTTTCTAAATCATTTCAGAAATTCGAATCTTCGAGAACTTTCTCGAAGATTCTAGATTGATTATAATAGTTTGCACTCATTTTAAAATTTCTTAGATTAATCCAGAAATTTGGAGATCTTTTCATAAGTCCTTATGAGTTAGAAAAGGACAGATATAGATTATGATATGTATAGATTCGTCTTTTAACGTAAATATGCACTCATTTTGAAACTTTCTAGATCATTCCAGAAGTTTCTAGAACGTTCTCGAAGATTCCAGTTTGATTATAATAGTTTGCACTCATTTCGGAACCTTCTAGATCATTCCAAAAGCTTCTAGAACTTTCTAAAACATTTGAAACTTCCTAGATAATTCCATATATTTCTAGATCTTTCTTGAACATTCTGAATCGATTATAATAGTTTGCAATCATTTTCGAACTTTCTAGATTATTCCAGAAATTTGTAGATCATTCTCGAACATTCCAAATCGATTATAACGATTTTACTCATCACTCATCTTAAAACTTTCTAGATCATTCCAGAAGTTTCTAGAACTTTCTAAATCATTTCAGAAATTGATTATAATAGTTTGCACTCATTTTAAAATTTCTTAGATTAATCCAGAAATTTGGAGATCTTTTCATAAGTCCTTATGAGTTAGAAAAGGACAGATATATATTTATTCACATTTTTGCCACCCACGACCACCCACTTTCACCCACCGCGACCAATCTCCCTTACTTTCACTGTGAGACCAAGGGGTGTTTACCACCCCAACAGGAAGTTAATTCAAGTTGGTGGTGATAGCGAAAATCCTGTCTTTACAAACGAACATTAGCATTTTATATATATATATATAGATTTCGTTACTTTGTAAACTATTTCGTTACAATATTTCATAACAACTTTTTCGTTACGTGTACATCTTTCGTGAGAAATACTCATATAGCATAATAGCTCGCAGTTGACGCTGATACATCATCACTACATAGTATAAAACAAAGTCGCTTCCCGCTGTCTGTCCCTATGTATGCTTAGATCTTTAAAACTACGCAACGGATTTTGATGCAGTTTTTTTTAATAGATAGAATAATTCAAGAGGAAGGTTTATATGTATAATACATGCATAATAGTAGAGAAACACTGATCATTTTAGAGGTTTCTAATGTGATGTCGTAAATAAACACATTTTTTTGCGCTTACATTGCAAACGCTGGCTTAACCCTACGAGATAGATCAAAATAATCTACTAAAGTATTGTACACCTTAAAAAGGTCTACAAAAAAGTCCGCGATGGCATATGTCTATCTCTTAGGGATAACCCACAATAACAATTTTTTATCCTATACTTTTTAAGAGAAATAATGGCTCTAAAATTATCAGTGTTTCTCTACTATGTATGGATGTATTATATACATATAAACCTTCCTCTTGAATCACTCTATCTATTAAAAAAAACCGCATCAAAATCCGTTGCGTAGTTTTAAAGTTCTAAGCATACATAGAGACAGACAGACAGCGGGAAGCGACTTTGTTTTATACTATGTAGTGATAGTGATCAGCATTGCACCCGTGCGAAGCCGGGGCGGGTCGCTAGTTTTCACTAAATACTAATTATTGCGTTGCGTCCGCGCCTATTTATACCCTCACCATAAAAGATACTCATCCTTACTAGAAAGATCTAGAACTTTCTTGAATTCGCTTTAGTTTAAATACTAGAAAATTCGAGAAAAATAAAATATGGCAAGAACCTATTAGACAACCTAATATAAATGTTATGTCTAGTCGCAAACTTTAGGTAAATATAGACGAATTACTTATTCCAAATAACATATTTTTTAAATGTATTTAACCCGTGAGAAGGCGCGCTATGAGCAATTTGCTCACACAAAAATCTAATTCAAAAATTTTTTGTCTTTCCCGTGCCACACCAATTCAAGCACTTAAGTACCTTCCTAAATATTCACCCCCTCTCCCCTGACGCAATTCTCGATCCGCTCAGTGGCGTTGCGACCGCGCAGCAAGGCGTTTGTGGAGGCCGTGTACCAACGTGCGGCAATTTGCTCATCACGCGCCCAGCAATTACTTTGCACCGAACATGTAAAATACATGTGTTCAGTGTGTTTCGAGAGGCATATTAGTGTAGATTTAATGGATGAATAACACTTTTTAGTTTTTGTTATGGAACAGTTTTTATTGTGATTTTTATGAAACGTGCCAAAAAAATTAATTAATACTAGGTTGTTTTGTTATTTGCGTTAGAAGTTGCTATTATGTTTAATAGTTTTGATTAAAATACTTGTTTTCTTACTTACTAAACCTTGTGTTATTTATTTAAATACATTATAAGCCAATAAATATAGAAACACTAAAAATATAAACATTTATGATAGTGTGAGCAATTTGCTCGCACGCGCCTACTCGTGTAAGAAAATTAGGCGCGCCTTCTCACGGGTTAAAAGTGTTGTCCCGAATTTCGGGACAGATGTCCCGGAAAAAATGTAGTCCTAAGGAAGTCTCCGTTTCTTGTCTCTGTTCTTCGAAGTTTAGGCAAATATGCACTACCTATTCCTATCACTGGTTATCAATTCAATTCAATTCTCAATTCTCAATGTTTTATTACACACGTACGTTGATTATGACATTAACTGTTGTTTATACACAGCTCGCGTTATGGTATTTTATGATTCGGGTATCAGTATTCCCACTTTTTTTTTTTCGAGATACCTAATTTAACTTGAACTCGAATGTTGGGATACGAGGTGGGGCAAAAGTAATGTCATAATGTGAATGTGCCATAATTTTTGCTAATGGCGTTCTAATTTCATTATTATTAGATACATATATCTTTTAGACAGATAGAGAATTAGTTGACAATGTAATGGACCGATACACACAGTCACACATCTCATGCAACGATGGCGAATTTAAAACACCAATAGGCTTCGAACCTCTGTGGCATACCTAGAGATGTAAGTGCTGTATTATACCTTTTGTATTGAAATGTATAAAACGAAAAATACCGTATAATACGGTATTATACCATTTGCTACGGTATTTTATGTATAAATCGATTGTATCGATTGTTTCTATATTTTTTAAGTAAATTATCTGAGTAATAATAAAATACTGAAAATACGGTGGAAATGCACAGATATAAAACATGAACTGGTATTTTAAATTTGTATTTTGAAGTGAAAACTTCTTTAGCATCTTTGTGATTTGAAAATCAATGAAACGAAAAAGCGACAGTAAAAAGAGATAAACACACATCTATAGAATTTAATGTGCGAGAGAATGAGATAGAAGTAGTGATGAGCAAAATTGGCTTGGTCTTGCAGTCTTGACCAGCCAAGAGAAGAAGATCAAGACTACATAAACAAGACCAATACCAAGATCAAGGCTCGAAGTTTTTGAGCAAGACCAAGACCAAGGCTATCTATACACTAGACAACGACGATGACGATGAAGATGGTGATGGCGATGACGATGACGATGGCGATGACGATGGCGATGACGATGACGATGGCGATGACGATGACGATGGTGATGGCGATGACGATGACGATGGCGATGGCGATGACGATGGCGATGAAGATGACGACGACGACGACGACGACGACGACGGCGACGATACGATGACGATACCGTCTGACGATATCGTCTGAAAACACTGCCATACATCAGATGCGTGTCGTGGCATTTTTGCCAAAAAAGTATCACGTCAATGCGCAAGCGAGATCGAGACGATACTAACACGGCGCGAACGCAGCGCGGTGGAACATGTCTTAACGTGTTGATGGCGACGAATGCAACGTTGAGCCGCGGGAGGGCCGATCACGCGGTAAATCGTACCTACTGTGCGGTACATTTAAATATTTAACAAACACAATAATTAAAAATAGACGGAAATCTCTGTAATCTTAATATCTGTGAAGTTTAATTACTAAGTAATCATTAAAATAAAATTAGTCATTCTAAAATATAGAATACAATCGAAACTTAAAATATATTTTATTTATTAAACTAGAACTCTTCGTAATAATACAGGATCTTAAAAAGTGAATCAAAATGAAAAATACATAAAATACAAATAATACCGTAAGTTATAGTAAAATACCTGTTTAATACATAGCCTTTTGGTATTATACGGTATTTTTACAACACTAGGCATGCCTAAAGTTGCAAGTACATAAAAAGTCGAGTTTTGATGTACAGGTTTGAAACATATCCCAATCGATAGAGAAAATTATTACAAACAACAAATACTATTGACAAAAATGTCGTAAGTGATATACTTTCTGAGTTATTCCAGTTTGAAAATATAAAATATATTAAAAGAAAAACTTCATTTAATTGATTTAATAGTCCATTATCATCATTTTAAATCATTCCGCGTCACTACTAGTAATAAATTGGGTTATCATAATAATAAAATAGTTTAAAATAGAGCCTTTATAGACTTCGATGTGATCTTTCCGAATTTCAACTTTGCCACCTCGTATGTTTGCCACCACGCGCCGCCATATTGGATGAATGGCGCCCAATAGCAGTTTTTTGACAATGGCGCCGATTCCCTTGTTCACAAACTAAACTATTAAATTTAGGCGCTGGCTAATTTGCCAGTACTAAACTAATCAAAATCAAAAGTCATTTATTCAAACTAGGCTGAGAATCAGCACTTTTCGAACGTCAAAATTGCAAAAGACAGTCCCCCAAAACGCCCGCCCTTCACCACTTCCTAGTGCTTTCGCTGGGGAGAAGTGGCGCAACAAACTCCCCAGCAGCACAGCTGTGTGTTCAGTTAGAAAATACTTGATTGAATACAATACAAGGTATGCAAAGTAATTAACATGACATAATATTTACCTTCTGTCCTTTTCTTAATGAAATAGAAAGAAAAAGATGCACTGAACTTTTTAGTTTAGTTTGTGAATAAGGGAATCGGCGCCAATGTCTCCTTTCTGACTCATTTTACGATAAAAATATTTATATACAAAATTAAACTAGAGATAGTTTCCTACAATTTATGTAATTTTTTTTTTTTTTGGAACATTGGTTTTGATGTACGAGCGCCGCAAAATGTTATTCATCTGCACCCACATCTTTTTCGTTATTTACGAAAAAAATATTGCTATGCGTGGGGAATGGGTAGCAGGTATAAGGGAATGCGTGGCAGGTATATGGGAATGCGTCGCCTTTGTGTGAAACATCTGCCGGCAGAACTCAATAGAAGAATTTAGTCTGAGTCGTTAGTAGGTCATGAATTTTATTGTAAGTTTTATTTATAATATCCAAGTTTTGATTAAAAATGTCATTCCAGTAAAATTGAATGCCGATTGGAAATTTGTTAGATTAGTATTGTTAAAAATTCTTTTGTAACGTAGGGGTCCTTTTAAGAGTTTGCGTTTCCTCATTCCTAAGGCTGTATTTTAAGCTATTGTGATCACCATCAGAGATATTAACAGTTATTTGAAATTTTGTGCTACTCTTATTTGTAAATATAAGATCTATACAGTTCGATGTTGATTGTGTAGTTCGTGTAGGAGTGTTGATGTTTTGGTGTACGTTTAGTCTGTCATGATATTGTTAACCCTACAGCGCATACTGTCCCACATATGGGACATACCGAAAAATGTCTTATATTTCAAAAATCGATCCAAGTAGCGTCACCTAGTGTTGACAAGATTAACTACGATGTATTTGAGTTTCGATTTTAGTACCAGATATTTTGGATAAATGTATCTGAAAAAACATTATTTATGTTTTCTTCAAATCGGTAGGTAAGTATCACGTTGGTGCAAGTTCTGATAAAAAAAAATCTTTTTTTTTTTCTTTCGACATAAGTCAACTATGTAGTCACCATCTAAGTCTACAACATTACTCCAATGATTTGGCAAATCGCTAATCCCTTTTTCCCAGAACTGCGAATCCTGTGAGTTAAAAAATGTAACGAAGTCCGATTTTAGTTGTTCGAAATTTTGGAATTGTTTCTCACTTAGAAAAGATTTCAGATGGCGAAATATGTGATAATCGGTAGGCGCCAAATCAGGCGAATATGGTGGGTGAGCCACGATATTCCATCCCAGTTCTGTTAATTTAGAATGCGTCTCTTTAGCGGTATGAGGGCGAGCGTTGTCATTTAAGAGGTGCACACAAGTACGTCTTCGCCGTTTTTCTCTGGTGGCGTCGGCTAGTTTTTGCAGCTGATCAACATAGACATTAGCCGTGACAGTTGTGCCTTGTGGAAGGAATTCAAAATGCAGCATGCCTGTCATATCCCAGAAACCAATGAAGAGAATCATCTTTAGTCCATGGTCTGGTTTCGGCTGATTTGGTGGCTCTTCCCCACGACGAAGCCACACTGCGCTACATTTTTTGTTATCATAGAGAAGCCAAGTCTCGTCACCAGTGGCTAAATCTTCCAAAAAGTCCTTTCGGTGAGAGCGAAGAAGGACGGACTGACAAATGTTAACGCGGGTTAGTCGGTTTGCTTCAGTTACTAACTTGTGAGGTATCCAAAGCCTTTGACCAGCGATTCACCGTAGGGTAGAAGGCAACAGTATTCTTAAAAGCACTATTTATTTTCGCGACAGCTGCGCTCACAGAATTACCCCGTAACCACTCGTAATAAAAGATCGCACGTTGATACTCGTACTCCTTCGCGATCGAAGCCATTATTAATCAATTGTGCGTTTGCTCGACTATTTACAGTGAGTGTAAAAAATATTCGTACACCTAGGGTTGTAATAAAAAAATACAAATATAGATATTTGTTTTAATTGATTGAATTTTGAAGATACTAACAAGCAGCTCAAGGTCGTTGTACTTTGTTTACGCAAAAAAAAATCTAAGCAGTAAAAAAAAAATTATCCACTTCGCGAACATTCGCGAACAAAAAGTATTCGTACACTTCAAAAATTATTAAAAAAAAATAAAAAAAAGTCAATTAATATTTTGTTGGTCCACCATTATTATGGAAATAATATAATCAGTGTTGCCAGTCGGGTCATGTCAGAAATTACCTGAAATATAAAAAAACGTAACCTTTTTGTATAAAAAATAACCTTTCATATTGTTTTACTGGAAAGGTAGGTATTATAAGTTGATAGAATAGAATAGTGTCATATTTTTGTCTAATAATTAGTATTAGATCTGTAATTATTACAGTAGGTTTGTCTCATGGCAGAATCGATCGATGGAAATTGGCGGCAAAAATAGTTTAGACTACTAGAATCGACCAATTATTCAATTAATCAAATTCCAATTCGTTATTATTGCAATACTGTCGACATTAATTATAATAATGGTTTTAATTGCATGCAATCAAAATATATTACAACAATCATATTTAATTTCATAAGTTTATATATACAACGTGTAACGTTAAATGCGCAAAACCTGAAAATAGTTTGATGAGAATAACGAGCAGAATTAATTGAACCACTTTTTAATATAGGTCACATTTTTCAAAAAATCTTCAACGTTGCCGTGTCTATTTATTAATAGGTCAAGCAAGCTAATGTCAGCGCGGCGCAGCGGTCCGGTGACGACTCCTCCCTCGGTAAACCGTCGTCGCAGACGCAAGAAACGATCAGAATGTCCAGTAAAACTAAAACAGCCCATAAAACCTTTACAATTTTTTAAATGACTTATTTTCTCTCTGAAATAGGTCAATTGAATTAAAAATCAGTTGGGGTGTCTGAGGTTTTGCGCATTTAACGTTACACATTGTAAACAGTCTACAGACTGACTATTGTATATTCTGAAATATACAAGTACGATATTGTCAAAAATTATACGCAAATTCATAGCCCCTAATCTTTCATACGAAGGAACTTGGAAATTTAATAAATACACTACCACTTTATGTGAAATCTTTTAATATACCTATGTCACTTCTTTTTTTACTACTCCATTTACGACGGTACCTATCATATTGATAGCGTATGTCTTTCCCTTCCATTAATTAATTAAGAAATCGGATCACGTCATATTTTAATTTTAAATGAAAAATTATCCATTCTATATTGGCAATCGGTAATATAATTCTACATTACCATACTATTTTTGACATTCGATTCACTTTCGCTTTTTGTTCAATATATGGTTGGAGAGAGCCAACTTAAAGAAAAAAAATAACTGCCCTAGTTATTGGCAAAGTGCTCATACCCCTATGAATATGATTGTTCATAAGGGTCTATAGTTTTAGTTCTACTACTGCTAACGAAGCTTACCAACATGAAAAATTCTAAAACGAGCGTTCCGTTTCACGTTGCTTTTATGTAAAAAAATAAAAGTTAATTCTACAAATTCCGAAAAATCACCTAAAGTAACCTTTTCATTAATGTAACCTAAAAGTAACCAATGCAATTCAAAAATCACCTAAAAGGTTACAAAATAACCTTCTGGCAAGACTGAATATAATAGCTTGGAGTCTCCGCGGCATCGAATCAACTAGTTTCGAGACATAACAAGACGCTATCAGTTCTCATTCTTCGCGAAGTGCAATTTTTTGCGTTTCTTGACTTCAAATTGCTCTTTTTCGAATTTTATCATCTAGATAATCCCACATGCTCTATGAAATTAACATCAGGTGATTGGGGAGGAATTTCAACGTAACTTGGTGTGTTTAATAGGATCCATGCTTTAGTATTCCATGCTTTATGTTTAGGATCGTTATCTTGTAAAAATATCCAATTATTTTTAAAACCCACTGCTGCTGCACTTGAGTGAAGATTCTCTTTTAGGATGTTTATACATGTTTTGTGATCCATAATTCCATCAAGAAATGCAAGCTTTCCCACCCCAGTAGCACTAATACAACCCCATACTAAAACAGATCCGCCACCGTGTTTTACTGTCGGCCATAAATCTTTTTTAAATTTCGTATTAGGTTTTCTCCATATCTTATAATGTCCGTCCGACTTCCGTGTGAAAATAACACGTTGCCAAAAATTATTTTTTTATGAAATATTTTTTTGCGAACTCTATTCTTTTTTTTTCTAATAATATCATTCATCCAAGACTTTTTGCGCGCAACCATGATAATCATTACTACGGAATACATTTCGAACAGTACTGACTGATAATTTACAATCATTGTTATTATTAATTTCCTGTAATATTTGAGGAGTACTAATTTTTGTTTTTTTTTTTTCACACAACGATTTTTCATCCCAAACGCGGCGTGATTTTTGACGGACGTCCACTTCTAAATTTATTTTTTATAGTTTTATGAACACTAAATCGATCAATTATAGTCTGTACAGTTGAGCGTGGTCTATTGACAATTTTTGCAATTTCGCTTAATGATTTGCACTGATTATGTAAGTTTATAATTAATTTTCTTTCCTCTTCACTCGTTTCTTTTCCTTTACGGCACATTTTTGCTACTAAACATGTCACAGGTGTAAATAAAACTAAATATTACGGCTTAGGAATAACCTTGATATTTGAAACATACGAAAAAATCTGTTGGATAAACAAACATACACAATTTAACATGAAATATAAATTAATGCACGAATACTTTTTACTCGCCATTTTTTGTATAGTGGATAGAAAAACATTATTATGCTGCTTATATTTTTTTTTTGTCATAAATGAAGTACAACCCTGAGCTACTTGTTAATATTTTCTAAATTAAATAAATAAAAAATCTATCAAATTAAAATTCACAATACCATTTTCGAATCACTTGTTTAAACTAAGCAACCCTATAGCCTTGACAAGAAAAAGGTAAGCAACCCTATGTTTGCATATTCTATAGACTTCATACTTTCGATTAGTGTTAAATTTTTTTGGTTACGCTATCGGTGAAGGTATCGAAAAAAAATTACCTGCTACATTATTAATTAAAAATATCCTTGACAGGATTTCATTAGGCAACCCATCACCGTTACTTTCGTTAACATATTTTATTCCGTAAAAAAACACATTTCGTCCGGTTACTCGATCGGTGAAGGTCGTTCTTCTACGGATCCTGTACTATATGGCCTCTGTGACTCGGTCCAGCAAGTTGGTCACCACTACCAGAAACTTCTTGCTGGAGACATTGATTTACTGCAAACATTGCCAGATCTCTGCATGCTTCACATATATAGTCTCCCTCAGTAATCTGAAAAATAAAGAAATATAAAATAAAAACAACACTGATAGTAAATGAATAATTATAGCTAGGTTAATAAATGTACAATTGTAGGGAAACAGTGAATTCGACTTTTTATTTAGATATAATAAGTTGTGAGGGTCGTGCAATGATTTAATAATATTAGGTATTTCAAGGTGGCTAGGTACTTACTATGAGCGGGTATACCTAGCTACAGAGTAAACTAGTACTTAAGACGACATTAAATGCCAGCGACCTTGAGCGGGCACTGCCGCCCGTCGCCCGCAAGGGTCCTCGCTTCAACGCGCACAAGTTTATTCCAAAAAAGAATCCACGTTGATTTATCAAGGACAAAACAAATAAAAACCGTATACTAAAATTTGGGAAATTAAATTGTCTGTTAGATGATGAAAGTTTTATGAAAATACACCCGATAGTGTTTGCGTGATTATCGTTTTTTTGTCCGTGTTAGACATTACTTTACGAATTAATTACTCTATGTTAAAAAAATATAATTTCAAACATTCACATATTAAATTACGAAGAAAATTGTCTAGTATAACATTTTTTTTTTTTTCAAATAAATAGGTCTGGTCGTTTAGACGTGATGTTGAATTTAAAATCATTAGAAGTCGTATACCTGCGCCTAAACTCTTGGATCGAGTGTCAGGGCAGGGTATCGGCGCAACGTGTTAATGCAAATGTTCCAGTTAACACATAGGATTCGCGTTAGTCTGCTACGTTCTATGTTCAACATTATTTAGTAATTTGCAACACGATCCCGATGCAAAGCGCGAGTCACGTGCTGCCGAAGCCGGGCTGTCTGTTTTGTTTGTGTCATTGCATGTTGTGGCGCAATCGCATGTCGGTACGAATCGCAAAGTTGTGACGTTACGACTAGTGATGGGTCGATGGCAAAAACAAATATGGACAGAATGGGCATAAACTTGGCATATTGGGCGAAAACGAGTTTACGCCCAAATAAATGCCCGATCACTGGGCGCAAAAACTAATAACTTTGTTTTGTAAAAAATAAAGCAGGAACTTAACTTAAAATGAAACTTAATGTCAGTATTTTGTATGTAAATTAAAATTTTAATCAAATAATCAGTCTTGTTAAAAAAATCACAGTAGGTAATTATAGAAAATATAATTTATACTCTCTTTAAATGAAAAATGAAGTGGTCTTGAAATTATCTTTGATCCTACAATAGTCTTTGCACGTAATATACTACTCTGCCAAAAAAATACCGGGAAAAGCGACGTGAGGTCGAGCGTTATCGTGTAGTAAAACTACATTGACTCGCGTTCGCCGTTTTTTCTTGATAGCAGCAGATAGTTTGCTGAGCTGGGTTGAATATTTGTCAGCGTTTATAGTTTCATTGTGTAATCAATGTATGTTATAAAAGAAAGTGTACAATGTGCATGCCGCTAAAACTTAGAAATGAGTCCCGGTACGACCAAGGGAGTTATATGGTGTGGTAACCCCCTATCAACCTGATACTTTCATTTAAGGAACATTTGATTGTCTATTAAACACAATTTATTTAATTAAGCTAGCATTCTTAGTTTCCAAGACTTGGTATCTTTATGTGACCCTAAGTCATTGCTCTCGAGTGTATTATTCTTGTATACACGCCCGATCGAAATACGAACCGATCTTTAACTTTTTAAAGCAACTTCTGAAGCTCATTACACTGAAATATAAAAAAAAAAACGCCTCATAATTACTAGAGATTTTAACTTAGATTATTAAATAAAAGCAAAGTAATACCAGAGACTTAACAATATCATGACAGAACTAAACGTACACCAAAACATCAACACTCCTACAAGAACCACACAATCAACATCGAACTGTATAGATCTTATATTTACAAATTATACAGATCGGACTAACTTACCTAGTGACGTCCGATCCTTAATTATGTGAAGTAATCTCGTCCTCATTGTATACTTTGTAGTTTGCACTCTTGCACAACTCGCTGATCACATTGTTTAAAGATGAATTCTTCATCATAAAAAAAACACAAATGTTATCTGTGGTCCAGTCGTTGGTGCGCTCTCCTGTCATCTGTCAAATCATTCTTTCAAAGCATAAAAACGGGACTTCACGATGACCTTTATGGGCATCGCATAGTCCCGGCCCAGTGCATACAGCACAACACAACTTTTAGAAGGGGTTTAATAAGGCAATCCAATACACCTAAGTGTGATGATTATCTGGGAAGGGTTGGGATACAATGAGGACGAGATTACTTCACATAATTAAGGATCGGACGTCACTAGGTAAGTTAGTCCGATCTGTATAATTATGCTTCGTAATCTCGTCCTCATTGTATACTTTGTAGATGTTTAAAGAATAAAGTTGTGTTGGTATAACAAAAAATAAGCATTGTTGAAGAAATTGAACATTGTAAGTCAACATGTTATTCTAAGTTTGTTATTTAGCTACTAATTCTATATGTAGGTATTTCTGTTTAAGAATCAGTATACGTTAAGGTCAATGGTTACCAACTTAATTTATAATTCTCTAATAACTATTAGTTTCTGAAATTCTTTTTCAGTCTTGAATCAACTAGTTTCATTAATAATCCTTTAAGGAACACAACAATTTCCTATAGGTACCTTATCGAACAATTAACATTGACATGTAAGTAAATAAGTTCTTTGAACAATCACCCTATAGAGGACACAGCTAGTGCAAAAGCATTAGAATCACCAATGAAAAGGTCTCTTATAAAAATGAGCAAAGGTTGAGGGATTTGTGGTCCAACCAACAGCTTTTTTAATGGCCTCAGTATTGACACCTTCTTCACAGCTTTTTTTTTTTTTTTTTTAATTTGCCCCACACTAGGAATTTCTGTATTGTGGGTGATTTTACAAACATTTAAAGTCACATACACAAACAACCAGACACAAGAACTACTTGTAGGTCACACAAATACCTATTTGTTCCGTGCGGGAATCGAACCCGCGACATGGCTTAACCACTGCGCCAACCGTGCCGTCAAAACTCAGATACTTTGAAGTAGAGGTATGTATGTCACTATTATTTAAAATTTCTTTTATCGATCCACTACATATTGGTTACAGTAGAGGTGGCATAATTAGGTTTTCTTAGAACTTTCAAGTTGAGTTGAGATCTACCCAGTGCAGAAGTTTTAATTATATCTGAAATTTTTATGTAAATATTTATAAGAAATGTTATCTATAAGTGACAAGGTTTGAATTCTGTGTGTGTGTACAAGAACTATTATATATATTAATTGTTTGGTTAGTAATTCTAAACCAAGGGTTTGACTATGAAATAAATTATATAACCCAAAGTAATACTGGGGTCTCAAACTATTTCATATTTGGAGTTCTTTGTTCTTAATATAAATATATTTCTGGGCTATATGACAATCCTTGACTATACTTAGTGGTAAAATTTATATGGCTATGGTGACAGCCTAGGGGTCAATATCTTGATTCTATCCAAAGAGAATCCACTGATTTAGTGTAAATTTATGAATTGTTTTTCTTCTTGTTTTTTACTAGACAAGGAAGCTAGTACTATATCATTTGAAGGGAACAGTCTTTCACCTTGATAATATGGCAGCAATTTGTGTGTGCATTGGGCGTAGATCCCATTTGAAAGTTAATACATCTATGAAACATGCACTTGGCTCAGGAAGCCGACATGTTGACGATTAGTATTGCACTTGTTTGCAAACAGGTCAGTGGGGCTGACCCAGCATAGCAGCAATTGACTTGTAGGCTATATCACATCACTTCCATTCAATTTCTATGTTAGGAAGTCTAGATTCTAGATTTCCGAGTGTTTTCTTTGGAAATAATATAGGGTGCATGAAACCATATTTGTCCTTTCTCACACCATTGCTACAACTGTCTAGGTATGCTATTTTCATGAGTAAAACAAGTACCACCCATCTTACTGATACGGGCTATGGCCGTTGTGATATCTTTTCCAAGTCCTCACAGTATCTGAGTTTGCTTGTAAATGTTTGGAGCCCCATAAATGTTGCTAATAGTTCAAGGTAAGGTATGGAACTCTTCATCATTAGCTGGCCAGTGCTTGTGAATCTTGATATCATTACATACCATCAAAAAATCCAAGAATAAAAAAAAAATCAAAGCATCAGAGAATATTTCAAGAACAAAGTCAAATTGTCTAATTCTATTGTGGTTTGTTGAAATGTATGGTAACCAACAACTTTTTTACTTTCCATTATTTTGGTATAAAGTTAACCATATTCTACAGCTGCTGCAGATGTAACTACTAGAATACATAGTAATTATACAAACTCTGTTATTTATATCTCCTTTCAGACATAATTATAATATGTAATATTCTTTATGTACTAAGTATAGGATAAACTCTATCTTTCCTGAGGAAGTGAAATGGCAAACTGGACTCAGTCCAACAAATATCCTAGATACTGGCATCACTGTCTGGGCACTCTTTTCTTTTTTAATAATAAATCCTAGATTTTTTAACAGTTTGAGTAGCATACATTTTCTAAATACCTTGCATATGAATCGGCAGGGCACAGAATATAACTGTCAAGATGTATGACTGAAGGCAACCCTGATGACCTCAAGTGACAGACAACTGAGTTCGTGATGTTTGTGAATACATTTGGTGTAGTGCAAAGCCCAAATACGAGGCATGTAAATTCTTATAACATATCTTGAAGCAGAAACTGAAACTATCTTCTGACATATTTTCAAATGGATGATTGATATGTGTTTCTTAAATCTATTACTGTAGGCAAAAAACTTAGGTAGTAACATACCTATAAAAGGATTTAACATGTATCTCCAAGTACCATGTGATTACAAAAGATAAAATTGATTATTGACAGAAGCACATGTTTCTATGGCACCTAACTGTAAGAGATTATTCAATGGAGATAATAAGGGTATCATTTAAGCTATCACCAATTTAATTAGTTTTGTGTTTCTTAAATAATAGGGTTTGTCCTCAAAATAGTAGATCTGTCACCAAAATGTAGTCACCAAACAATGCAAAATCAGTTCCACAATAAATCACCTAAAATCCTGAGATATAAGGTCTAGTACCAAATAAATGTTTTTGTATGTATTATAATAGGTGTGTCCTAATAAGTATTTAAGCAAACTAATTTAAAGAGATCACCAATAAATCACAGGTGTAGTCGACGGAGCCCCGCTTCGCGGGGCCCCTATTTCTGTCTGCAGGGTTTAAAGGAACCTAACACGAAGTGGATGACGGGGGCTCGTTCGCTCGCTCCGCTCGCTCACTTGAGCCCCCGTCATCCCCTTCGAACCTAACCTGTCCGTGTCGGGGTGGGTATTTATTTGGTGACAGATCTACCATTCTGAGCACAGAGCTATTATTTAAGTAACAAAACTGTTATTATAAGAACGAAGTTTATATTCATGTAATGCAATATAATTTTATTGGTTATCGATCTCTTATTTTACACATATATTAACATTAATTTGATAATTCATACCTGGGAACAATTTTTGTTTATCTGAGAACGAAAATATTTCGTGGCGATAGATCTATTTATTAGGTGATACAACTTGATGACAAATATAAATTTTGGTGATAGAAAATATAGTTCCCGATTGCTTTCTTTCTGACTGAAGTTGTTATTCAGAAGTTTGAGCTGGAAACTCAGTAAAAGGTGATTTATAACCCTTGATCTACTCATGTATGGTTGGATTAGTAGTACCTAATACCATACTTCAGAGAAATACTGCAATCTACCAGTCTGTACCTGAGCTAGTGATGATCCTGGTTCTGGCAACAATTGTTGGCATAGAATTTATCTTGAAGCTTATAGATGTTCTGACATTGGTCAGTAGAACAGGTATTCTGATATCGGTGTTGGATCCATCAATTCTTCCATTTGCTTATTAAGGCTGGGTAGGATTAAGTATCTCAGTGTGTTGCAATTTTCATGATAAATATCACACAGTAGTTTGGCTCAGTAACTTGAATGTTTCGATTTGATCTGCATTAAGCACACAAACACTTGGGAGGCTATTAGACTGTTATGGACTTTTCCAATTAACATAATAGTAGCAGCCACTGTAATTCGCTGCCCCCTGATCATTTGGACCCATTCAAATGGGTCCAATGGAATGTAAGTGGAATAAATAAAAAATATATAAATCCAATCAAGTGGAATCAATTCCATTTCCATTTGCTGCTGCCGCCACTTCCTTGTTCAGTTTTGGTGTGTTCAATACTAGATTATAGTGATAAAAGAAGTATTTTAAATGTTTTGCTTCGTCTCTGCATTGAGTCCTTTATCATAATTGCTGACCACCATGTGGCCAGACTGCCATGCAGTTCCATAGGTAAAGTAGCTAACTGTACCCCAGCATTTCACAAGTAGATTTTCAATACTTGAACTTAAGGCTGAAGGCAGGGGTATGTATACCGTTTCACTCTCAGCATCCTTCTGGCTGTAATTTAGTAGAATTTAAATACTAACATAGCATATTTAAGTTAGATAGTACACTAACATCCACCTAATTTCATTTGAATTAGGTTATAATTAGCGGCAGTGAGTATGGATATTTCCGGTCTGGCTACGTTGGCTTCGGTCACAATGCACTCAGCATCTTAGATGTGTTCGAGTGGAGCATGTTCAACTGAAATATCTGTAAAGAATAATTAGAGTAAGGTCCCAAACTGCTTAGATCTAAATCCTCGGCTAACCTCTTGTGATAGCTCTAAGGATGCAGCAGGGATGTGTTTTTAACACTGAAAATATAGACGACTAGCTAACCCCTCTCGTGAAATCTCACGCGGTGTTGATGACACAGTCAAATGTTCTCATGGTTAACCTCTCATGAAAACTTTTAGAGACGGCCAGGGATCCAGTAGGAACGTGTTTATAACACTGAACGTGTGTACCATCGGCTAACCTCTCGTGAAAGCTCATGTGGTGTCGTTCTATTGTAAGTATATGGCACAGTTGAATGTTCTCATGGTTAACCTTTCGTGAAAACCTAGAGACGGCCAAGGATCCAGCAGGAACGTGTTTATAACTCTGAACGTATATACCATCGGCTAACCTCTCGTGAAAGCTCATGTGGTGTCGTTCTTGTGTAAGTATACGGCACAGTTACGTTCTCATGGTTAACCTCTCGTGAAAACTCTAAGAGACGGCCAAGGATCCAGCAGGAACGTGTTTATAACTCTGAACGTATATACCATCGGCTAACCTCTCGTGAAAGCTCATGTGGTGTCGTTCTTGTGTAAGTATACGGTTACGTTCTCATGGTTAACCTCTCGTGAAAACTCTAAGAGACGGCCAAGGATCCAGCAGGAACGTGTTTATAACTCTGAACGTATATACCATCGGGTAACCTCTCGTGAAAGCTCATGTGGTGTCGTTCTTGTGTAAGTATACGGTTACGTTCTCATGGTTAACCTCTCGTGAAAACTCTAGAGACTGCTGTGCGTATTACGGCACCCAATGTAATTTTAGGAACATGATTTCCACTGCCGACCACTTGCATTTCGATGACAGCTCCGCTTTCGCTTCTTCAAGCGATTTTCCAGTTCTCGCAGACGTTCTTTCAGCTCCTTCATTCCTTCGTCTCGCTTTCTTCTATGTTTTCACATCTCGTTAAAACTTTTCTAAACTTTTTTAAGCGAAAACGTGATCAACGCGCGGCAGAAAAAAGTACAATGATTTGACAGATGACAGGAGAGCGCACCAACGACTGGACCACAGATAACATTTGTGTTTTTTTTATGATGAAGCCTTCATCTTTAAACAATGTGATCAGCGAGTTGTGCAAGAGTGCAAACTACAAAGTATACAATGAGGACGAGATTACGAAGCATAATAACAGTAGCACAAAATTTCAAATAACTGTTAATATCTCTGATGATGATCACAATAGCTTAAAATACAGCCTTAAGAATGAGGAAACGCAAACTCTTAAAAGGACGGGGGTCCTTATGTTACTGAAATAATTTTTAACAATACTAATCTCACAAATTTCCAATCGGCATTAAATTAAATTTACTGAAATGACATTTTTAATCAAAACTTGGACATATATAAAACTAATAATAAAATTCATGTCTAACAATCATGTCGAGTAGCTCTGCAGTTCAATCCCGTTCGTGTCAGAATGGCAGCTCCACCTGCTCGGTAGTTTTGTCGACAGAAAGCCGAACTGAATTCGTATCTACTGACTGTAATTATTTCTTTTTGATTTCTTATCCATGTCTCGGTAAGGCAGACTACATTATAAGGTTCATTATCCAGTAGGCTCTCAAGAATATTTTTTTTTGAAACTAGCATTCAAATCATAATGTGGCATTACAGCTGAAGTGGAAATATGTCAACTACGAGGGCTGCCTTTTAAGTTGTGTCGTTTGAAATAAGTATAGTCTAATAGATTATTACCATTTATTGTTTTTTAAAGAATTCTCCGCGATATTTAATACACTTTTGCATGAGTCCGAACCAGTTTTTAAAACATTTATTCCACTCCGAAGTGGGCGTAGTCAAAATGACCGATTTGTATGCGTCAACAGCTTCTTCGGGTGAGCTGAAACGTTGACCACGAAGACTGCTTAATTTTGGGGAACGTAAAAAAATCGTTAGGGCTCAAGTCAGGGCTGTAAGGCGGGTGATTTAAAATTTCGACATTTTGGGTGCTCAAAAACATCTTTGTATCGCGGGTGGTGTGCGAACTTGCATTGTCATGGTACAGTATCATACGACGCACATAAGGAAAAATACCATATTTAGAGCGACAAAAATATTTTTTTTTGATTGAATGTAAAAACTAAACTAACTTAATAAAAACATTCTAGAATAAACCAGTGTCCCAACTTCCATCACGACTCATTTGTACTCGTAAGGTATACCTCCCCCTCTACCCCGCAAGTCAACGTCCCACTGCGTTCACGTGTCTCAGTAGCCGACCAAACGCTGACAAAGGAGAAGTGTTTTCATTCAGTTACTGGCGGACGATTAACGAATTTTGTCATGGATTGTGAAGCGTCAGGTATGTACTTGTTAGTACTATAGATACTTTTATTGAATGCAAAGTTTTTATTTAGAAAATTTACAAACTATTGACCTGTTATTGTATAATCAATTTAATGGTGTGTTGTTAGATGTTAAAAAAAAGTTCCGATGAGTTCCGGCACGGTTTGATTTTTATACGTTACAATAACATTTAAACACCAAGAAAATTAAAAAAGTTGTCCCCCCAAATGTCCCCTTTTTAATATGGAGAATTTTCTTTTGCAGGTAGTCGTGAGGAGACTGCTTTGTCAGTCACAACGGTAACTAGGAAGGAACTGTTTTGGGTGTTGAAAAATTATTGTTTTCTTATGTTCTCTTCTTCAGAGTGTACTGAACGGTTAATTAATTATATAAAGAATAAATTTGGAGTGGAAGAATTACCAACAAAATCAGAAAAGGAACTTAAATGTGTCATAAAAATATTTGTATCCAAATTATTCTCTAAATGGAAAGAATCAAGGCATTACACTCATCGATTTAAAAAAAAAAATTCGCGATGGCTTAATGTAAAGATAAATCTGCCACAGATCCATCAATTCGATGTTTTATTACCTGCACCATTGGTCAGTTCCGCATCAAAAAAAGGTCGACCACGGAAGCTGTTTAGTGAAACTTCTAAAAGATCCAAACAAAGGGCTATCAATAGACTTGTTTCAAATACCACTCTTGAAGAGTTATGCTTAGCTGCTGAATCTAGCTTAGTCAAAAGTGGCAGAAGAACATCGGCACAAGTACTAAAGCTGGCAGTAACTGCATCTCCTCGAAGATTAAAGAGAATGAAGCAAGCCCATTCAACATCTTCAGCGTTCACACCTTACAGTCCAGAAGAAGCACTGGCTCTCATTATAGACTCAAATTTAGGAAAAGAACAGTACATAAATATCCAAAAAGGGGCAAAGGAAAGAAAGGCTAATATTTACCCACCATATAATTCCATTGCAATTTTAAAAAAGCAATGCTACCCATCTAATATGTTTATTACGGAGAGCGAAGCTTACGTACCACTACAGGACCTTTTAGATCTAACGATCAAACGTCTAGTTCAGGTGCAGTCGGAGATTTTACTAAAACGTATTCCAGATGATGTGACACATATTGATGTAATCTACAAGTGGGGCCTCGATGGTAGTGGTGGGCACAGTATTTATAAACAGGCATTTTCGAATAGTTCTTTACTTTATGGAGATTCTAACATATTATTGTGCACTATTGTTCCATTAGAAATGTCTGTGATGCTTGAAAATAAAAAGATAATTATCTGGAAAAAATTAAGCCCATCTTCGACAAGGTATTGTCGCCCAATCGGATTCAAAATAAAAAAAGAAACTAATGAAACAATGAAAGAAGAACACCAGAATATTGAAAATCAAATTTCACAACTACAGCCCACCAAGGTCTGCTTAAGTGATGACGGCCGAGAATTATATTTTAATCACGTTACTGTATGCACTATGTTGGACGGTAAAACTTGCAATGTATTGACAGAAACTGCATCTACTCAAACTTGCAATGTTTGCAAGGTAACGCCAAAGGACATAAACGATTTAAATAAAGTGCTAACACGGCCATGTAATACTGAAACCTACAAGTTTGGCATACCTGTTTTACATGCATACCTTAGGTGTTTTGAATTTCTGTTACATATTTCATACAAATTGGGAGATAAGGTATGGCAGGCGAGAGGGTCAAAAACTAAAGAAAACATTAAAAATAGAAAAAAATACATAACTGAAGATAAAGAAATAGGATTAGTTGTGGATCAGCCTAAACCAGGTGGAGGCAACTCAAATGATGGCAATACAGCCAGAATTTTTTTTGATAATCCAGATAAAGTAGCGCAAATAACAGGATTAAATTCCAATTTAATAAACAGATTTGGAAATATTTTATGTGCGTTATCAAGTGGGCACTATATTAAAGTACAAGGATTCAGAACCTACTGTATGGAGACTGCAAGAATGTGCATAGAACTCTACGGGTGGCATAAGATGAGCGCCAGTGTCCATAAACTACTTATACATGGAAGTGATATAATTCAGTCGCTACCATTACCAATAGGACAGTTGTCAGAAGATGTCCTGGAAGCTACTCATAAAGAGTACAAATACATGAGACTATTTCACTCAAGAAAAACTTCAAGAATAAATACCAATACGGACATTTTGAACGGAATGCTAATATCATCAGATCCCATCATTTCATCTTTCCGAAAAGTGCTAAAAAAGAGGCGTAAACCATTTCCGCAAGAAGTTATGAATATGTTAGATATTCCTGATTTTCTGCGTGATTGTCCGATGAAGCAAGCTGATGATATTGCAGATGATTTTGTAGATAGTGAAAATGATTCTGATTAAGTAAAGATTTAATAACAAAAATGTGTTTTATTCATTAAACATATCACTCTATTTCCTATAACTGTTAACTACTTAACATGTATTATGTATTGTTTTAATACGAAAACCCTACTGAGTCCAAAACACACAAAAACAAGTAATTTTCAAAGCTAAATATTTTTGTCGCCTTAAATATGGGATTTTGCCGTGTGTGCGACGTCTTGAGTTGTTTTTTTCGAAACTCTGTGATGACTTATGGCAAACAAATAGTGTTATACCAGTCAGCGTTAACCGCCTTGCGATCTTCTAGTACAATAGTGGCGATGTGACCACCCGTTGCCACAAACGAGGCAACCATTTTTTTTTTAAGTGCTCCGTGAGCGTATGACTTTGGTCGGTTTTGGCTCATCTTGGAAGACCCAGACAGTTGACTGCTGCTTGGAATCTGGATCGTAAGCATATATCCAACACTCGTCACCACTAACCATATCATAAACGTGTTCTGACTCTCCTCGGTTGAATCGCTGCAGAGTTGTGCGACACCATCTAACACAGGCTGCTTTTTGGTCGTCGCTAAGAAAATGTGGTATCCAACGAGAGATCAACTTTCTTACGCCGACGCCGAGTTCTTCGTGCAGGATTTTTTGGATAGTAGGTAGTCCCTGAAATGCCCACGGCTGCCTCTATTTCACGGTATGACACATGACGATCTTCAACGATTAGCTGCCGCACGGCGTCGATATTCTCTTGCGCCATGGCGGTTTTTGGACGACCTTCACGTGGCTTGTCACTGAAACTAAAGTGCCCACGTTGAAATTCTAAATACCAGCGTTCTACACTCCTCAGACATCGTGCTGCATCACTAAACACAGAAGTGATCTCCTCAAAGCACTGAAGTCGCGTTAATCCCCTTTGAAAGTTGTAGAAAATTATCGCACGCATATTTTCCTTAGATATTTCCATTTATACAACCGACTTGTCCTTATACTTATAACCTTTATACTTATAACATTATTACCTTTTTTTTTTTTTAATATTTGCGGGAGTTTTGCAAACGACATGACTTAAAAGGCAGCCCTCGTAACTCTTGGGAGGCACTGTAGGTGCTTGGCTTTAGTGTATACAACGTGTCACGTTAAATGCGCAAAACCTCACACACCCCAACTGATTTTTAATTCAATTGACCTATCTCAGAGAGAAAATAAGTCATTAAAAAAATTGTAACGGTTTTATGTCATTGTGCTGTTTTAGTTTTACTGGCCATTCTGATCGTTTCTTGCGTCTGCGACGACGCTTTACCGAGGGAGGAGTTGTCACCGGGCCGCTGCGCTGCGCTGACCTTGGTTTGCTTGACCTATTAATAAATAGACACGACAACGTTTTTAATGAAGATTTTTTGAAAAATATTACCTATATTAAAAAGTGGTTCAATTAATTCTGCTCGTTATTCTGATCAAACTATTTTCAGGTTTTGCGCATTTAACGTTACACGTTGTATATGAGTATGAGTCGCGCATTTATACAGGGTTACTGGTAACTCGACGTATTCCTTGCAGGACATCATAGTAGGGTTAAAATGCAACAAATTAAGCCACCAAATGTTCTACCGAAGTTCAGTAGTTTTTGAGTTAGTAAGGGTTTTTAGATTTTTTGTGAAAAATCCCAGATTAAATTATTTGAAGCCAATTTGAAAATTATTCACGGGGCGGCTGTACTGAAATTGGAGTTATTATCATAGTTGACGCCGTAGCGGATCGTTTTTAATAATTAAAAGTTCAAAATGACTAAAACTTTGGTGAAGATCACTAATCAAACATTTTTTTTTTTGTAATTTTTGCTATTACTTCATACAAAATGTTGTCTTAGCACAAAAAAAAATACTACACCAGGTGTACAAATTATTAGTAAAATATCCTTGTCTTATCAGCTATCCAAAAAGGTATGATTGTCAATACTTTTGCGTGTGTGACAGGGAAAGATAGAAGTTTTATGGGGAGCAGGTAAAATTGCGAGACGGTCGACCTATTGTTCTAGAACAATAGGTCGACCGTCGTATTATTCGTAGTTTTTACCTTCGTTTGAATTCCAAACACTCGGCAAGCTTTATGATTGGTCACTATTGTTCCCTCGGTACGAGACAGGGTGCGACTTCACAAAATCTGGTCGTCAGCGCCTAGTTAGTTACAACTCTACGTTGCGCAAGTTCGTGTTTTGTTATCTGGCTATATCCCTGACTGTTGCCCCATATCTTGCTCTTGTGTTGTGCTGTGCGTTCATAAGTGCTGACTATGGCTGCATATTCTAATCAAGAATACGCTGACATATTGTACTGTTACGGACTTTGTGACGGTAACGCTGCTGAGGCGCGAAGATCATATCAACTGCGCTTTCCAAACCGCCGACTCCCCCACGTCAGTGTCTTCGGATCGACTTATCGGCGATTATCTGAAACTGGCAGTGTTCAAAGAAGCAGGCAAATTGACACTGGTCGATCTCGGAGATACACGGCTGAGGACGAGGAGCTGATTCTTCAACGTTTTATTGACGAGCCCAACATATCTACAAACATCGTAGCGCGTGAGCTTGGTATGTCACAGTGGAAAGTCTGGTCTGTAGTTCACTTGTCAGGCCGACATCCATACCACTACCAACCCTTGCAGTCATTAGAAGAGGGAGATCCGCAGAGACGGCTTGAATTTTGTCGTTTCATGCTAAATGAAACATTAACATTTTACCAGATTAACATTAAATGGGGAACTTTATGAAGATTTCCTAAGAAATCATTTAGCAGCACTGCTCACGGATGTACCCGAAGAAAGAAGGGCAAACATGATATACCAACATGACGGATATCCAGCCCACTTCCGCATCACAATTCGACAATTGCTGGATGAAAACTATCCAAACCGATGGATTGGGCGCGGTGGGCCGATTCCGTGGCCTGCACGAAGCCCTGATCTGACGCCGCTAGACTTTTACGTCTGGGGTCATATGAAAGACCTAGTTTATGTGACCCCCGTAAATTCAATTGAAGAACTAAGGGAGAGAATAACAGATGCGGTGGACCAGATGAGGACCACAATCACATCAAGAATCACAAAAACCGAAGTGAGGAAGCGAATAAGAGCATGTATTCGAAACCGAGGGCAGCACTTCGAACAAGACGTGTGAAATACATGTTATTAAAGACCACATTGACATTGATTAAAAATAATAATAATTTTCACGAAATTGTTTAATTTGATTTTCCGAATAAACACCTTCTTGTACTAAATCAAAAACGATTTTCTTAATGCAGTCCAAGACTTTGTATTAACTTTCATACCTTTTTGGATAGCTGATAGGACAAGGATATTTTACTAATAATTTGTGAACCTGGTGTAGTATTTTTTTTTGTGCTAAGACAACATTTTGTATGAAGTAATAGCAAAAATTACAATAAAAAAATGTTTGATTAGTGATCTTCACCAAAGTTTTAGTCATTTTGAACTTTTAATTATTAAAAACGATCCGCTACGGCGTCAACTATGATAATAACTCCAATTTCAGTACAGCCGCCCCGTGAATAATTTTCAAATTGGGTTCAAATAATTTAATCTGGGATTTTTCACAAATAATCTAAAACCCTTACTAACTCAAAAACTACTGAACTTCGGTAGAACATTTGGTGGCTTAATTTGTTGCATTTTAACCCTACTATGATGTCCTGCAAGGAATACGTCGAGTTACCAGTAACCCTGTAGAAATTCCAAAAGTATATAGTGAAATGAAATATTTAATCCAATGGATCACAAAATGTACCTGTGGATGACAATTGGTAGTCTCTTACAAATGAAGTGCTTTGATTTGATTATTTATTAATCAACACTTTTTCACGTGACCAGAGGGCTGGCCTATTTTTTGGGCAAAGAATCAGCATTGCCATACAACGTGGTAATGCCAGCCTTTTGGGCACATTTCCTATTGACAGCGATGCGGACGAATTTTCTGGTGCGCTTTGATTATTCCCCCTCCTTTTTATATACTTGTACATAGTATTATTGTTATTTTAAGACTGTTAGCTTTTTAAATTATGTGAATACTTACCTTTAGGATGTTTCATTTGACAATTTGCTATTCAAACAATAATTTATTGTTGCAAAATGTGAGATATAGAGTTGATCTATAAGAAAAGTACAGATAAATATGTTACGAATTCCCTTTCGTGAGTGATTAAGGAAGAATTTAACCTGATTAGAATTTGTTTGCGCTTTGATCGATACTTTCGGAACAGACAGACTTACTTATACAAATACCGGTCACTCAGGACGTTATCAAATACACATTATAATGGCTCGAATACCCCGATTAATACATCATTTGGGTCTTGTTTCTAATACACCTAGTGCACACAGTAGGTTTAATACGCGTTAATGATGTACCACGCTTAGCAGTTGCCCTTTCGTTCACTGAAACGTTGCGTTGGTTCCGCAGGCCACCTGGCCGTGGTGCCGCCCACGTTGACGCCGCGCAGCTGGGGCGTGGTGTGGGGGTGCGGCGCCGCGCTGCTGGTCGCGCTGGCGCTGCTGGCGGCCGTGGGCCTGCGCCGCCACCTGCGCCTGCGGGACTACCACAAGCGAGTGCTGGACTTCTGGTTCAACAACCGGTGAGTTCACTACACTACACTCCCATTATTATGTGCAGGTAAACCTGCAAAGAGACGCGCTTAGCTAATCTTCGTGTTTCCGGATTAGAACGTCGTACCACACAGTAGAGTCAGCTCCAAAAGTATGTATACACGGATAAGTAACCATTTTATTGTCTACAACCACTGTTCCATAAAAAACATACTTGACAATTTATTTTACCAAAACAGTAAAATTTTTGATCTAAAACATCTATACACCCTAGGTCCTAAAACCAGAAATTCTAATTCTATACTGGCCGCTTTCACTCGCAGAGTGAAGTCTCAAGCTGTGGCAGTGGTATACCCCTACCTAGGTACAGATGATCTATCTCACGAAGTCCGCTCAGCCTCGGATGTAGTAGTGACGTGTCACGATATACACGAAGAGAAAATTCTTAGAAAAATTACTGTGCTCCTCACTGTAAAGTGAGTGCAAGTGACATCTACAGAAAATTTTCTGAGTAAGATTGGGAAAAATTCACTATTTGTCCAATACATTTTACTGTACAGCATAAGAATTTTTACTGTGCTAGCATGGTAAAATTTCCATTACCACTCAAATGCAACAGATTATGAGACAGCACAGTAATTTTTCTAAGATACGTGTATTTGTGTGCGTAAACCTAGGTAGCGTTAGCAATAAAAATTTAATTATTTATTTTTATTTGAAGATCGAAAATAATTGTTTAAAATATATTACAAAGAGAAAAATATGAAAGTAAGGCAATAAAAAAATAAATAAATACAGGGCCGCTGTTACAGTCGCCGGAATCATCTTTAATTATTTTATTTTTTTTGCTAACCTATACTCTCCCACTGCTGTGCAAAGGCCAAATCCTTCCAGGAACTCTTTTCCCGGGCCACCCGAACCAGCCCTCGCGGTACGCGCCTAAGTCATCTCGCCATATCTTTCTGGGCCCGCCTCGGCGGCGCCGTCCATCTTCAGGCACCCATTGTGTGGAGACTTTTGCCCAGCAGAAATCGTGCATACGGTTGATGTGACCCGCCCAATCCCATTGTGTGCCTGGAAGATTTCTTTCCTACGGGCATACTGGATGTATGCCCGTTTTGGAACGCAGCGTGGTGTTCCGAATCCTGTGCTGTGTTTTTACACCCAGAATGCTGCGTTCCATTGCATTCTTTGGCAAACTCCAAGGAAAAACTTTTGCGACCCGGTGAGTGACCAAAAGGTCATTTGTCATCATTTAAAACGTTCAAAATCAAGTCGCAGTCTCATCTCGGCGACAAACAATTGTCAAAAATGTAGGGAAATTAGAGGTATTTTATATTACGAACTCGCCGCGAAGACGCCGCGAGCGCGCAGCGAGCGTACACTCTGGCGTCGACGGCGCTATTCGCGGCGAGCTCGCTGCATGCCCGCGGCGTCTTCACGGCGAGTTCGCCGCGCGCTCGCTTCGAACTCGCTGTGAGCTCACTACGCACTCGCCTCGCTTGCAAGTCTAAAGTGTTTTAAGGCCCTAAGTCCTTATCTCACGATGAAAGTCTTCACTTAGTTTCTATGTTGACGGTACTCGGTGTAAAAATCTGACATGAAAACAACAATCAGTAGCGATCCGGACCGCGTCGCAGTCACGACTGAGCGCTCCTGGGTTTACACACACTAAAACAATGTGCATATGCATGCACAACTGGGTAAGGCCACCAAAAATTGTTCAATAACACACTTGAACTGTAACACACAATAACACACTGGAAATAATATAACACACCAGAAAATGGTAAAGCCTAGTGCACATAATTGACAAAATAATAAAACTAGTTTTCATTTGCGGCTTTGCTCGTAAGATTCTAAAATATACTACTAAAAAAACACAAATAAATACTAAAAATCTTTATTAGAACTTTAAAATAGTTATAAAACTATTGTTAATTTAAGTACTGTCACCGGTAACAAACTCCGAACATAGGGACAAAAAAATGTTGGTAGGAAAATGTATGAAATGAAATGAATGAACTGCCAAAATCTGCTATTTTTTTCCTGTTCTCTTTAGTTCTTTCAGCGTTTGATTTTTTCTGCGCTAAATTTTTTTCCGGGTCCCTTTGTTTGAGTCTTTCTCTGTACAACTTCAGCCTTTCAGCTTGCGTCATTGGCACCTAAAATAAAAAGCAAATTATACCCTTCACCGGCAAAGCTTAGCAAATACAATGTTGTTATGTAAAAACGCGACATTCACCATCATGCAAACGGTTCACTCGTTTTGCCACTCAGTTGCATATTTAAAATATGTACACAGTATGCGCTAGTTATGTTTATGGTGTTACACGGATTGGTAGCTCTAAACCGAAAATAGGCCATCATGTTCATCATTGAAAATATTGATAAAAATATAAACATACGAATTGAGAACCTCCTTTTTTTAGAAGTCGGTTAAAAATAGGATGTAGTGACAATGTGAACTAGGCTTAACGTATCTTCTCGTGTGTTACGTAACACAAAACATAACACACGCAACATGCGGGAATAAACACACGTGAAAATACAACCTTTTTGTGAGAATAAAACTTAAATACAGTCTAAATGCACAGAAAACTAGTCGATTCCCCAAAAGACCACATTCTGTACAGTAATTCTGACATTAATAGATTAAATTTCAATATTTACCTTGAAAAATTACGTTATATAACTGGGAAAAACTAGGAGACCAAAAATCCGCGAACAGCAAACTCACGAATTACTTCCACACTAAAATGGCTGGCAGAACTTTGACATTTCTCTATGATCTTAGGGAAGTTGGCCAGCAAATAAAATATTTTTAGTGCTGCTGTGATTTTAAAACTAAAAACTATTAAGTATTTCGTGTTATGTCACACACGGGAATCAATTTCGGCCCATGTTTTTAAAGGTTTTTTTTTTTATAAATAGGCAGACAAAGATTATTTATTTATTTAATAACAAAGCCATAACAGTATAAAATTGGAACAATGTAGCATTTATATGATAATAACATGATTAGATAATAAAAAAAACAAAAGTTTGGTGCTGCATGGTCGAGGGACATTTTGATTTTGTATGGAAGCTGTAATCAACCGAAAATGTTGATCGAAAATTTACATAAATAGATTAGATATTTTTGGATTTTATTTAATCCACGTTATGTAGGAATGCTCTATATATATTGATAAAACTGTAAATGGTATTAGAAATTATGGTACCGATTTCTTTTTTCAAATTTTAGTACGGGCCGCGTTTTATTTTTGAAATGAACATTTTGTCGTGGCCTTACCCAACTACAAACATAGTCAAACGGACTTCGTGAAATAGAATATCTATAACTTAGCTAGCTTAGGCTAAGTGTCCAAGCAGGGTTATGATATTTCAAGCTTACAGCCATAAATTGTTAGCGGTAACATGGGCATTGTTTTCTTCAAACAATAATCAGTAGTCTCAGTCATGTATGTGAGTGCTTATAAACAAACATAATTTATTGACGTGCGTCGTTGATTAACTCTGCTGACATTGATAACCAGAAGCATGAGCACACTGTGTGTCCTAGGGGCGTATAGTGTTGTGTCTCAAATCTTGACGCTGAGTGCTGATAGGACAATTAAATACTTATAGTAAAAGAGCGAGTTGCATTAAACTGTATTATGAGCACTCATCACTATTTGGTGACTACATCACTAGGTCCGGTTAGTCCAGTATTAGTTGCCTGTTATTGCAGGAGTCCTGATATGAACCTACCATGCTTGATATTATAGAGTACCTAGTCTACGTTTTTGTATCTGTAACATGTCCATTTCACAGATAATAATAAGAGTATCGTCCATGCTAGTAATGTTAAATAAGGTAAGTATGCATGTATTAAAGATTAATCCGACGCGCAGCAGATTCACTATGCGTTACAGACTGACGTGTTTGTGACCTGTAACATGAGACGCCTCGCATATCGACTCAGTTATTAATTAAAAGATAATAATGCGCTTATTATTTACAATTTTCAGTTATAAACAAGTTTATTAATTTCCTTATCACCCGAAAGGTCACAACACTCACCACTCAAAACAGTTTGGGTAAGGAAAATGTGAATGATTTCCTCTTAATGTACGATTAATATTTAGTATTACTTATAACATAACTAATCAATGTGTTTCCCATCAAAAGCCGGCCAGGATAAGGATCGCAAATAATCACAAAACAGGTAAAAGAAATATTGTTTGCATATAATTTGCTGTAGTTCTCAGTAGCCAACGTAGGTTATTAACATTAATTTTTAAATTTCTGCATAGTAATTAGTTGTGTCATTTGAGTGAGGTTTCACCGCAAGAGAATATATTAATATTATGTTGTAGATGTAAGTTTAACACTAAAGGTTGACTAGTTGAGCGTAGGCGAGTCGTGTATGGCGATTGTTAGTCCACAGTAGTCATTAGTAACAGTACGTTGAACTGGTGCCAGATACATGCGCGGTTGAAAGTCTTTCGTCGAACGCAAATCGCCTATCTGAATATTTGAATAGCTAACAGCATATACAACGTGTAACGTTAAATGCGCAAAACCTGAAAATAGTTTGATCAGAATAACGAGCAGAATTAATTGAACCACTTTTTAATATAGGTCATATTTTTCAAAAAATCTTCATTAAAAACGTTGCCGTGTCTATTTATTAATAGGTCAAGCAAGCCAATGTCAGCGCGGCGCAGCGGCCCGGTGACGACTCCTCCCTCGGTAAAGCGTCGTCGCAGACGCAAGAAACGATCAGAATGACCAGTAAAACTAAAACAGCACATAAAACCTTTACAATTTTTTTAATGACTTTTTGTCTCTCTGAAATAGGTCAATTGAATTAAAAATCAGTTGGAGTGTCTGAGGTTTTGCGCATTTAACGTTATACGTTGTATACATATAACTATTATATACATATAACTATTTATATACATATAACTATTAGCAGAATATTATGATTGGGCTTGAAGGACTTCTTAGTAGAACTTATTATTGAGCATTGTTCGCCATGGGCCTTCCTGTGATCGCCAATAAAACGGCCTATCAGGATGATAGGTACTTGCCCTTCTTTTAAAACGGTTAGGGGGAAACTGGCCTCTGGTCCGCGGCCCACATTACACGGAGCAGAAACAGTAGTGGAAAAGTCGGCCGAATGCGTGGGCCAGAATACCATCGGAAAAAAGTATCATAGTTACATCGACCCATTGGGATTTACTTTCATTAAAGTGAAAAAAGGTGCGAAATAAAACGTAAGTATCAGAATTATACTTTATTATACAACGTGCTTTTAATTACCGGCTCCAAATTTTTACACGGTGTTCCATCCATGAATATGAATAACTTTCACTATGGAACCAACTCTGAGATCACGAAAAAAAATCTGCGGTGTATACATTTTGGTCAAGTAGGTATTGAAGTTTTGTATTAAACAGCTGATTTCGTTTGCGTGATTTCAGAGTTGGTCCCATGGTGGAAGTTGTTCATATTCATGAGTAGAACACCCTGTAAACATTTGGAGCCTGAAAAAAAAAAAAACATCCAATCCAGTATATATCTATGTTCGTACTCTGTGATTACTGTTTTATGGAAAATCTTCATTATTGTTTTAAAGAGAGTCATTAACAGTTTATCAATTTTTCAATACAATGCCCAAGAGTAATATCTTGATCAATCATCTCACATACACTCTGTATTGTTTTTCATGTGTCCTTATCGTATCAATTTTTGTTTGGCTTATAAATCCTTGTTTTTTATACAAGTCCAAAATAATAATTAGTGTCTTTGTATAACCTGTCTAATAAAAGTGCCAAGTTCGGCTTGGACTGAATTTTTTGTTAAATCGTCCATTCCAAGACTCATTCGCATTGTTTGTTCTATGATGAACATTGAAAAAGCACCATTTATCCGCAAAACAAGAAATTTCTTTTAACCAGGTCTTATAAAAAATAGTCGTTAAAGGAGGTGGGTAAAGATCGGCCATTTTTCGCCCATCGGCAAATTGATGTTACATAATATATCGAGCCTTTTCAGGAAGAAGATCGTAACCGCCATTTTGCATATTTTACAGGAGAACGTTTTTTTAAAATATTTCTCAAAATATTTACAGCATCAATTTGAAATTTTTACTTGGTGTTATATGGGCACCTCCCTATAAATTCAAATGTTAAGATTTGACTTAGTACTATAAAATCACATACATTTGTCGCTTACGTTAAAACTGATGACCGTTATTAATAATAAATTATATAGAGCTGATATGAGTATGTCGATTACGATAATTCTTAAATATCATAAAATAGTAGAAATATTTTTCGTGTTTTTTTTTTTTACAAGATAGGCAGAGAAGGACAAAGAGTCAGAAACACAAACGAGTAAAAAAAAAATAAGTAGGTACTTCTAAGTGAATTTGAGCTTTATTAATAAAATGAAATACAAAAAGAGTCATCAGTCCTCGTCTTCATCAGTCGCAGGTAAAGCGTCTCTTGTGTTTCTATCGCAGGGCAAATCCAGATATTCTTTTGTATAAACTTCTGGTATGATAGAGGAAAGTAACCAAATATGGAATACCATTTTGTTTTTTACCCTTAAAAAACACAAATGTTAAAAATCAAAAACTTTTAATCGTAATTATCAACTGACATACATTTTCGCTTTGGATAGTAACAGTCTTGTAAATTATTTATTAATTATAAGTACTATAATTTCTCCAAAACAAAATAAACACAAAGGTATCTATTTATGGAATAGGTACCCCAAATATGGAACAGTAAAAATTAACCTTGTTTTCTATGAGATACTATAGGAACTTTGGTCAAATATAAAATGTTACTTAAACTACTTGAAATAATCACAAATCCAGGGGTGGAATTCTTCACCAGCGCAATCATTATATGCCCAGAGTTCGCACATGAAGCATTTGATCCCGGTTTATCCTCGAATATCGGTTTCTGACAGCAACAAAACAAAACAGCCTCACCGCGGCTATGTCACTCACTCGACTGTCGAGTTGAAACCTGTACGCGTGTATAGTGTTAGAAAGAGATAGTTGATCACTGCCTACTGCGTCTAGCTGTATTTGTTTTCGAGAAATGCGGGTATTCCACATTAGGGATACTATTCCATATTTGGTTACTTTCCCCTACCCTTTTCGCACATTTTCTTTAAATCTTCGTATTTCGCCTTCGAAATGGGAATTTTTCCAGTATAAGCAGTTTTAGGTTAACGAATAGCTTGTTCATTCTGCCGAGACCTCAATATAAGCAGTTTCGTTATTTCTATTACTAACCTAAAGTCAAGGTAAGTTTTCTACTATAGTAACCAAAGTTAATGGCATTCATATTTTAATTTATAACACTACTATAATGTTACAGTTCACGAACAACTAAACGCAAAACGCATTTTATTTGTATCGCAAGCGACAAGTAGGATGTTTGCAATAAAATTATTAACCTAAGATTATATCGTAAGCGACAGGTGCTGTACTAACGATCTGTCAGTCGGTGGAGGTTACGTTAAAAAAACCGAATGGGTTGTAACTTACGATGAAAATTTCGTCATTAAAAAAAGTTAATTACCATTTCTACTATGATTTCAAGTAAGTGACAAAAGATTGAAAATCAGTTGATCTGGCGGTTAATAATTAAAACCATAGTATAAAGAGGGGAAGTAGGCTATCTCCGGCCTAATCCGCGATATAATTGCCTACTGTCTTAGGGTTGTCACTATTAGGAAAATTTTAATTCAGTGCAAACCAACACAGAAATGTAAAACAAATACAGAAATGTATTCAAGATTCAGAGCAGTATTATTTATAAAAAAAGGGATAAAATAAACCGGCGCGCGGCGGGACGCTGGGGGCGCGACTGTCCGCTCTTCGTCAGATTCGGTTGTCGCCCAAACCGCTAACATATATTTATAGACTAAGAGCTCGTATATCATATATAAAATCGTAAAAAAAAATACAAAAAACTGTTTAGTATAATTATATGCTAGTCAGTTTTTTTGTATTTTTTTTGATAGGCACAATGTAATAGTATTTGTACACATAAATGACCATATTTATTTTTATTTTTAATTAATACAAACATATCTATTGAATCACACATTTATTACAAAATTACAAATTAGCTACAGAAAAATACTTTCTTCGGTTTAATGTGTAATATATCCGCATCCTTATAAATAACTTTTGGAAATATAATTTCGGAAAGCATGGGCAGTGCGGTGAAAAATGTAAATCTTTTATTTGTTCATAAACAAAAGCCGCGACGCGCGAACCTCGTGCGGTGTTAGCCCCGACTGGCGCTGTGAGAAACGGGTCGAGATTTTGTTTAAGTGTGCGTGCGGCGCGCATAGATACCTTGGCGCACACATACAAACCGCGCGCGGTGCGTTTGTATGAAGATAACTTACTTCCCCTCTTTGTACTATGTTAAAACCGTTTTTTGGGAATTTGGGCGCTTACGATGTTCTTCCTGAAAAGGCTCGATATATTTTTTTAAGCTGATACTCTGTCGAACTGAAAATGGTTAAGTGTTTCCGAAAAAATATTTGATTACATAGAGAAAAAAGGAAAAAATTAACTATTTTAAATCTATGTGTTAATCCTGGTTATAAATTATCTGTGTGCCAAATTTCATCAAAATTGGTTCAGCCGTTTGAGCGTGAAGAAGTAACAAACACACACACACGCGCACACACACACACACACACACACACACACACACACACACACACACACACACACACACACACACACACACACAAAGTTTTCCCTTTATAATATGTATTAGTGTGATGCCTTAAATTATACTTCTCCTTCGCTTTCACTGGCTGAATCGTCACTGGATCATTCAGTAACAGCGTCTTGAAGTGTATCTGCATAACCAGGACTTGGTGTTTTAGTTTGAGTTTGATTATGGCGCCAGTATCCCAAGTACCAAAGTACACATGCAACATGGGCACAGCAGCCAACAACTCTGGTACCAACTTTGCACTGACTACATATATATACTTTAAAACGTGTGTGTCGTGATCTCAACTGAAGTCAAATAACTGAGGAATCTTCTCGATGTACATAAAGAGAATATATTCCCATCTGGTTTAGGTATTCCTGAGTGTATGATCTGCTTTGCTTAAGCTGATATATTCCAATAGGATCCATATAAATCTTGGAAAATCTAGAAGATCAGAGTCACTTAATAGAGTCCATATTCCTCTATTTTTTGCCCAGCCATTTTCTTCAACTGTTTGTTGTAAGTAATTGGGCACTTCACTAAATCTAGTATTCGTCGGGCAATTATGTTGTCGTCCTCAAAATTTAAATCCTTGCTGGATGGAAAGCATACGCACACGTGAAGCATGAATTTGACTGACTCGCGGACAAGCTATTTTTTTTTCTATACCATAGATGCACTCAAAGCACCAAAGCAAATGAATGCTAGTTTAGAAGCTTATTCATTGAAGTATTTGAGAAACTAAAAAATATAGTGGTGCATGAAGTGCTTGACAGTTTAAAAAAAATAAAAGTTAGAAAAAAACGCTTAAAATTACAAAAATTCTACAAACCTGCCAAGTTTGATGACCTTTTTATAAGACCTGTTATTTTTTTTTTTCTTACTATTTTAGAATAAATGAAAAGATCAATTCCTGGATTTCACATAAATATGATAATCTATAAGTACCTACTAATATTATAAAGCTGAAGAGTTTGTTTGCTTGGTTGAACTCGCTAATCTCATGAACTACTCGTCCGAATTGAAAAATTATTTTTGTGTTGAATAGTCCATTTATGAGGAAGGCTATAGGCTATATAACATCACGCTACAACCAATAGGAGTAGAGCATCAATGAAAAATGTTGCAAAAGCGGGAAAAAATATCCTTGTTGAGAGCTTCCGTTGCGTGCGCTGCGTAAATGGTTAAAGTTACACAAAAATCATGTATGACGGAATTGTTCCCCCTTAAAAGTTCTTAAAAAAAAATCCGCAACAGCAGACATCTATCTTTTATGGTTGACTCACTACCTTTTTTATGGTAATAAATTTGTTCTTAAATAATGCATTATTTGCGAAGGTGTTTTCATAAACATGATATTCCTTATCCAAATAAATACGTTATTCATCACAAGTATTAGGTCATCCCACTTCCAGTGTCATATTTTTTTATTATTATTATTTTATAAAAACTGACTACTATACTATATAACCTTGTGACACTAATCTCCACCACTATTAATCACTCGCTCCCAGACTGCTGGCAAATCTTGAACACCATTTAAAGTACCAATTTCATTTAATACATCATTGCTATTGTATCGAGTACCCGACAATTTCCTCTTCACATGGCCAAAACAATTGAAATCACAAGGATTCATATCCGGGGAATATGGCGGCTGAATAATTTCAATCCATTCTTTATCTTCAATTAAATTCTGAACCTGTTTTGATTTGTGCGGTCTGGCGTTATCATGTAAAATTATAGGACTCGTTATATGATGTTCGTCTGCCCAAATAGGAATATTTTCTTCTAAAAATGACTTATATCGCTCTCCAGTCATAGTTGTATTTTCATCATAAGTTCTCCAAAAAGCAATGCCTCTGACATCCATAGCTACTGATCGATGATTTAAAAGAGTGTCCGTGGAGTTTCTTGCCCGTTCTTCTCCACAGGTACCTACTACGCTTTGGAATGGGCAACTAGCTTCATCTTTGACTGACCGACCCCTTGACAATTCAAAAGTGCCTGTAATTGGTTTACTTGAAATAAATGCTTTGAGTTTGAGTTTGACTACTAGTAGTATTTTTCGTTCATGTAGCTCTGCACGTGGTAAATGTTCAGCTGAAGTGCCCTTTTCCACCCAACATCGTGACTGATGTCTTTGACGAGGAGTATAAAATTCGACCCAAGTTTCATCAAGGCATATGAATCTATTAAGTATATTTTTCTTACGGCGATACCACGATAAATGGCTACGCGCAGTTTCATAACGAAACTCCTTCTGATCCGTGTTCAGAGTGTGGGGCACCCACACTGCACTTTTATTGACCAGACATAAATCCTCCGTGAGTACTCTATATATAGTGGAATGAGGAATGTTAAGTTGAGTGGAGAGATCACTGACACTGACCCTACGTGACTGACGAAGTGCTTCCTTGATTTTGTCCCTTGCTTCTAATCTAGTCGATGATAATGATCGAGGTGCTCGCGGCTCATCTTCAGCTGTGGTTCTTCCTTGTTTGTACATTTCAAGCCATCGCTGTACGGTTCTTTTATTTAAGGCGTTACGACCAACATACTTTACCAGTAAGTCGTGCGCAACTCCTCCATAGTAGTTCAGTAAAGCACAAAACTTTAGAAATATACGTTGCTCCTCTACATTAATAGTTTTTTTTTAATCTTCCATTTTAAATCAATGCACGTCTTGACAATATAACACACCAAATTAAACTAACATGATTGTACAAGACAACACATGTATTAACTATTGCATACCATTGCGCAATACATAAATATTGGAAATAAAAAATATGACACTGGAAGTGGGATGACCTAATATTTCATTTTGAAAAAAAAACCCTCAACATCATTTGATTCCAATGAATATCTTAGGAGATATCATAGTTTTAAAATAAATCCGCACGGCCGCCGGTAGCTCTGCGACGTTCACTATACTTAATTCCACTCTTACTGATCATAGCGTGATGTTCTTAAAATAGTTTCTTACAGTAAGTATTGATGTACTAAGTAATAATCATAAGTAATGGAATATATTTTAGTAGGTTTTTTCCTCAAATTAACGCGGGTGAAACCGCGGGGCATTGCTAGTATGACTATAATAAGAACTTCGAATTTTCATCGCTTTCATTGGCGAAAAATGGCCGATCTTTACCCACCTCCTTTTAGCATACACTCCTCCTTGATGCATTCTCCGCAGACATAAAGCCAGCCGTCCTGTACATACTCTTTAGGTATAAAAGCCAATGCAATGCAACGCTTTACATGTGATCGCATAATCTTCGATTTTTTAATAGCTAAGTGATCTGCTTTCCTCCATAAAGCTCTTATAAAATGGAATAAACATCCGACTAAAGTAGCATTGGGAAAGACATTTTTGATAGCAATCATAGCGCTTACTTCATAATCCGTAGTAAATGTCTCATGTGAAAATTCTGGAATTTGGCTTTTAATCCTTTACTGCATGATATATTAAATAAGTGACAATTTTTTTTTTTAAGTTAATGTCTTTATTAAAGCTTCAGAATTAATTATAGTCTTTTTTTTTTTATGTCCAAATGTTATGTGATGATATACAAAATAGTTGTGTTTTATTATTGCTAATGATATGAAAAACAAACCCCATTAGGATTTATACGCTAGTTTTTAAATTTTTTTAGAGTAAATAAACTGTAAACATGTCAAACCATATATGGTTTCCTATGCGGGAAAGGGTTAATAAGTTCAAATAGCACTGTATACGTATATTGTTTTTTATTAGGAAGTAAAGCATAACATACTGGGATAATAGATTATTTTTCGCTCGTGCTGCCCATGTCGACTTGTAAGCAATAAAGTTGAAGAAAAGGTAGAAGTGCACACTTGAATGTTTTTTTTTTAAATCTTAGTTTATTAACGAGGGTTTGATCACACAGTGAACATGCCACCCTCATAGGAACTTTTATTACATGGAAAACTTAACATCTACGCTTAATTCTTAAATTAACTAATTTATATAATATTTTAGCGGCTTTGGATGCTGGAAAAGCTAAAATAATATTACATTCTCCTAATTGACTAATGTTCATATTAAATTGGTCTCGAATCAAATATCTTTCTTTTTCATTCCGTGCAGTTTGGAGATGAAACTTTGCCCATAAATGCAGCAAAACTATTTAATGGGATATGTCCGGAACGAAGCCTCAAACTTGTCACGATTTCTTGTCTACTCATATCGGCATTATCAAACCAAGGATAATTCTGAATTGTTGGCTGCATCGTCCGATACCAAATACCTTTTGTCAATGATTTCTCGTCGAAGTATTCTTTCCAAATTTCATAACATTTCAATCTAACTATATATAAAATATCTGTCCAGAAAGGTTTATACGTCACCGGAACACCCTCCAAGCCCGCTTCTTTAGCTAAATTATCGACTTCTTCGTTTTCCTCAATGCCGATATTTTCAAATTCAAATTCAAATATTTTTATTTCGGAATTACATCCACATATTGTTAGTAGAAGTATAACTTAGCCTAATGTTAGTATTAAATTAAATTTACAATAATAAACAAGTAGTGTACCATTGAACTGTTCGTTCAATGGTTCACAACTTATTTGGATAAGTGTGTCTGAACACTTACCCACCTTCGTAAGAGGGGAGAGTCCCACCGGTCTGTAAACACATTCAGGATGCCATTGGAGGAGGAGCGCAAGCGCGCCATCATGGAACCGCATCGCTTCCGCATGATCGCGGCGAACCCGTCGACGCACGCTTCCGCAAACATCCCTGACGCGCTACATCGCCACGGCAACCCCAAAAGCACCCTGAATGCGTTATTATACTGTACGCGCAGGTCGCTGTATGCCCGCTGGGTATACTTGGTCCACAGGCTGCACGTGTAAAGCGACTGGCAGAAAGCCTTAAAAAGCGTTATCTTTACTGGATCAGTACAGCGTGCAAACCTACGGGCCAGCATGTTGCAACGGACAGCCAGCGACCTGCGCTCCCTGTCTATGTCAACATCATCTTTTAAGTCATCAGTGACCTAGTGGCCCAAATACTTGAACTTCGAAACCCGACCTAAAGGAGACCCAGAGAGTGAGAGTTCAGGCAGATGTTTGTAGGTTAAAGTACCAGCTTTAAAAACCAACCATTCACTCTTATCGGTATTGTATTTGAGCCCGTGAGCCACTGCATAACTTTCACAAATTTTAAGGAGCTTTCTCATTGCACCGATAGATGGGCTCAGCAGCACCATATCATCAGCATAGCTGATGTTGTTCACGCAAACACCGTCCACGTGACAACTGATTTTAGTGCTACTGAGCCTACCTATCAGTTTGTTTATGTATAGGTTAAAAAGACGGGGGGAGCTCAAACCCCCCTGCCTCACCCCACAATCCAACCCATACATATCAGAATATGAGCCAGCCCACTTAACTGTATTCTTTTGGCTACTGTACCAATATCTAAACAGCGATATCACATCAGCCGGAACAGTTGTGTCGTGAGTGAGTTTATGCCAGAGCAGGTCATAATTGACGAGGTCGAACGCCTTCAATAAATCCAGGAAACATGCCATTACAGGAGTCTTTCTGTCTGTATAATATTGGACAGTCTGCTTAAGGCATAAAATTGCACTCTCCGTTGATAAGTTCGGCCTAAAACCAAACTGACCATCCTCAAGAACAATATGCTAAGCTAGGATTTTATCCAGCAGACTATCCAAAACCTTAGCACAGACAGTGGCAAGCGATATCGGTCTATAGTTGGAGATATCGGAGGCGTCACCAGTCTTATTCTTTATTACTGGCACAACGACCGTATTGCTAAGTTCTAAAGGTAAGTAACTATGACTTAGACATAAGTTAAAAAACATAGCAAGCACTCGCGGTAAGTGTCTCCCGGCGTATTTAAGATGTTCGACGCTGAGGCCGTCGTGACCGGGGGACTTTCCCCTCACCATGTTCTGTATAGTACTCGCGACTTCATTAGCTGAGAACCTGACTGGAGGAGCCCCGGTCACGGCCACCCCCGCGCCGTTATTTGACGGTTCGCTATAGCCACACAACCACTTTACATTAAAATGTTTTTGAAATGCATTAGCTATATCCGAGGGGTCGCTCACGCCCGCGACGCTCACCGGTATCCCCGATCTATGAAGATATGGGAAGGCACCCATTGTAAAACAATATTTTATTTTTATCTCTTAATCTACCAATAGAATTTATTATTTTGTATGCCACAGGATAACCACGAAAATTTCCTATACACTTCGTCAAATGTTAGAGTGCGCTTTTACAGTCAGAATAGATTACGGAATCTTGAAAATCCACAGATTCAAGGTATGAATTTGCCTCGAAGATAGCGATCAACTTGGAATATATGACGGAAATGTTTGAATTTAACTTGAACTTATAGGAGCTATTACTTTGAGGGTCATAGAACGCAGCTCCAACGTTATCTCTAACTTTAGACCCATCCGTATAAATCCTGTAATATCCAGAGTAACTCCTGCAAAAATTGTTACTACATATAATTCGAAGTTCATAGTGATCGTACGATTTTTTAGCTTCGGTAACCTCTTTAATTTGTGGTTTAATCGTACAAGACAAAGAACAATGGCGAAATTTTAGCTGAGTTAAATTTGAGCGTCTAAACGTGACTTATGTACGAAGGAAGTTCCATTATTTTTCTACGTTTTTTCAAAGTATCACATTAACTAGTCCAGGCCGGATAAAAAAAATATTTTAAATGAAAAGTTAATTGATTTTTTTCATTACCGTTTAGTGTTGCCATTTTATATTTATTCTGCCAAGTGACAGTAAGTACAGCATTATTGAATTATAATCAGGTTTATTTTGTTATTATAATTAAACGGAGTAAGTGAATTAACAACGCAGTTTATTTTTAAGTGTAAGTGTTCATTGCAGGGAGGTAAAAACACGTGTAAAAAATAAATGAATTACTTTTAATTATTGACCGGCAAAAAGACTAGTATCCAAAATAAAAAAAATATATATAGCTTGGCTATTGACGATTGTTGATTGGTTGCTGTAGGTCGATACCATACTCGATCACTGACGCTTGCGTTCTGTGTTTTGTTTTCGATTGTTTTTCCCGTTTTCTTTCATTTTTACTTGACCCGGACTGCTTATGGACTGTGATATTGCCCTGTGTGACCCTGTGCTTGTTTAAGGACTCTCGAGATTTTCCCTGTGTGACATTGTGCTTTTTCTTTACTGGACACCGATCTTGCCTAATTGTTTGGATTAGTTACTATTGAACTAGTGTTTGAAACCGCTACGGTGGAAAGTCGTCGTGGCAGACCGACACGCACCCTGTGTATCAACTGTAATATATGCGTCAATACATTGCGACGATATTATGCCAGTATTGTTGTAATTGTTTAGTTGGTCGGCGCACAGTAGGATGTTGCGCTCATGTAATGACGCTAGTCTGGTACTTAGGATGGGCCAGACATCAACAAAATATTACCACACCTGCAGAATTTCTTGATGAAATCATTGTTAGAGAGGATGATGAAGAATAAATAGATGTAAACACAAACTTGTTTTATTGATTCACATCAACTTAACATATTCCTCACACATTCTAGGATTTTATAAATACTTGCTAAGCTGAAACTTAGCAAGTGTTTTTAAAATCCTAGAATGTTAATCCTATGGCTTGCCTCAATATCTAAAACAATGCTCACGGCGACTGGCAGCCTTAGACCTGTTTTAAACACCTATTGTATACACATTTTAACGTACCGTGTATTTTATCTTGACGGTAGCGTCAAGTATACTCGGTAAACGACCAATATTCGCTTCAATCACGACTTGTCAAGTGCATTTGATCGTCTCGGGACCCTTAGCCAAGTTACCATAGACATAACCTACAAAAGTTCATGACTGAATATCTATTATTCTCGGCCTTCCCTAACAAAAATTCTTGCACAAACTAATTCAGAAGGTGACGCTGAGTTAAACGAGATATTTTTCATTTAAAGACGTAGGAATTTAATCTCAGCTAAAACAATGTATGGGCGGCTGCCATTGTTCTTTTCACGGCTTATCCACGTATTAAGCGAAAATTATCCTAATTCATCGCTGGAGTATACGCATACATTATTTAATGTTTCAGATATATGAGCTATAAGTGGTTTCTTTTTACGTCTCCAATAAATACCTTGGCAACAAATATTAAGATTGTTAACAATTTCACACGTGTCCCCATTTACAAAAGACTTAAGTTTCAAAAAGAATTTACCAGCTAAGTAATATCTGCGAATATGTAACGGCTGTAGATGTAGTTCGCATTCCATCAAATGAATGGCTGTACTTTTAATAAAACTACCAATGACCCTGAAGCATTACTTTTGAATTTTAGTTAATTTATTGAAATGGGTTTGACAGCTATTATCAAATAAGACGTTGGCATAATCAATTCTACTGCGTATGATAGCAACGTATAAACGTCGTAAATGAGTGCGGTGTATGCCCTAGCCTGGACCAGTTAGTATTTAGAGATTGATCCAACCATAGTCCTAAATATTTATAGTTGTCAATTACTTGGAGGGATCTTTTATTTATTTTAATATCAATAGTTTCTTTCCTAACCCTTAAATGCATAATGTTGCCATTTGGCAACAAAGCACGTCATTTCATTTTTTTAAGATTGTGATAGCTGTGAGTTTCTGAACGCACCTCTTTTTGTCAAAACAATATACAACGTGTCCCAGAAATCAACGTCAAGCCGAAAACGGGCAATAGGCCAAGTCGTGACAGCTATTAGAAAAATATAAAAAAAAATCTTGGTCATGTACTTTTCGAATTATAAGCATTCAAAAATAAATCTCAAAAAGTGACACCCTGTGATGGTTTTTCAAGTCCTGTGACTACATTATTAACATTTCGGTAGTTTTTATCTCTGTGATGTAACCATGAATAACCCTTCTGTAAATTACAGTTAAAAGTAAAACGTAACTGCCTCTGTCAACTGTCATTATTTTGAATTCAATATTGGGCAAAAATCTAACATTTAATTTAAAACTGAGGCAGTTACGTTTTAACTTTTAACTGTAATTTACAGAAGGGTTATTCATGGTTAGATCACAGAGAAAAAAACTACCGAAATGTTAATAATGTAGTCACAGGACTTGAAAAATCATCACAGGGTGTCACTTTTTGAGATTTATTTTTGAATGCTTATAATTCGAAAAGTACATGACCAAGATTTTTTTTTATATTTTTCTAATAGCTGTCACGACTTGGCCTATTGCCCGTTTTCGGCTTGACGTTGATTTCTGGGACACGTTGTATATACTCTATGAATATTAATATTATTGAATAATTATTATATATTTATTATCTAAATTCTATAGACAAATACCTATACAATAGCATTTTTTGCAATACGATAAAATAAATCATGCATTTAAGGGTTAAACCCATTTTTGAATATACAAATTTTACTTTTACTAGTTGAAACACACCGATATCTTCGACTAACTTATTAAATAAATCTAAAGCCGTTTGAAATTAATGTGTCGCCTCTAAAATCTTGTCTTTATATATAAAGATTACGTGTCACGTTGTTTGTCCGCGATGGACTCCTAAACTACTGAACCGATTTTAACCCTCTATGACTCATAAGCTGGTATTTATTTGATTTTTTGGATTAGAAATTATTACAAAAAAATAAAATACGTGTTTCTGGGTTTTCATTATTTTTAATTATTTGGGAAGAAAATTACAAAAATTGCAACAACCACTTACCAACAAAAATAAAATAAAATGTGAAAGTATTCAAAAATAACGTTACAAAATAAAGTTCAAACACTTACCTCTCCAATTTATCAATACACAAGCCACGAGCAGAATAATTTTTTATATATTTTTTAAATCACAGTGAACCGCCACGTTTCGTGCCTAAATACCGACTGTCGTAACACAAATCTCAATTTGTAACAAGAATCGCCGTCTAGTCGTATTTTTTGGTACTAGTTCATTAGTTCGGAGTGTAGACTACGAGTTACAGTGCGCGATTACGTTATGAAATCAATTATTTTAAATTTCGAGGCGTTTGTACGGTATGTTGCCTACAGTCTACACTATGCTATAGAGGGTTAAATTTGATTTGCACACCGTGTGCAATTTGATCCAAATTGAAAGATAGGATAGCTTACATCTCAATTTATAGTCGCAATATAATTTTATTGCAAATTATTTGTCTAAATTATCTGTTAGCTCCAAACGATTCTAACAGATGGCGATATCTGTTGACTGGATTGAGTAAGTATTCAATAGGTGGCGCTATGTTAAAAATACAAAAGTTTCATCTATACATACATTACATTAAAGACACATAAATAAAATTGGAGTGTCTGTTTGTAATATTGAAATAACCGTTTTTTACTACATGCATATGAATATATATACGGTATATACGCCAAAATAACATTTTTTACAATTTTTGTCTGTCTGTCTGTTTGTTCCGGCTAATCTCTGAAATGGCTGGACCGATTTTGACGGGACTCTTATTGGCAGGTAGCTGATGTAATAAGGAGTAACATAGGCTTTTTTATTTTAGAAAAATTGTTTTATTTTAGAAAAATAAAGTAATGTTGCAATGTCCAAGTACTGTCCAGTACCGCGCGCAGCTCACGCGCATGCCACCACTGTGCCGTCACGTCGGGCGCCTCCCACCACTTCTCCCACAACAGCAACACAACGTTATGTCTAAAGAAATGCAGATGTCATTATTTGAACTGTGTTTTTGGCGAAATGTGGTTTTACTACTACAGTAGTACACCTCTGCCTAGAGAGGGGTTTGTTGTTGCGAACGTCGCGCAACTTGCGGCTACCGGATACGGGGCTTTATGTAGTCAGTTGCAAATGTTTGCATCTTGTCATATCTACCCAATGCTGTTGTTATGACTTGTTTATTCATCAAGATTTCGGCGAATAACGTAATAAATATCTTTAAGGTGCTACGATGTCAAGGTTAATTAAGATATACATATTTTATCAGTTTATACCAAACACTCGTTGGGGCAATTTAACTTTCAATCGGCTTAACCGGGGCAGTTGCGTCTTGGGGACATTACTTATTCGAAAAAATCAGTTGATCTTTAATAGTTATCTAAACCTGTAATTAAGTAGACTTATTCTAATTGTTGTTTCGCTCAACAAATGTCAACGAGAACTACAGGGTGACAAATGGGAAGTTGCCTAAAGTAATCACTTATAATTTTGAGATGAGTGCAGGGAAAAAAATAATAAAAATACATATTAAGTCAGTGAAGTAGTCATTTTTATTTGAAGTAGGTTTCAGTGCAATCGAACATTTTAACCTTCAAGCGGGCGCGCGGCGTCTAATCGACCGCGATGCGATCGATTCTCGATACATTTATGATGCCAAATTGCTTACAAATCCAAAGAAAATTAGAATATTATTTTGATTTTATAATTTTGTTTATGTCCTAACATAATGATAATGTGATAAATACAAAAAATATTAAATAATTAGTGTTTTAAATCCCTGAAATATCCTATAGGTCTTTTAGGTTACGCGCGACCGCTGGCGTTACAAATGTCCGCGCGCCCGCTTGAAGGTTAAACAGACACATATTAAGTTTTTAAAAAAATGACAAAACCTTGCTAGGGAATAACAATTAATGGTAAATATTTTCGAAGTGATCCCCATCTGAATTTGCACAATAATCCAGCCGTTTTTGAAAACTATGAAAAACTTGTTCAATTTGAGATGAAGAAATACTAGAAATTCCTTTTCTAATAGCTTTTCTCAAATCATCTTCGGTCTTGGGTTTTTCCGCATAGGTAACAGTAATATTTTAGGTAGCCGAATAAGAAGAAATCACACGGGTTTAAGTCCGGTGAATAAGGGGGCCATTCTACAACGTGTAACGTTAAATGCGCAAAACCTCAGACACCCCAACTGATTTTTAATTCAATTGACCTATTTCAGAGAGAAAACAAGTCATTAAAAAAATTGTAAAGGTTTTATGTGCTGTTTTAGTTTTACTGGCAATTCTGATCGTTTCTTGCGTCTGCGACGACGCTTTATCGACGGAGGAGTCGTCACCGGGCCGCTGCGCAGCGCTGACATTGGCTTGCTTGACCTATTAATAAATATACACGGCAACGTTTTTAATAAAGATTTTTTGAAAAATGTGGCCTATGTTAAAAGTGGTTCAATGAATTCTGCTCGTTATTCTGATCAAACTATTTTCAGGTTTTGCGCATTTAACGTTACACGTTGTATACCTGCGTGTGCAAACTGGGGATATAATAACCGGTGACGCGTTCACCATAAACTTCGTAAATAGCTTCAAATATCTCTTGAGTTCTATGCGGCGTCGCACCATCTTGCATAAAATAATAATTCCTGACTAATCCACGTTTCTTAGCGAAAGGAAAAAATGTTGTTTGTAGTATTTCTCGATAGCTATTGCTCGTTATTGTTCCTTCCAAGAATTCCAAGTGTACTCCTTTGATTGAAATAGTTGCCCAAACAGTCACTTTAAGAGGATGTAAGGATGCCTCAGTTAAATGTGGATTTCCACTATAAAAAAAACGGGAATTCTTTTTATTGACATATCCATTCAAATAAAAGTGAGCCTCGTCTGAGAAAATTATGTGATTAATATCGATCTCGTGGTTTTCAAATTTATTTGTCATAACTTTACTAAACTCTGTTCTTTTTCTTTACAACCTTCGGTGAGCAATTGATGAGTTGTGATTTTGTAAGGATGTAACTTAATTATTTTTTTTATTATTAATCTTAGTGTCTCTCGACTCAGTTTTAAAGCTACTGCTTTTCTCATTGAATCCGTTGGATTATTTTTAAAATGTTCTTCGATCTCGGCAACCTTATCTTCTGTTGTAACTGTGTATGAAGGACCAGGAAGATCATGACGACGATCGTCAAGAGTATAATAATTGATGAAGTTATCAATTACTCTGAGAAAAAAGTGACAAAGAAAATAATAATAATAATAATAATAATAATAATAATAATAATAAAATCGTTTATTTATATAAAGGGGATAACATTTACACTTTAATACCTTAATAATTACGATAGCGCACAGTTGCTAATTTGCCTGAACTAGGTTGAACCTGTGCTTCAGGCTAGAAAATGCATGAATTCTTAATGTAATAAATTAACACTGAGTTTAACGTAAAAACTAAATTAAAACTTAGATAAATAAAAGTAAAATAGTATGTTAGCAGTTTTATTTGCAGACAATAAGTAGGTCTTCTGTCTGTGCATAGTCGAGGGTTAGTAAATACTTAAGTATAATTTTTTTACAGTTATAGTAATTTAGTTTATAGATACATAGTTTTCTATTTAATCTATTGTACAGGAATGGGCCTAGGAAAGTTAAAAATCTTTCTACAAAGACATGTTTTGAGGTTGCATTAGATAAGCATACAAGATCATTCCGTCTCTTGTTAGTATTGTCGGCATTGTAGGCAAGCATGGTGTGCTGTTTTAATACTAAGTGCATAATGAAAAGCTGGCGAACGGTTAGTACATTGCAGGATTTATATAGCAGAGCGGTGGGAAAAAAGAAGGGATGGAAATTTGCTACCTTTAAAATTGCTCTCTGAGCTCTTTCAAGAGGAAGCAAATTAGTTTTTGATGCACCACCCCAAGAAGTGATACAGTATTGAATAATAGATTGACATAGGGCCAAATAAACTTGTGTGATTAATTTTGAATCGGCTAATGTTCGCAATTTTTTAAAAACATATATTAGTTTGCGCACTCTTTTTACTAGGCTTTCAATATGTTTTTTAAAAGACAGTGTGTCATCCATTATTACCCCCAGGTATGTTATGTTGCTCGTTTTGTGTATAAAAGGACAATTACACATAGTGATTGTGCGGTTACCACATTGATGGGCATATAAGTAAGGGTTAGTAATACTGAGTTGAGATTTGCGCATGGAGAAGTGAATATATTTGGTCTTGTCGGCATTTAATGTTAGTAAATTGCTATGTAGCCAATTAGTCACAGTATTAAAACCTAGTTGAGCGATTTCGAACAAATCGATACTGGTTTTTGCGCTAAATATTAACGCCGTGTCGTCGGCATAGGATATTATTTTTCCGTCTTTAATATTTAGATTACACAAGTCGTTAATGTAAATAAGGAAGAGGGTGGGGCCCAGAATACTCCCCTGGGGAACACCAAAACCAGTATTTTTCTGCTCATCGCTAGTAATATTATCTATTCTAACACATTGGTACCGGTGGTCTAAATAGTCTGTAAAAAGTTTCAGCGACGTTCCCCTTATTCCTATGATCTCTAATTTCTTCAGAAGAACAGAAACAGACACCGTGTCGAAGGCCTTGGCTAAATCGAGGAAGACTCCCAGGGTTTGGTTTCCTTTGCCGAGTTCTTCTGAAATATAATCAGTCAGGCTATGCACCGCATCAGCTGTGGACAGTTTGGCTCTAAAACCAAATTGCGCAGGGGATAAGATGTTGTTTTTTTCAAGGTACTGAACTAGTCTACTGTTTATAATTTTCTCTAGTATTTTTGAAATCGAGGGGAGTAAGGATATCGGCCTATAATTATTAATTACGTCTTTACTTCCAGATTTAAAGATAGGGATTACAACTGCCTTTTTTAGACAGCTAGGGAAAATTCCTTCGGAAAGACAGATTCGAAATATATGCGTTAAGGGAGGTACCAAAATATGCTTAAAGAGTTTAAGAATCTTATTGCTTATATTATCCCATCCAACTGCACAGTCGTCTTTTAGCCCAGAAATGATTCGGGTTATTTCATCTTCATCAGTATCTAACAAAGCAAAAGATTTTGGGTTACAGCTATTGCTTGATTTTTGGCAATATGGTTGGCCGCAGTATTTTGGAATCTGTTCGGCAAGAGTTTTCCCAACATTTACAAAATAATTATTTACATTGTTAGCTGATAAGAGTTGTGATGGATTAGCCAGCAATAAACTCGAATTTGATTCACGCTGTTTAGATATATTAGTGACCTTTTTAATATGTTTCCAAAGTTGCTTGGTATTTTTACCTGCTTTGTTTAATTCAGTTTTATCGTAATTAATTTTTAAATTCTTTAGGAGATTGTTACAGAAATTCCTGTATCTTTTATAGGTGGTTTGAATTATTAGATTATCAGGGTATCTTTTAGTTTTCTGATGAAGTTTATCTCTGTGTCTTATACACCGAATTAGTCCTGGAGTAATCCATGGTTTAATATTATAAAATTTCTTATTTACTGTAGAAACTGTCGTGTTACGTAATATTGCTTGTTGAACATGTTTTATTAAGTACGATAAAGACAAATTAGCGTCAGCAGTATTGTAAATGAGGCTAAAATCAATGTTGCACAAATCATATTCGAGTTTGTTTGTGTTTAATTTACTAGTAGTCTGAGGACGATTTAGCTTAGGCAGCGTTAAATTTACGTTTAGTAAGACTGCGTGATGGTCAGTAATTGTTGAGTTAGTAACGAGCGTAATGCATGATAAGCTGGTTTTGATCATCATATGATCGAGGCAGGAACCGCTTTGATGAGTAGGCAATGTGTGAGCGGGGAGAAAACCATGGTATGAGCAGATATTAAGGTAATCTTGGGTCCCTGCATCGCAGTTTTCGGAGCCAATATTGATATTTAAATCACCTGTTAGTATAACATTCTTAAATGGGCTAAGTGATTGAAAAATCTGGTTTAAGGAATTGTTAAAAAGATCTAAGTTTCTAGAGGAAGGGGATCTATACATAGCGATTATCGCTGTGGTTGTACCAATTTTAATGACTAAACAATTACTCATACAGTCTTGTAGAGTATGTTCCTCGACTGTGACCTTTAACAATTCCTTAGCAAAGACCACCACACCATCGTTTTGATTGTGGTTTATTGTGGTATGCAATAAGTTGTACCCCGGTATTACTGGGAGGTTATCGTGGCGATTAGATAGCCAGCACTCGGTAAGTACCATTATATCACAATCAAAGTTAAGTCTATGAAGAAAAATATTAAAGCTATCTATGTTCTTATAAATACTACGAATGTTTTGGGTCAGTATGGTTAGCGAATTTTGATAGTCGGAAAGATATTGTCTGCAGTCCTCAACGTCACATGTCTTTGAAATTGTTAAAAATGTGTTATCTATATCGGTAATTAAATTATCATCCATACTAAACTAAAATTACAACAATAAATTAAGTCTAAAATATAAACTAGTGTGTGGCGCTCTTAGGCGCCCTCATAGTCTATGGAGTTAATGTACCTGTATTCGGCAGCTTTTTTAGCAGGGCAATCTGTGTCTCCCGTCTTATGGTTGGCTTGTTTTTTAAAGCGCGAACATGTAGCACATTTTGGCGGATTGGCTTTCTTTGTGCAGTCTTTGATGGTGTGCCCTTCTTCACTGCAATGGCCGCATGTAGGGGCAGCAATTTTGCATGTTTTGGCTGCATGACCATACTGCTGGCACATATAACATCTAGTTACCAGTGTGAAGTCTCGCACCGGGCAGGACGTCCAATTTATAAATAATCTGTCCTGTGTGATGAGGGCCTTGCGAATGATGGCTGGAACTTCTATAATATAGTTGCAGTTCTTCGTTCGTTACTTATAGTTGTAGCTTCGGTCATGGTTTTAAGAGAGGTATGGGTTTGTATGGCTTTTTGCTTTAACGACTGGTACTGAACAGCCATTTGCGAAACTCCATGTCCAACTTTCCGGCAAAGATTGCTTATTTTGAGTTTCTGCTCAGTGTTAAGCTTACCATCAGAAGCAATAGCGCACACCTCATTCAGGTACTGGTCAATTGATGTCATCCAGTTCTGGATCTCTGGAGTGGACACTACTTCAATGGTGTCATCTCGGTCTTGGTCCTGTCTTGCTTGTCGGGGCGGTGTCGGTACCGGTGTAGGTACCGGGGTTGGTACGGGGGTCGGTGTCGGTGGAGGGCTGCGTCGTATCATCGCACTCCGATTAAAGGGGCTGCCTTCCATATAACAGAATATTTAAAAATAATCTAGTCAGTTCATTATTTACACTTGTCACTTAAAATGTTTTCCTATATAACACGCTAATACACTAAAACTAGGTCACTATTTATGCAAACGTTAATTTATTTTATTTTTAAAAATGCATTGATGAGCACGTCTGTATACAATGCGATTCAAAATCCATTCCAAAAATTGAAAACTATTAAAAAATGCGGTCATACGATAAGGTCAAATACATTTTTTTTATTCTTACCTTCTAAGAGTATTTGACTGGGTACTCTTTTACTTCCAAACTTAGTACGAAAACCTATGCGCTTCAGTATAGTTTTTGCCTCTAGAATTAAAGCACTCGATAAGATACACCTTTTCTTCGTTCGTCAGGTCACTCATTTTAAAGTACACGTATTGCTCTCTACGGCGTCTCAATAGAAACTGACAACATTCTAGAATGTACCTACGTTGGCCCAGCCTTATACGATACAATAGAGGGGGCAAGAGATGCATATACTTTAGGCAACTTCCCATTTGTCACCCTGTAGATGAGGTATCGTTGGTGATTTAAGGGTGCGTTTCCACTGAAGCGGAGCTGGGTGGAGCGGAGCGGAGAGGTGTAGGAATCGTCCAATTACAGACGAGAAGAGTGACGCGATGAGGATTTCAACCATTGCGATTAGTCGATTCCTGCACGTCTCTGCTCCGCTTCGCACAGCTCCGCTTCAGTGGAAAGGAAACGCACCCTAACACATGGTGCCACTCGCTCAGTTGCAGGTTGGTGTGATGTGCTCTCATAACATTAAAGTATAGTACGTTCGCCCGAGTGAAGTACCACCTCCTATTTATCTCGTCAATTATAGTGCTGCTGTGTTCCGGAGTGAAGGGTCCCGGTGCACTTAGATTTGATACTGAGGCGGCGGTTACCTGACCAAGTATCTCCATGTACTAACTGCAGTCTGCACAATAAAAGTTCAGTGAGCAGGCTATATTCTTCTCGCGTATCATGGCGTGCTACTAATCTACGATTAATTGGAATAAGGGAATAAATCCAACACATTTCGATGAACACACATAAATAAATATTATACATTAAAGGCAGGTCTGTTGATGAATAAATCAGGATTTATACTTTCTTAATAATCATTGATGTCCCATAAGCTTATAAGTTGAAAGTAAAAAGTTATGAAGTTTTTTTTATTATCTCCGTTCTTATTTTTTGGATTTATTCTTCCAATTGGTGGTTCAATTGGTCATTAAGGCTCAGCAAACAGTTAGTGTCAACATGAGATAGAACAAAGACACCGACTGCAGTCTTGTAGGGTTCCGTATCAAAAGGGTGCAAACAGAGCCCTCTTTCTAAGCCATCAGTGTTTGTCTGACTCTCTCATAACATCTGTTTGGAAATGATAATTGTACGGAACCGTCACTAAAAGAGTAAGTCTCGCATGTTCCGTTTTTACGTTCAAGTTATCTGGAAAACTACCGTGTTGATTTTAAGAGTGACGGTTTACTATTGTCCCGTAAGACGTGATTGTTGAGTTGCGCATACGCATTATTACACGAACGATATTATCGTCATTCATATCGTTATCGAGCACTGCACTTACAGCGCGGGCCGCGGCCGTCACCTAGACATTGTAACAAACAATAATATGAATTGTAGCCTTTAGTAACTATGAATACTTTAGTACACACACGTGTGTAGGTGGCGCCTTTGTTAGCGATGTCATTCGAAGAATCGCAGACGCTATAAAAAAAACGTTTAATTTATTTTATATTAATTCGCAATTTTACTTATCAAGAAACCTATTAAAATAATCGATCAATCTAGTCAAGTTCATTGATGAACTTTTCTATAATTTCTGTAAAAACAAAAAGAAATGAACTCTCTGGATTAGGCAGGACTTTTTGGATTAGTGGACGCGAAAACTCGTAGCTCCTCGAAATTATGAGTCATGAAAAAACATAATATATTTTTGAAATGTTTTTGTTTTGATTAGATGTTCATTTATACCCATCATAATGTGTAAATTAAAAAGTTTTATATATCCGATTTCTGTTTAAATGTGCAATCGGTTGATTATACTTATTGTTGGTGAATACGGGTCTAAGTCAAAGTAACGTTGACATGTAAAGTTCTTCTCTAGCCCTATATTGTCAGCCATTAAAACGTGTGCCTGTAAGTTTCAGCGAGGCGGACACCGAGGCGGCAGTAACGCGCGACGCTCGCGATGTGCTGCTGCTGTACGCGCGCGAGGGAGAACATGGACAGCAAGCCATGGCGGCGCTCAGGGAACTTATACAGCATTCTACGGGGGGAACGGTAAGTTCTATTAAATGTTTATTTCTGTAAGTAGATCTTCTAAGACACTTCCAGTCAATATTTTAACCTCTCAAGGACCGCCATTATTTACGTCAACTATCCGTCAAGCATTGCATCTGCCGTCGAGAACATTCGTTCAGAAACGATTTTAAGACTTATCTTTACTACAGTTTTAAATCGGTCGGGGTTTGGTGGCACAAATTTGTGCCAGCGGGGCTCAACGGTAATACTTGTTTACTGGCACGGTTTTGTGCCGCTGGGGTTCTAGAGGTTAAAACAAGATGGCGCTGGCATTTCGTAGCTGACTGATCCTGGAGAAGAAATGTCGAAACAAACTCAGAGATCATGGTCTCTTCTGAACTCCAAACATTATTTTATTAAGATGTATGAGACTAACAATGCAGGGCCATGTCTGGTAGGGCCTTTTGAAAAAAGTGCCTCACTATCTTAATATCACTCAGCCGTAAATATGAGTCATCGAGCGCGAGCGTTAGCAAGGCAGCTGGCAAGTTTTATGGTACAAGACTGTCACATAGGTATTTTATGTGAATATACAATGCCGACCTTTTCTGAAACGGCCTCGTACCAATTTTAAGTGCACCACATGGCCACAGTCTCAACGTTGCTTAGATGGGTATGATGGGCACAGGTGACCACGATATTATCCTGAAAAGGATAAAATATGCAACTATGTTCTCTGAATTAGCAAACACAGAGAAAGCTATAAAAAAAACTGAGAAGCGTTAGAAATAAGATATTAATAAAATTAATTTCAACTGATTAATTTAATAACATCGGGCTTAAATTTTCCTTGTCAATAATTATTATAATAAAAAGTCAACAAGTTTTCCTGAAAGATTACCTACCCTACCAACCTACCAGCGTTTATCCTCATATCCCGTATCGTACATCAGTCAATCAACCAACTCAGCCAGCCTATCCCAGTCCACTGTTGCACGTCGGCGTCTCCCAGGCCGCGCCACAACAACCCGCCCTCCGCCTTCCGCATCCATATATTCATATTCTTTCTTTATTGTGGATCACAGGTAGGTACAGTCAGCGTCAGAGAAAACGGATGCCCCCAAGATAAAGAATTATCGCTCGAGCGACGGCGAGCGCGTCATGTGACTGGCCCCAAGCAGCTCCCTCCCCGCCGCCCGCGCCGCACCCATCTCTGCTCGAGTATCCACCGATCCGATTCAAATATTATTTGCATGTTTTTAATAATTAGGTATTATGGTATTTTTTCGGCTTCTGGCCGAACCGTATACCAAGAATAACTTACAAAAAGACACTAAGAGAGTTAAGGTTGAATTTAGAATACTTCTTCGCCCTATTTACTAAACTGTGATTGAGGGTATAATTACTTTTCAACGGGGTATAATTACTTTTTCTTTTCTTTCGTTTCGTTTTCGTGCCGATCCGCTTGTGTGTAATGTCTTCGTCGTAAAATTATCCAATTTACGAAGTTTTTGAACAGTTGATTCTATTAACCGATAGTATGGTTCGATTAAAAACTTTTTTGAAGGCTAAAATAATTGTTGTTCTCTGGGAACAGGAACAAAGCATAAAGAAAATAGTACGAGAAATATGGGCCGGCTTAACGGTAAGATTTACGTTATACAAATATATTTATTGTTTGTTGTTATTACAAACATGTTGCACTATTACTTAGAAGGTGGATTTTATATGTATTCCTAATATTATCGTTTTTTAGTTCGTATATGGATACAAAGGTATCAAGCGACGGGTGATGTGAAATGTGATGTGATGTGCGGGTGATGTGTGTGTGTGTGGAGCGACACCTTGGAACTCACAAAACCTGGGAACTAATGCGAAATAGTGCTGCATGCTTCAATATGGTTTCGGGCATGAAAAGTCTTCAAGAAGTGATAGGCAGTGACGGCGGCAGATTGATTGTGTAACTTATCTGATAAAATACGTATGAGCAAGTGTTAATAATTCCCAATATTTGTGGGATCATTATCTCGTAATTAATCAAAAATAAACAACCTTTATTATTATCAATCCAGTTACTCTTGTTTACAAGTAGTCTTGTAATGTATTAACGATGCACCGTCTGACCTCACATATTTTTCTAATGTTGTGTTAAAAGGGTTATCAGAAATTGTGATAAAAGAGAAAGATGTATATTGCTATACTGTTATAGTTTAGCATGTTGGTTCTTCCTCTGTAATTCACAGGCACACATGACAACATTTCATTTTTTAACCTGGATTTTTTTCCGATAAGATCATACAGAGTATAAAAAAATAATGTTTTTACAACTTTGAATAGGTAAATAATAAATATAATATAATAAATATAATATAATCTTAAATATTGTCGTTATGTTTCTAGAAATATCTATAAACGAACCGTTATCTAATTTTAAACGTTCTACACCTCACCCAGGGTATCTATTTTGTGTCTAGTTAATATTCTAAGTAAATAACCCTAATTTAACACAGATAGAAAACTGTATACTCAACCAGGAAGTGGATTCCTAGAAATGTAATATAATGAAATAAATGAATATTGTTTATGCAACATGCCTGGCTGTTCTTACAAACCCCATACCTAACATTTGTTTTCTTAAATATAGAAGTTTTCTGAAATAAAGTTACGAAAATCATCTAATCACCTATTAAAGAAAGTAAAAAAAAAGGCAAAAAAATCTTCTCATCTGTGGATTTGAACTCGAGACCATCGCATTGCAAAGCCGCAGTCTAAACCACTAGACCAACACGCCATTTGCGTTACTGCACGAAAAACTGAAACGTATGATGTCATTATCAAAGGGGGGTCGTTTTCTCTGAAGATTACTGTACATGGTACAGGTGTTAAATAGTTAAAAAAAATTTGAACAGCTATGTCCCGCCCATAGGGCATACAATAGTCAAGTGGTTAATTGCTTATAAAATGAACTAAACATTAAAAAAATAAAAATTAAAATAAACATTATCATAAAATTCAATAAATTATAAAATTATATAAAACGATTTAAGGTCAATAGGGTACTGAGTCAAATAAATAACCTTACAGTATTTCAAATAAAAATAGACATTTACATAAAGTTCAATGAGTTTATTTATTTATTTGGGACAAACAAACAGTAACACATTATGTCTGCGCAAATAATATAAACAAAGATATTATATAAATGTGAAACTCACACCGTTATCCACAGCATATAATTAAAGTTGCTAGAATTACACAAATTAATAAAAGTGGGTCAATAGGCCACTGAACACATCATGACTGTGTGGGATTGTACCGGAGCAGAGATTTGTCTGATAGGAAGTCTTTTACAGAGTAGTAGCACTTACGTACTAACAGATCATGGAGACTCCTTTTAAATTGTTCCTTTTTAATAATTGTTCTAATAGGCCCCGGCATATTGTTAAAGATGCGAGTAGCTGTACAAAAGATACTTTCATGCATGAAATGAGTCTTACTAGCTGCTGTTCGCAATTTGTCCTGACGCCGTACACGAGTGTAGTAGTTATACATGTGAATATTGTTTTTGACAAATATTGCGGCCTCAAGTATATAGATACATGGCAGTGTTAAAAGATTCATGTTTTTAAAAAATGGCTTACAGGAGTCAGTTTCGCATAAGTTAAATATAGCCCTGAAGCAGCGTTTTTGAGCAATGAAAGCGCGCTCCTTGTCCGTACTGTTGCCCCAAAATATTATACCGTATCTGAGAACAGAGCTAACGTAACCATGGTAGGCTGTTAGTAAAGTACTCTGATACGCTATTTTCCCCAATCTATGTAGTGCATATGAAAATTGTCCCAACTTTTTGCATACGTGGTCAATGTGATATTTCCAATTAAGTCTGTGGTCGATATGTAAACCTAGAAATTTCTTTACTTCGGTTTCCTCAATTTCGTTATCTAGGTAATGGATTTTTAAAGGACCTGTACGTCGAGTTCGTATTTTAAAATCCATTATTTTAGTTTTGTTAATATTAATCATTAAATTATTCATTTTAAGCCAGTCTATAATCAACAATATTGTTTGGTTGATATCAGATTCTAAATCAATTTAATTATCATTAACAAATAATATGGTGCTATCATCAGCAAATAGTGTAATGTCATGATTAGTTACCGAAGGCATGTCATTTATATACAACGTGTAAAGTTAAATGCGCCAAACCTCAGACACCCCAACTGATTTTTAATTCAATTGACCTATTTCAGAGAGAAAATAGGTCATTAAAAAATTTGTAAAGGTTTATGTGCTGTTTTAGTTTTACTAGCCATTCTGATCGTTTCAGATTCAGATTCAAATTCAGATACTTTATTTGCTAAACATGTGTGTACATAAAATAAAGCATGCAAGGTTTTATAAGTACAGTAAACGCTCAGAAGTCCATAAGCACGCTAAAGTTCACATTGCCATGAACAGTACGAGCGCGATACAGTCAGTGCGTGTGCGAGTGATGTCTCAACATTCCGCAGATAACACACACTAATGAACTGTCGTCGTAATAGACGAAATAGCATGATATTTCTGTTGCATTTACAATACGCGTCTGTTCTTACCATAGCATTGCTAAAATTCGCAAGCTTCTAATATGTGCTGCTAGCTATTTGCGCTAAGCAACAGGTTCACGATCAATGAGGTCTGAGTTCGAATCTGAATTATTATTGTTAGCCGTTTTTTTGTTTCTTTGAAACCATAATAATGTTTAGTAAAAACTTATTAGGTTTACGTTTATTTATAATGTATTCATGCTTATTATCATTTGTATAAGAAGCAAATATTAGTTATTGTATTATTATTTAAGTATTTATGTGATATTTAATTTATTTTTTCGGTTTTGGAAGGTGGAACTAAAATAGTCGTGCTAAATCATAACAAAAATGTTTATTCGTTTTATTTATTTATAAAATTAAAAAAAATTATGACAATAATTGTGACGTCACATTCCTACTTAGATAAAAAGAAGTTCTCTTGTAACCGTTCATAAGATTTTTTGTTGTATACCCACTTAGTCAATTCATAATAACATAACAAGGAAAGGATGTTCTAATAACACAAATATAATTGTTGATACCCACTTATTAGAGGTATCGGTATTCAGTAAAGTTTATTGAATAGTAATATATGATTTAGACTTTATATTTATGTTTTTTTTAATGTAACGTCACAATAAATGTATTGAGGTAATAGCTTAATTTTTCATTTTCTTGACGAAAAGAAGATTGAAACTAAACCTCAATTGTTTAAGGTCATTAAATAATACGGATATGCTAATATTACTAAATATTTAGTTACACCGTCTAATTATAAAAAACAAAACATTTAGATATTAATATTTTGTATAACTACATAAAAGCTAGTTCTCCTGGCCCTGCTGCACTCATCCATCCCCACATATTAATCGCAATTCGACCTGTCTCTGCATTAGGGCATACGTTTTTATCACACCAGCGAGTGTTATCCTTGCGCCATAAATGAAGCCTACCCTTATGGCTGGATTTAAATGTCTTTTGATCTGAAAATATGGTAGTATTCCAGTCAAAATCTAAATAATCCCGTGCGAAACGTAATCGTTCTTGTTTATGTCGTTCTGTCAACAAGGGCTTCTTAGCTGGTCTTCTGTGCAAGCCTTCAGCGTGGAGGGCATGGCGAAGAGTTTACGATGAGGTGTCGAATAGTTCAGCAAAGTGTCTCGTTGGTGTGAATCCATTAAATTCATGCTCGCCCACCATATGTCGTCGCTGTGCCTCGCTAATAAGCGCCGGCCTTCCACTTCGGCCTTTCTCTGCCTCGTATCTTTTGATCCAGAGACTTACAGTATTCCTATAAAACAAAAAAAAAAAAGTGAAATTAGGCAGCTGTAACAAAATACTAAAGTGACTTCATTTTAATATAATATAATAATATTTATTTAATATGTATAATACCTATTCAAATATTACAACTTTGCATTTATAAATCCAATAATAAACACTAATTATTTATCTTTTAGGCCTCATGATGGACTTAATAATCAATAAAAAGAATCATCCATTGTCAACAAATAATAGGTATTTTCAAATAAAAGTTTAAGTTACAATTCATTAATATTAAATACTCACATTCAGTCCGGTTTCATTAGATATTTGTGTTCTATTAAGACCACTTTTATGCAGCCCAATAATCGTCACCCCCGCCTCAATATTAATATTTGCCTGCATTTTGAGAATAATCAATACCGCTATCTATACCACACGTCACTAACCAACAACTACAACTAAAACGACAACGGTTAAAAAAACTCATGTCTACCTCACAGAAATCTAAATTCTTTATTAAGTTTTTTACGATCTACCTTCTTAACTTTACAAAATGTGTGAACAAAGCGAACAAGATAAAGAATATTATATTTCTGTCCCATTTCTTCCAATCGAGTAAAAACTTGCAAAAAGTCTACATATTCGGCGTGAGATTCGAACTCACGGCTCACTGATTCGCGCATCTGTCTGCAGGCACTTAGCCGCTAGGCCACCTTGACTTGTGTGTTAACGTTGAAATTATGAAGTACAATCACTTGTTGACGACAATAATGACACATGTGTCTATTCTTGAAAATAGAAGGTCGTAAGTCAAACTAAACGTCAAGCTAATGCTTTGTGGGAATGCCTATGGACTTTTGGAGGCCACTGGCCATGGAGTTGTGCTAACATGTTTACCATATTGTCATGGTGTGCAAATATTAATATAAGTTTAACGAAACAAATAACAAATTTCATTAACATCAATAACAACAAATGCTATGCTACTAAAAAAATTGAATTCAATTGATTTTTTACATAATTAATTCATAAATATAAATAAATAGGTGTTACATACAAACTTGTCAAATATTTAATTATCGAAACAAAAAAGTAAAAAAAAAAAAAAACAAAAAAAATAATGTCAACGTAAGTCAAAAAATATTCAATAAAAACATAAATTATCAAAATATTTTAACTGCCTTTGGCTAAAATGCATTATTACTGTTTTAGTTAAGTTGATCTTGAGATTATTATTTTGTAACCATAGAATCGCTTTGCTTAACGTATTATTTATATCAGTTTCATACACATGCTTATTATCACAAGGAATGGTTATCGTGCTGTCATCTGCAAAAAGTGTCATACTGTGTTCTATACATTTAGGAAAATCGTTGATATAAAGGGTAAATAGTGGTGGTCCTAATACACTACCTTGCGGCACGCCATAGTTGACGTTACGCTCCCCAGATGTAAAAATTACTTCACGTTTAGTGTTCGCATTCATCGTTGTTATTACCGTTGTTTGCTTCCTTTCTTGTAAATATGATTGTAAAAGCTTTTGAACATTTCCCCTTACACCATACGCTTCGAGCTTTTTTAATAGAATATTATGCTGAACATAATCAAATGCCTGCGTCATGTCGCAGTAAATTGCACAGACGGGTGTATTTTTATCCATATTTATCATGATTTTGTGTAAAAAGTCGTAAACCGCCATATTTATTGTTTTACTTTTTCTAAACCCGTTTTGCTCATTACAAAGTATATTATGTTTATCTATATATTTGCTTAGTTCTTTCGAAATATATTTTTCAAATATTTTTGAAAAAATGGATATTAATGAGATTGGTCTGTAATTTTGCATTAGGTCTTTTTCTTGCTTCTTATGTAATGGCTTTACTATAGATTTTTTCAAGGCAGTAGGAAACGTTCCCTCACAAATACACAAGTTCATTATATGACACAGTGGGTCACATACAATCTCAGCGACACTTTTAATAATCTTTGTGCTAAAACCATCATAACCTACACTATTTATTTATTTATTTATTAAACCTTTATGCACAAGTAAAAAAAGTACTGTACAAAGGCGGACTTAATGCCTGAGGCATTTTCTACCAGTCAACCTTAGGGTGATGCAGAGACAAAATATGGTAGGTGCAACATACAGGATAGATAGCTAGGAAATTACTATACAATACAAGAATTAATAACAATACATAGATAAATACATATATACATACATACATATAAACAAAATGAACTGTCTGGAGAAAAATTATCGGTAGAGGGGAAAACGAATCCAGCATATCAGCGTTGGGATGTTACGGCCAACTTCTGACGGATATGTTCACGTGCCTTCACTTTAAAAGATAACCGACTGGTTGCCGTCCTGATGTTCAGAGGGAGCGCATTCCAAAGAAAGACTGCCTGGACAAAGAAGGAAGAATGAATGAAGCCAGAACGGTGAGAAGGACATTGTAGAAGACGATTGTTGGTGGAACGAAGATTTTTAGCATGGGCAGAGCATAAATATTGAATTTGGGAAGTCAAGTAAGAAGGAGCAGTAGGTTTGTCGAGAATAGAGAACAACGTAGACAGAGCCCTTAACTCTCTGCGCTGGCGAATAGGTAACCATTTTAAAAGAAGCCGGTGCTCGGATAAATGGTCATACTTACGAAGATTGAAAACGAACCGAATGCAGTTATTGAGAAGACGGTCAAGTTTATTGAGGAGATCTGCATTCCGGTCATAGTAACACACATCACCATAGTCAATTATGGGAAATATTAGGGACTGTACAAGCATTGCCTTTATGTGTGAAGGGAGAAGGTTTTTCAACCGATAGAGCAACCGCAAAGTTCCTGTGACTTTTTGACTAACAGTTGTGACCTGCTTTCGCCAGTCAAGACAAGTGTCGACATGCAGACCAAGATTCTTAACATCGGAGCTAAACGGGATGACTAAGTGGTCGAAGATAACAGGTGGCACAGTTAAGCCATTCAGCTTCCTCATGCTGTAGGGGCTGCCTACTATGATAGCCTGACACTTGGTGGGGTTAACCGCTACCCCGAATCGATCAGACCAGTTTTGAACGATGTCTAAATCCCGATTTAGCTCGTCAATGGCATCTGATATGTTGCCAACATCAGCCTGGCAGTAAAGCTGCAAGTCGTCAGCATAAAGATGATACGCAGTCCGAAGCTCGGTGGTAATGAGGTTAATGAAAATGGAGAATAAAAGAGGAGATAATATACCGCCTTGAGGGACGCCAGCTGCCAGATCACACCAATTCGACGAAGAGTCTCCAGCATAAACAGACTGCTGACGTCCCCGAAGATAAGAGGAAAACCATTCCAGTACCTCCGGAGAGACCATAAGATAGGAAAGGATGGATAGGAGGACTTCGTGACTAACGGTATTAAAAGCATTGGAAAAGTCAATTAACACTAAGACTGTGACTTTGTCTTCCATTCCCCGCCTTATATCGTCAGTCACTTTAAGGAGAGCTGTAACGGTGCTGTGCCCGGGCCTGAAGCCGGATTGAAATGGACTAATCAGGGAGTTGTGGTGAATAAAGTGGGAGAACTGTTTGTGAACAGGCCTCGAGCACCTTAGATAGAAAGGGAAGGATGGAAATTGGGCGAAAGTGACTAGGAAGAGAGGGATTGGGTATCTTAGGCAGGGGCCGAACAAAGGCTTTACGCCACAGGGAAGGGAAAACACCGGTGTAAAGGGAAAAGTTTATGATATGGGAGATTGCAGGGAGAAATTGATCAAGAGCCATCACGATCATATGGCGGCTGATATTATCGCAGCCCACTGCTTTGGATTTAATGGATAGGATAATCTTTTTAATCTCTCCTGGGTCGATTGGGGTGAAGACAAAGGGGTTAATGTCGGGACGCGTCAGACCAGCAAGGTAGTCGAGTGTTTGACATTTGGTTAGACTATCTAGAGCTGGAACAGTAGAGAAATGGCGATTTAGATCGTCCAAACCAATTGCGCTGGGAAGGCCTGAATTACGCGACTTGCCGATTCCTAAAGTTCCAAGGAACTTCCAAATATCGGCAGGTGAACAAGAAGTGATATTACTTAGGATGTGGCGGCGTTTAGCGTTGCGTATCATCTGGTTAGACCGATTTCTTGCAGCCTTAAAGAGGGTCCAATTATCCTCTGAGCGATCCTTTTTAAATTTCCGAAACGCGCGGCCCTCCGTCGCATTGCCATCCGAACTCCCCTGTTCATCCACGGAGCAGGCGGACGCTTCAACTTAATTTTTTTGACAGGAGCATGGGTGTCATATAGATTGACCACAACATCGTTGAAACAACTAACTTTCTCGTCAACCGAAGCAGCTGCTTCCAGGGGTGCCCAGTCAATATTGGATGCGTCTTGTTGAAGCCTTTCACTATTCATACGTGTAAAGGCACGCCTGTACTGGAACATGGGCTTAGGTTTGGGGGGTTTAAGGACATAGCATAGGTAAATAAGGTCGTGACGGGAAAAGCCAGGAGCAACATGCTGACCATGTGAGGAAACTAGGGAAGGATTAGAGGTGAGGATCAAGTCAAGCCAAGTATCGTCACCTGCTATATTATGATGAGTGGGTTGGAGAGGCAATACATTGAAACAGAAGGGAATATAAACACTATCTCTACAATCAAATTATTTATTCAGTAGGTACTAATTTGGACATAGTTTAATCTTAACTTAGCGTACGATACAGAATGCCCGCAAAAATGAGCTCCCGGACTATTTAAAGGCGTCTCCCCCCCAGCGATTGATGTGGTGCAATGCCGCCACAGATAGTGGCGCACGACACGATGGTGGCGCCGCCGTCGGGTCAATAAAGCTTCCATTATATTTATTTTGGCTGCTCGGCTACTTCCGCTGGCATGGCTACTTCCGCTGGCATGGCTACTTCCGCGGGCTTGGCTTTGGCTTGGCTTTGGCGTGGCGAGGCAGTTACGAGGCTGGCATGTGGCGTGGCGTTACAATCGGCCATCCTGAAACAATTGCTCCCGCAATGGAAGCAGAGAGAGATAGTTAGCTTTCGAGCAGATCTATTAAATCTTCCGTTTCTAACTGTTCGTCAGAGCTGCTGGCACTATCAGATACGGAAGGAACACTTTGGTAAGGCCGCAGGGAATCGGCGGAAACCAATCCTGTGAACTTTTTATATCCTCTCAGACCTTTAATACTTCGGATTCCGTATCGGTCATTGCCTACCACTCTAGTTATAATATAAGGGCCAGAGTACAGATCATCTAATTTAGTATTGATTTTACCAGCACTGTTAGTAGGAGCCTGTCTCCAGAGTACCAAATCACCTTTCTTGTAAACGCGGCAGTTCTTGCGGCGTTTGTCAAAATGGTGCTTCATCTTAGCGCCGGCTTTACGTATCCGATCACTAGCTTTAGCGCGTTTGTCCTGAGTGGACTCAGTAACACGACCCGGTATAGATACATCGCAAACTGACCTACCACTACGCGAAAACATTAAGTCATAAGGTTTAAAACCAGTGGTCTCGTTTATGGTATTGTTTATGCCCCACACGACATCAGGTAAGCAATTTGACCAGTTAGTCGCCGCCTCACTTGGGTCCATGGCACGTAATCCGTTGAGGATTGTTCTATTCGTACGCTCTACCTGCCCATTAGCTCGGGGGCACGCAATAGCTGTCAATGTGTGCTTGAACTGTTTTTCCGTTCCAAACTTCTTGAAGTACCTACTTGTAAAGGCCTTACCGTGGTCAGTTACGACTTGATCGGGGTATCCAAACAAACTAAAAATTCGTTTTAACACTCTGATACTTTCGACTGAATTTACTGTGCGAGTCGGCTCCGCGATAACAAATTTAGAGAATGCGTCCGTAATTACTAACATATATGTATGACCTTTTTTCGTTCTACAGAATGGACCTAGGTGGTCCACGTGGATCATACGAAAGGGTTCAGAGGGCTTAGGAATAGGGTGCATTTTGCCTTCCTTTTTCCCATGGTCTCCTTTACCGTAAGCACAATGTAGACAGGCCGTTACATATTTCCGAATGAATCGCGACATCTTAGGAAACCAAAAGTCCTGTTTGATCAGGTCCGTACAACGCTTTAAGCCTACATGCCCTATTTCGTCATGATGCATTTGGACAATCTTCCACCTAGCTGCGCCAGGGACCACGAGGCGATTACCATTAAGGGTATTTCGGTACAACCTATCATCTAATAACACGAAATCTTTTGTTATATCCAGTCCCGCGGTTCCACTCCTCAACTGCTCGATAATATTCTTTAACCTTTCATCTTGTGATTGAACCGTAACGAACCAGTCCGCGACTTCTAAGCGATTTACGTTTACGGCATCAATAGGGTTTCTACTTAGCGCATCAACATGTCTCATTTGCTCACCCGGTCTATATTCAACGCTTATGTCGTAGTCCTGAATCGACAGCCACCACCTCGCGATCCGTGGAATAATATCACGCTTTGTTAGGGTAGCTCGCACGGCGGTACAGTCAGTTACAATTTTTACGTGCTTCCCTACCACGTATACGCGAAACTTACGGAGCGATTCGACTACCGCGAGTGTCTCCAGTTCATAACTGTGATACACACTTTCCTCTTTAGAAGTTACTCGACTAAAGTACATAACCGGACGTAAAGTTGCATCCGACTGTCGTTGCAATAGTATACCTGCTATCCCTGATTTACAAGCATCGGTGTGTATTTCTATATCCAACGTCGTATCGTACAAGGCCAAAACAGGTTTGGAACACAGGCACTTTTTTAATTCCTCGAAACTAGCGGTTTGTTTACTATCCCAAACCCAAGCATTATTTTTCTTGGTTAGATCTGTTAAAGAGCGAGCTATCTCCGCAAACTTGTAAATGAATTTTCTAAAATAACTACAAAGGCCGACAAATTGTCGCACCTCGTGGACATTTTTGGGTACGGGAAATTGTGATACCGCGACTAACTTGGATTCGGCAGGTTGCACCCCCTCGTGAGAAATTTCATGTCCTAAGTACGTCACTCGATTTTGTAAAAAGAAACATTTTTTCATATTTAATTTGAGATTTTCCGATTGGAACTTCTGCAACACCTTGTCTAACATTCTAAGACCCGACTCGACATCAACTGAAGGTAGAAGGAGATCGTCTAAAAATGCAAGTATTTCGTGTCTAGAACCATCCGAACCTTCTGTATCTCTCTGGATTGAATCGACTATTTTATTAATCAATCGCATAAAAAACGACGGCGAGTTAGCTAAGCCGAATGGGACGCGAACATACTCGTATTGTCCTTGCTGCCAAATAAAAGCAGTTTTGTGGGTATCTTCCGGCGCTAATAACGTCTGGTGGTAGCCTTGCGACATATCGAGACATGTAAAATATCTTTTACCCGCTAGTTTTGAAATATGATCTTCGATATTAGGCAAAGGGTATCTGTCTTTTACGGTTACAGCATTAAGGGCTCGGTAATCTACGCAAAGACGACTGTCGCCGTTCTTTTTCTTGACTAAAATTACGGGGGCAGCAAAATTAGACTCTGATTCTTTTATTATGCCCGCATCTAATAACTCCTTGACTTTTGACTTTACTATTTTCTGCTCACAATGCGATAACCTATAAGGTTGCCTAAATATGGGCTGATCGGAGGTAAGTTTAATTTTCATGTACGCTAGATTTGTACAGCCTAGATCTTTTGTACTACTTGCAAAACTATTTTTGTACTGCAATAATAAATTAATTAATTTCTCACGCTCGGTTTCATTTAATTTCCCTATATTTATCTCCGTTAATAAAACACCGCCAATGCTACGACTACTCAGGTCTGAGACTTGGTTCAAACGGACGATAGGGGATAATTTAGGCGAATTAGGTACATTCAAATCAAATAGGCATACATTCAAATCAATGGCATAGGCAAATTAGGCATGGCTCGGCTACTAACCTGGCTCATTGTTGGCTCCGTTGGCTTCTCACAGCTCTCAGCCCGCGTGAGAACTTGTCCCGCTTTCCACACGACGTCCTTCTGTCCGGTGTTAACCACTTTGATGAGTCCTTTGACGCCTCGAAGTAAAGTGGCCGGCAGACAATAAGCGACGCCTTGTAGCTCGAAGTGACGCGGAGTAGTGCACACCTCGTTGTTCTCGCGATTTCCCAGGACGTGGACTTTTATGATTGAAGCCCCCGGTGGTAAGGTTTCTTGACACGTTGTAATCACTTTGAACTTTTGAGGTTCTTCAGCAACGTTGATTTGGGTGATAAAGTCGGAGTCGCGTTTTAGAGTAGCAGTGCCATTGCTCACTGTTAATGAGATTTTATCCGAATTTATCACAGGCTGTCCAATTAATAAATGAATACCCTCCATATCCATATCGGTCAATTGTGCTCCAGATGGAATTTGAATATTATCGATTTCTAAGTCGAATGATACTTCTCCGTGGCTTGCTATTAATCCACCCGAAAAACCTTTTAACACTGTGCTGGTAGATTTCACTTCTAATGATAAAAGTCTTGCGATTTGGCTGTTCAAAACATTCACTTGACTTCCCGTGTCTAAGTAGGCTTTAATGAACACACCGTTTATTTTGACCGTTTTCTTATAGGTTTCATTATAGTTTTGTACGAGTTTTACTTCTTTGATATTGTTAGAAGTACCCTCTTGTGGCTTTCGATCTGAACTGGAACTGAAGCAGCGAGTAGCGATGTGACCTTGTTTGCCGCATTTAAAGCAAATGCGCTGGTCAGGTAATGTGCAATTACGCAATATGTGTCCGGTTTTTTTGCAGCGAGGACATGGATCAGTCTCCGGGTTAATTTTCTTGTCGGGAACTGGCAATGTTCTTGCGTCTCTATTAGGCGTACGAACTTCCGATGTAGGTGCAGGTCCACGGTAGTCGTCAAGAGTGCATAAGAATGCCTCGTAAAGCTCATCGGGGCGGTCACATTGAAAGGCACGCGCATTGGGTTGTAATTGTGCGGGTAGGCCTCTGATAATACACGAAACACTGGCACTGTCCGATAGTTTGCAGCGAAAACACAAGGCAACTTTGTCTTGATAGTATCTTGTCATTGTTTCGTTGTTCAACTTTCTTCTTTGCATCATTTCGTCTAATAAAACGCTATAATCCCGATGTTTCGGGAATGCTCGCATTAACATATTTTTCCACTCTTCCCAGGAATAATTGTAGTCTTCTAGTCTATTGTACCATTTTCTTGCTTGACCCCGTAGCTTGTCTTGCAAATGAAAAGCCTTAATTTTGTCGTCCCAATCGTGTATGTCTCCAAGCTGATCGATCTTCTTCAACCACGACGATACTGTGCAATCGTCACCGTCTGGATCGAATTCCGGGATGAGTGAAGCCGCGCGGTGGTTTTTACTGCGGCCGAGTGACGTGTTTTCTTGATTTAAATCACGAATTGCTCTGTCTACTTCATTTACTAGTAGGTGCTTCAATAATTTCCTTGCGGGTGGCGGTGAAAAATCTTGGTCTTCGTCTTCACTTTGGTCTTGATCCGAAGAATTCCATCCAGGTGGGCGGATTTGTGGGTGATGACGTTTCATTATCCCACTTCTGAATGAAACAGAAGGGAATATAAACACTATCTCTACAATCAAATTATTTATTCAGTAGGTACTAATTTGGACATAGTTTAATCTTAACTTAGCGTACGATACAGAATGCCCGCAAAAATGAGCTCCCGGACTATTTAAAGGCGTCTCCCCCCCAGCGATTGATGTGGTGCAATGCCGCCACAGATAGTGGCGCACGACACGATGGTGGCGCCGCCGTCGGGTCAATAAAGCTTCCATTATATTTATTTTGGCTGCTCGGCTACTTCCGCTGGCATGGCTACTTCCGCTGGCATGGCTACTTCCGCGGGCTTGGCTTTGGCTTGGCTTTGGCGTGGCGAGGCAGTTACGAGGCTGGCATGTGGCGTGGCGTTACAACATGCAGACTAGCTGACTCGATGAGGTGCAGGAGTCTACGGGACCGAGGGGAGTTATGGGCAAGGAGGTTGGTGTTGAAATCCCCCATAACAATGTGATGTGCATACTCTGAAAGTAATCAATGGAAGGGGGGCAATAGACGACACCAAGGACGGTTTTAGCTCCTTTGACACAAACCTCGAGGAAAAGAAACTCTGCAGATTTATTAGGGGAAGAAGAAGCTAGAACTTTAAATGGAAAATCACCACGGAGGTAGATGGCTACACCACCCCCCCTTTTACCGATCCGGTCATTCCGAAGAAGAACGAAACCGGGGAGTTGGTAAGTGGTTGAAAGCAGGTTAGGTTTGAGCCAAGTCTCGGAAATCAGGACGGCGTGAACGTTATTGTCGGTAAAAGTGTCGTAAAGTTCGTTGAAGTGACTAGGAATGCTCTGAGCATTAAGGTGGCATACGTTAAATAGCCGGCCAGAACCTTGTCTGCAATGTTGGCGTAGAAGATCACCTAAAGAGTCCGTAATAGAACAAAAACTTCCATCACTGGAAGATGCACTAGAATCGTTGGCAGAATAAAAAGATTCGTTATCAGAAGTCATAAGTATAAGTAAATAAAATAAATATCTATAAATATACAAATATATATAACTCCAAAAACACTATACGAATGACTGAGACGACTGACTATTCGTGTTCTTTAGGGCTAAGATTATATTGAATATGTCTATAGGCACGCTGGGAGCCATAAACATCGAATCCTTTCTGTTCAGGATATGGTTAGTGACATTTGCCCCTGCGGTAATTGGTTTTATTTTATCATTGAAAAAATCATTAAACAGGTTTGTAATTTGTTTAGGGTCTGAAATTATCGTATTGTTGATACGAATTTTATTAATGTTATTCTTAGGAGTATTTAGTTTATTTTCATTAATAATGTGCCATGTCGATTTAGATTTATTACTAGACCTTTGTATTTTATAAGAATTCTGTGCTTTTTTGGTCAAATAGATGACCTTATTAAACGTATTACAATATTTTTTAAATAGAATTTTGTTTCGTTGCGTGGGTTGCGGCCGGAGGCACACAACGATTTGTAAGGTCGTGGGTTACGGATGTCTGTTGTCACTCCTGCAGGGATAGGTACTCCCCTGTAGTTGCAGGTGAAACCCGCCGATGGCCGGAGATGGAAGTTGGCCGAAGTTCAGTGTTGTGCTGTACGGTGACGTCACTGCCAGGTGTCAAGGCGTGGCTGTCCGACTTGCTCAGCACCCCAGTTGCGCAGAGTAAAAGTGAAACCTGGAGATCACCGTTCCAGCTGATTAGTACTCGGCCTAATAACTTCCGTGCTGGGGGTACCACCAACGACAACGAGAAAGAGATACCTATTTAATTGTAGTAGCATTGACGTGGTGGCACAGACAAGAACGGAGTTTACATATAAAGCAAGCTCGAGCAAAAAGAAAACTAAAAATCGATGATTATGAAACGGTTAAAACGTTTAGAATTTAAATTTTTAAAATCAATATTGTACTTGAAGGTAGAAGCAAATTAAGTAGCATGATACAGCATTATTAGAAATTTCTGAGGCTATTCCTAAATAGTGCTCACTTAATGTGATGAATAAAATTAAGCAACAGAAAATGAGAAAAGAAACAAGAAATTTATATAGAAGCACTCAGACTTAATGATCGGCAAAAAAACATGATTATGATATGTGTAATTTGTGTGCTATTCAAAACTTACCCTAAATCGGGATTTTCACTACACTTAAATTGGCACTCATTAGCTCGTTATAAGTTTGAAAAAGATTATAATTTTAATGACGGTCGTGTCTGCTAGGGCGCTCGACACGACGCAAAGCGGTACGTGCAGTCTTACATTAGCCTAGAAGCGACTGACGTAGACTCACGTCTGCGCGGGCGCAATCCCGCTCACTGGTCAGGTAATCTTCAAGTAAAATATTCCAACCCTATGTCTATGGTTCACATATCTCATTTGACAGTTACCTCCCCTCCCGCCTTCCACATTTCTGCCATGTTGTTGATCTGTCAAAACTTGTTTGAATCTACCTACCCCACCATCATTACAGTTTACAGTTTCAAAGTTGATCGAGTGAAGTTCTGCGTTGATTTATTTCCGTAACTTATCCTCTCAATTTTTGAAACTGTAATATTATCATCGTGCAACATGTACAATAAGTGCTGTGTTGTGACTTGTGCTAGTAGACGAAAGGACATCAGTTTTCATATGTTTCCAAAAAGTGAGATAGGACTCAAAAAATGGTTACAGTGCATTAATTGTGAAAGACTGCGAAGCTTGAGCTTCCAAAAACTTCGCAAACAGTTTGTGTGTCGAAATCATTTTGAAAAAAGGTTTCTTTCGACAACGCGCGATAGAGTTCGTCTTTGCCCCGACGCCTATCCAACTTTGTTTACTGCTAGCGAGATATCCAGTGGTATTCCTCAAACCGATGCTTTAATACCCTACAACTCTGGTAAGTACCTTTTTGTTACTTATGTAGTTAGAGGCCCATGGGCAGCATAAAAACTGACACCAGGTTAGTCACTAACCACACGTTGAAGAAGAAGACCTAGGTGTTGTTAGTTTACATTTAATTTCTAATCTGCACATGTTTTATTTACTCTTTGCACTACATGCAAACTTGTACAGTTTATGAGTGTAGACACTTCATTCTCAACAAGAAGCATACACTCAGTTTAAGCAGTTACATTTAATGATTTTATGAATCATTTAGTGGCAGTGAACGAGACACAATTTATGTTTGATTCATTTGTTTGTCATTAGCTCTATAGGTGTTCACTGTAATGGAAAATGTAAAGGGAGATTGTATTACATATTACAGCGATGTATTCCAATTAAGATTTACTTACCGCCTCAAAATTATAATAAAAATTAAATGTTTTTCAGAGAGCGTCAAAACCGATCATGACTATTTAAAAAAAAGAAGACACATGGATCACACCTACTGTAAACCAGAAATTGTGGAGACACACTCAAAAACTGACAAAATTGTTGGCAATGGTAAGTTCCCATCTAATCTAATACGTGCAATTCTTGTTTATATATTTTAATAATCTGAATCTCGGAAATGGCTTCAACGATTTTCATGAAATTTAGTATGCAGGGGGTTTCAGGGGTGGTAAATCCAGATATTTTGAATAACATGATGGTTACAAAAAAATAAAAACATTTGTTTTTTGGGGTAATAAGTAAGTAGTATTGGGAGCTCCTTCAATGCACTAGCAGATTAGTTTTTTTTGTTAATTAATATGAGTATAAATTTTCATTTCAGAAATGGAAGTGGATGTAATTTTGTCATTACAGCCTTTGCCTTCTACATCTGGATGTAGACATGAAGTCAATAAGGAACCAATAGTGGGTAAGAAATAATTGTTTAATATTAGTTTCCCATTTATAAGTATATAAATTGCTACAACTGACAATCATTTATATTCTGCCAGTTAAGGTCAGTTATTAAAAAAGTTGGCAAACTTACAAAAATAATCCTTTTGTGAAAGTTATATTTAAGTATGAATTTGTAAGATTTTTGGTTGTTTTTATATACAATAGAAATAGTTTATTAAATTACCTAAATGGACAGAGTTATAAGGAGAAACTATTTAATATGGTAATTAATTAAATTATTTATTTTACAGAAGTTGTGCATAGTACTCCAGCTACAAAGAGAAGACGGCGTATCATACATTCGAAAAATAAGCTGTCGCCGCACTGTACTAGGCTTTACAAGGAATACAATAAGTCTAGAAGGCAGCTTAATTTCAATTTACGAGCAAAAAAGGCATTAAAATTTTCAAAAGAAAAGTCTTTTCAAAAGCTCACAGAAAAACTGAATCCAATGGCACAAGCTTTCTTATGGATGCAGATAAAACAGTGCACTAAAAAAGCCAGGGGCCGGCGCTTCTCGGATGAAGAAAAATTGATAGCAATGGCAATAATGAAACAGAGCCCAAAGTGCAAAAAAATATATCCCTGAACGGAGAAATATCGAAATGGAATGACATAGTAGATGTCTACAAAACCGACTGCAATCATGCACAGTCGCGACTCCTCCATAAGTTGACTGACGAACATGTAATTCCGGAGAAAATAAAAAAAATGAAGGTAATTGTTTAATTAAATCACTTGTATGATATACTGTATGATATTCATATCCTGTTACCTGTAAAATAATAATTTATATTATTCTATTTCAGGTGAAAAATTGCACTACAGTGTTCAGCAAGACAGTAGCTGCTACATTGTCTTACACTGCTCAGTTTTGTAAGTTAATAAACTGATTGTTTTGTTTTAAGAATTTTGTTTATAACCTTAGTATCAATATAGTATTAATTTACTATATTATTTTTTGTAGCTCATTATGCAGATGGAACCAAAGTAAGCTCTACATTAAAGAACACCTCTAAAGTAATTTCATTCTTTGACGACCTGTTTGACTCAGTCAATGGAACAGGCTTCAACAAGACTTCTAAGGGAAAGCCTTTAAGACAGGCGGTAACAGAAACGTCGCAGCACCACGAATTTTGGAGGGAAGCAATAAAAAAACTAAAACTTATTAAATTTGTCGATAAACACGGTAAGGAAACATCTGTGCCATCGTTGAAAAATTGGATTGTAACATTAAAAAGTTACCAGAGAGTGTGGCAATACTTAAATGAAAGAAGTATTAAAATTATGCGCCCGCGATATTTAAATTCAGATCCCATCGAAAACTTTTTTGGACAAATGCGGGCATATAATTTTAGAAATACAAATCCAGATTGCCATGCCTTCAAAAGTACCTTTAAATCACTGTTAATCACGAGGTTTATACAGTTTCACTCAGATAGCTACAATTGTGAAGAGGATTCAGGTAAACAGTTATTAAAACTAAAATCACTTTTTAATATAGAACAAACTAACTCAGAATCACCAAGTTTATCACTTGCAGATTCTGAGTTAGTTTGTTCACCTGAGTCCTCTGAGCTATCAAACTGGGTTGAAAGTGAAAGCGTTCAAAGCTCAGCAAAGCAAGAAAGACTAAATATCCACTCACGTGCATTTACAGCTGGGTGGGTCATAAGAAAAATATTACAAAAAATAAAGTGTCTGCAATGCGAAGAAAATTTAACTAATAGGGAATCCAATTATGATAAAAATACTGTAAATAATTGGATTTCCTTTAGAGAGTTCAAGAGCATAAAAGAAAAGAAATTGACCTACCCTTCAGAAAATGCTGTGAGATTCTTTGGAATCATTTTAAAAGAAGCAAACAAATACTTAGAAAAACAACCTGAACGGAGTCCTATTTTAAAAAATATTAAAAATCATATCAAATCCAAGTATTTGTTTGACTTCATAAATTGTGAATTGCATAAGGATGCTGTTTCTGAATGCTTTCTTGCATTAACTTTAAGATTGGCAGTATTTAATTGGTGCAATGTTATTAATAAAATATTAAAAGGCACAGATGTCTTCAGACTAAAAAAACAATCTTTGTTACCTCAAATGCAATTAAAAGCTTATAATAAATACAAAACAAAATTAAAAAATAAAAAGAAATGAAAGTAATAAGAATAGTTTTTTTTCCTAACATTATCATTCCCTTTCTAACTTAATAATAAAACATTGCAATAAACTCATAAAATGAAATTAAAATTACCAATTCCTAGCAAGAAAAACCTTTTAGGCTGAAGCCATACCACGCCTTTGCTTAAAGATCCGCAACGGATGCAACACTACATAAAAAAAAAAAACTGTCATACATGATATGTGAACCTTACGCGAGTCAAATTTTGTCTATGAGAGTGCCCTGTCTGAGGCTCTCTGTGGTCTGTGCCCGCTCACATCATTCGTTCGATGCGAACACTCGCCCCGCACCGCACACATACCTACCCGCGCGTTCCAAGTCGTACACATACAAAGAACAAAGCATTACTTTATAATCTACGAGTACTCGTCCTTTAGCGTTAGTTAAACAAAACATGATTATTCATGTAACGTTCCGTCAGGGTTTTAATCGATATTGCCATAATAAATGGCGTTTCTTTGCACTACATTTTTTAATACCGCGCGATACCCACTTTTGCTTCCTGAATACTTTCACAGTTATTTGTATTTTAGGAAAGCATTGGTTATATAGAAACAAAAACATTTCTGTGAATGCATTGTAAGCTATATTAGCATTATTAGATTCATATACATTTGAAAATGTCAAACTACTCAAATATGATTTAAATTTATTGACATTGTCATTACTATAATCACGTCTAAGTATACGCCATTGTTTTAAAGAACAGACAGTTTTAATAGGGCATTTGAGGAGTTGTGCCGTATGGTCAGACAGAGCCAATTCTATTTCGGTTTCTTGCGTCTGCGACGACGCTTTATCGAGGGAGGAGTCGTCACCGGGCCGCTGCGCCGCGCTGACATTGGCTTGTTTGAACTATTAATAAATAAACACGGCAACGTTTGTAATGAAGATTTTTTGAAAAATGTGACCTATATTAAAAAGTGGTTCAATTAATTCTGCTCGTTATTCTGATCAAACTATTTTCAGGTTTTGCGCATTTAACGTTACACGTTGTAAATAAGAAAGAATAAAGGGTCGACGATACTTCCTTGGAGAACGCCGAATTTAACTTTTCTAGATTCAGATACGTATATTTCTTCTGTTTTAGTACTAAGATTTAACCTCCTTACTTCTGTAAATTGTTGCCTGTTGCTAAGGTTCTATGAGTTTGTACACATTTCCTCTTACTCCATATGCATACAACTTTTTTAAGAGGATTTTGTGATCAACACGGTCGAATGCTTTCGACATGTCCATGTATAACGCGACAGCTGGCAACCCTTTATACAAGTTATTCATTACCTTATGTAAAAAGTTGTAAACTGCTATATTTATCGATTTGTTTTTCCTGAAACCATATTGATTGGGATATTTTTTGCTTCAAAGAAATTATAGAGACAGTTAAACATCACCTTTTCAAAAAATTTCGCAAAAATAGGTATTACTGCAATGGGTCTGTAATTATTCATGTTACTTTTGTCTCCTTTTTTAAACACTGGCTTTATAACCGATATTTTTAGTTTGTCTGGAAAAGTGCCTTCTTCTATACATAAATTAACAATGAAGCTTAGTGGGTCAGATATAATATGGGCTACATCTTTAACAATGTTTGTCATAATGCTATCATAGCCGGCACTGGTTTTATTTTTTAGAGCAAATATTATTTTATTAATGTCATGAGGGATAGTCGGTGTCATAAAGATTGAATTAGAATTATATGTCAGTTTATTGGATGATTCTAGAGGTACACTAGTATTATTATTGATGTCAAGAAAGAAGTCACTAAACGAATTAGCAATGTCTTTAGGATTGTTTATGTTTACGCCATTTGTAATTATTAGGTTGTCTCATAAGTTCTTGCCATATTTTATTTTTCTCGAATTTTGTCGTATTTAAACTAAAGCGAATTCAAGAAAGTTCTAGATCCTTCTAGTAAGGATGAATATCTTTTATGGTGAGGGTATAAATAGGCGCGGACGCAACGCAATAATTAGTTTTTAGTGAAAATGGATCAACGTCAACTGCGAGCTATTATGCTATATGAGCATCGACCTAAAGTCTCTTCAACAGAAACGGCTAAAAAGATTAACACTGCATTTGGACCGGGTGCTACTAGCGATCGGACTGTTCGTTTTTGGTACAAGCGTTTTGACACCGGTGATATAAGCTGTGAAGATCAACCTCGTCCAGGCCGACCCATCAGCTTCGATGAAGATGCTTTGCGTCACGAACTTGAGCTACATCCAGACTATAGTACGCGCGATTTAGAGAAGGCGCTTGGACAATCCCATGCGACTATGGATCGTTATCTCAAATCTCAAATTTTTTCGAGTCCGAGCCTGCCTCATTTTGGGAGAAGGGTATTCAAATTTTGCCCAGTAGATGGCTGACTGTTGTTGATAACGAGGGAGACTATATAATTGATTAAATGTATTTTTTATTAATAAAAAAACATTAATAATAATTTCTTTTTAACTGGCAATAATTTGTGAGACAACCTAATAATTGAGCTATACCTTCATTTGGATATTTACATTTGATGTCATTTATTACTTTCCAAGTAGCTTTGCTCTTATTTATGGCAGATGTAATAAAGTAGTCGTTCTGAGATTTTTTTGTCAGTTTAATTATAGTTTTATACCTCTTTGCATATGCTTTGAAAGCAGTTCTAGTGGTTATAATGCCACAGTAGTTGACATTTACGTTTGCTGCATATTTTTAAACCTCGTGAAATCCATTTAGATCTGTTATGTATTTTAACTTTTTTAACAGGAAACCAGAGATTGTATAACATAACGAAATTATCATGGAATATGTCGTATGCAGTATTCGCATCCGAGCAATTATATACGTCACTATTGGTTAGCTGATTTAAATATTTTATAAATATTGCTCGCTTGTTAGGCGGCCTGTAAATGCATAGAACAATTATTTGATGTTCCACTAGCTCGATTGCAGAGCGTTCTATTGTTACTCATTGAAAGTTTTGTGATGTTATGAAGAATTGTATATTTCAAATGATTTTTAATTAATATACAGGAGCCTCCGTGTCTGCTATCTCTCATATAATAAGACGCAAGTTTATAATTTGGTATTGTTAGATACACTTCGTCACCGTCCGCCATGTTATGTTCGGTGATACAAAGTATGTTAACAGGATTTTTCTGGGCAGTCAATTCGTTAATGCAAACAGAAAGCATATCAGATTTATTGAGCAATCCGTTAGTATTTTGATGAAAGATAGTGACAAATCTATAAACGAAATAAATTATTCGAGTTATGGTTTTCGATTTTGCTACATTCCGATTCACCGTGTTCATTAATTGATTTATTTAAACCGTCTGTATTAATTTTATTTATTACATTTTGGTCAAGATCTAAGTTAACTTGCACATATTTACTTTCAAAAGACTTTTTATTTTTAATTTGACACATTTGTTCGTATTGCAAAGCATTGAAATGGTAATCAATACACAATATTTCTTTTAACAGCGACCTTGCAAGATTTAGTACATAATTGCGTCTACTTGATGATAATCTAGCGTAATTCATGTCCATGAACAATACATTTTTATATTTGTTACAGATAAAGAGTAGTAAATAGTTAATTTTTGATTCCTTAAGAAATCTGTTACTGGGTACTTCACTTATAATAACATTTGTATGAGCAGTTGACGATAACCAGCGATGTAGATTTATATCGATATCAAGAGGGTTTTTATCGCAGCATCCGCCCAATATGATTAGGTATTCGCTTTTTGTTAGTGTGCTTATTTCGCTCTTTGGGTATTCTAGGATCTTACTTAATACAGCACCTGGTTTTATGTGGGATACCACGTCGTAATCAGATCCAAGCAGGTTTTGTAGTATGTTGCGAAGTCCCCGGCCTTGCCCATCACCTAGGATGATTACTTTGTGTTTGTTTTTCTGAGTCATAGTTGAAGGACTTGCAGTACTTATAGCATAATGTGGTTGTCTATACACTGTATTGTCAACGTTGCAAAGTTGGTTTTCCGACTGAGTATCCTTATTGCTTTCGATATTATCCTGCTGGGTTGTATGAGGGCTGAGGCTATCTATTGTGCTTTTAGCTAGTCGTAAAGTGTAGTCGTGAAATGACGGGGAGTGTTTACTCTCATACTTAGTATTCGCCTCGAGATAGGAGAGACAAATGCATTTAATTATACTGTTTGATCAATAACACAACCTTCACTGAGTAATTTGAAGCATAATTATCTTAAAACAATCGTAGTTTTTCCTTTGTTTGTATAAGTCCACTATCACTTGTCAGCTTAACGTTATTTTTTTAGACTGAATATAATTGAAAGATAACACTTGTACTATAAATTTAGGAGTTAATGTTCATTTTGACACTTAAAAAGAGATGGTAATTTATAATTAAAATCATATAATAATAACTTTCGACACGAACTCAGTCAACTACGTTCCAAAAAGTTTGTATAATTCAGAACAATTCAAACACATAACAGTTTAACAAGAAAACCTGACATTGAATCGCGAAAACTTAATACTTACTACATTGTCCCCCGACGTTACATATTCAATAAGTCTGTTTTTCTGTGCCACCTTCATAAATCTTCGATAAACTTTTCCAACCAACTTCGAGCAGCGACCCTTTGAAGCGGATTGGACTCGGCAAGACGTATAAATTGTACATGACTTTCGTCTTGTCCAAATTCATACAGAGGCCAACTTTGGCTATGCAGTATCTAGTCTAACTGTTCCAGCGTCTCTGTCATTATGATGATGTCATAGGGAAAGCGAGGGTGTGAGATGTACTTGCCGTTCAATTTAATACCCTGTCTAGTGGACTAGACAGGGTATTTAATTGAACGTATTCCAGGACGTCTTCGAGACGCTGGACTGGAGTCCAGCGTCTCGAAGACGTCCTGAAAAGCATTTGCGAACAGGTTCGGGGATATCACATCCCCGCCTCACCTCTGAGCAGTTGGATGGAGCTGGCTTTCTGATCCTGTTCTGGTGTGGTGTATCGTACATACCAAATACTAATGGCCACTTTCACTATATAGTATATACATTTTAACACAAATTCTGCACTATTTTTCAATTTCCTGGTGCAGTTAAAAGGACTGTAAAAAGTGTAAAATCAATTTTTGACATTAAGTATGAGACTACACAATTTTATAATAATAATATAAATTGGCAACACTGAAACGTCAACAACGTACATTTTTTTTCATATCTCATATTTCCCGTTTTTATTAATTTTCCTAAGTCTTATTCGGTAATATCATAATAAAACCTTTTGGAATAAAAAAAAAAACATAATTCAATAATCATCAACAACCAAAAATAACATGAAAAACATAATACGCATCAAAAAATTTAAAATGACGGCTGTCAAATTCAACCCCCGAAGAAAATGAAGATAATGAAAACGACATAATGTTGACAAGATCAGCGGCTTGCCGTGCACGCCTACCACCTCCGGACTCTTCGCTCAGCTCCGCCTCGCCGCCGCCGGTATCCAGCCCCACTGTGAGCGCTGTGACGACATCGGCCGCGGTAGTTGCGCCGAGCTCGAGCGACGAGTATATCACCCCGCCCTCGACGCCACCACCTGCTCGTCGACGGGGAGGACACCGGCTGCCGGACGGCTTAGGACCTCGAGGCCCACCGGCCTCTGATAGGGTCCCAGCTCCCGGCAGAAGTGTGCAGCGCATGAGATGGACACAATCCATCAATGAGAATGTCATGCGCTCATACTATGGAGCTACAGAGGGAGGAAACAATCTGACCGCGTACCGTGTTCGGATGCTCTCTCTTTTTCAGGTGCTTGAGCCAGCTGTCAACGTTTCGGCACAACGACTATCGGATCAGGTGCGGGTCATCCAACGTAATCATATGTTGTATGACACTGTACTTGATCGCTTGCGAAGTGAAATACAGAGTAGCCATATCATCGCTCCCCAGTCGCAGACTGCTGTAGTACTACCGCAGTCCAACACAAGTCATGCTGACGAGGGTAGTAATGACAGGGCTACAAACGTAAGTACCCAGTACAATGAGGAGTTGAGGAGTGCTTTGGAGGCTGCGATTCGAGAATATCGGTTCATGTCGCCCGAACTTAGACCAGGCTTACCTCGTTTACCCATGCATAACAAAAATAAGCTGATGGCGGTTCTGGATACGCAGTTATCAAATCATTTTGATGCCTGCGAAGACCTCACCGATACTCATTCAATTCTGTACTGCGCAGCTGTGGCGGCATGTCGTGTAGCTCACGTCAAATTTACAAATTACTCTAGAGCTACAAGACCGAAACCAGCCATACCAGCTTGGCAGTGCAGAATTGAACGCCGTATTGGTGAGGCCAGAACACTCATTGGCAAACTTATCTGCTTCAGGGAGGGCAATACTCGCCCTAGAGTGATGCGCTTTGTGAGGCGGGCGTTCTCAGGGACTGATATCAGTCCTCAAGACTATATGTCCTGTGTCACAGAGCGCATCGACTTCCTGAATCAGAAAGTGTATGCATGGGGCATGGGCGAACCGTATTCGTCGGTATAAGCGTCGAGTAGAACGATACACTCAGAGTCGCACCTTCCAGAGCGATGAAAGGTGGGTTTATAGGGGTTGGGAGCGACCAGACCAAGCAGTGGTTGACACGTGCCTGCCGGATGATGATACCATGTGTTCCTTCTGGCGGAATATCTGGTCGGTACCTGTCAATCACACCGAAGGTGATTGGACTCGGGAAGTCGAGCGAGCCTGCGATCCTATACCAGAAATGGGGGCTATTACTATCTGCCCCCAAGATGTAGCTCATGCAGTCCGTCCGTTGCCTAACTGGAAGTCTCCAGGACCGGACGGACTGCATAACTTCTGGATCAAATGGTTCACAAGGTCGCATGCTCGCTTGGCATCTCAGTTCCAGACAGCTTGCAGAGAAACCGAAGGTTTTGTCTGTGCAATTATGGACGAAGTTATGATGACGAACAATTACCGGAGATTTATTATGAAAGACGGCACGGTTGACATCTGTCGGGCATGCCACCGGCCGGGGGAATCAATCAGGCATATTATCTCCGGGTGTTCTCGTCTTGCTAACGGAGAATACTTACATAGACACAACCTTGTAGCCAGGATAATCCATCAGCAACTTGCTGTAAAATACAACCTTGTGGAATTTGAGGTACCGTACTACAGGTATGTGCCCGACCCAGTTCTCGAAAATGGAAATATCACATTGTACTGGGATCGATCCATCATCACTGACAGTACTATTGTTGCCAATAAGCCTGATATAGTGGTGGTGGATCGATCAGAGCGGCGCGCAATGATTGTTGACATAGCCGTCCCGCATGATGAAAACCTCGTGAAAGTCGAGAAAGACAAACAAATTAAGTATCTTGACTTGGCTCGCGAGGTTGTCGACATGTGGGATGTGGACTCCGCGATCATTGTGCCGATAGTCGTGACAGCCAATGGATTAATAGCCAAAAGCCTCGACCAACACCTGAGGAGGCTTTCGTTAGGCAGCTGGGTCAAGGGCTTGATTCAGAAAGCGGTACTTCTGGACACTGCTCGCATTGTCAGGAGGTTCGTCTCTCTGGAGCCCTGACTGCCGGTAGCTTGGACCCTGTTCCCGTTACCGGTGGGCTACTATTTTTTATATTTTTAAATGTTTTTATATTTATTATATTCTAATATTTAAAAATATAATTTATATGTATTTAATTAAATAAAGGAGATAATAATAATATTCGACAACTTTCACACAACGCCATCTAGTCCCAAACTAAGCAGAGCTTGTGCTATGAGAACTAGACAACTGATAAACATACATATATATTTCTAAATACATACATATTATAGATAAATTACACCCAAACAAAGAACAAACGATCGTGCTCATCACACAAACATTTGTCCTAGGTGGGAATCGAACCCACGACCTTGAGCATAGCAGTCAGGGCCACTGACCACTAGACCAACAGGCCTGTTGACTGATTAATTGAAGCAATTGCTTCTATGTCAGACTCTCAATTTCACTTTCGAGTTGCCTAACGTAGTTATGACTAACTTTTTGATGTTTGTTTCACTTTGATTTAACTAAGACTCGGTTAAACAAAAAAAAAGAACGTTATTGATACGCAATCAAGTTTTCTTTGCAAACCGTACTTTTCAATCAACATTTGACAGATAGAGGTCATTGACATTCCTATTCTTATTTGAATCGCATAGTACCTACATTGTACCCCACGGAAATACCTACTATGCCTGTGAACGAAAAACGAACGAGCGCACAGCTGATAAGTAGGTACTTATGCGCCCGCGTTTCACTGCGTCACGCGCCGGCGAGTAGCCATAAAGTCAATTTGAAAATAGACATCTTTCGTTATCAATAACTTTATTTTTTTGTACTACTAAGACATATCAAAATAAAAAATAGGTGTTTAATAAAACTCATCTAAGTTTATTTTGTCAAAGTTTGCGCACTGCATAAAAAATATTCCTGTATATACAAATATTCATCAAGAACGTTGCCGTGTCTTTACCTTCCCTTTTACCTTTACAATTTTTTTAATGACTTATTTTCTCTCTGAAATAGGTCAATTGAATTAAAAATCAGTTGGGGTGTCCGAGGTTTTGTGCATTTAACGTTACATGTTGTATATTTGCGGAGCGCACGCCGGACGGTTGAAAGCATAGAGAATATAATCACTAGAGAGCGTATGGGCTAATTTCTTCGAAGCACACGACTCACTACTGCGGGCCGGGGGATGAGGAAGAACGCGCGACTGCAATTGGTCAGTTCAAGGTCAATTTGCATCGTTAGGGCTGCTTTACTTCATTAAGAGAAAATAGTCGATATCGATAAAATGGATTTTAACATTATAATAAATACCAAATCAAAATCATAGAAATAATATTTAATCAAAATCAATCAATTACAAAAAAAAAAACCCGGAAATGGACTGATCGGCCCCGGTCGGGGACAGAAAGAACTAAAAAATCCCGGAAAATACAAAAAAAAAAAAAAACCGACGAACTGAAAACCGAGGAGGTTCTCAGTTCGTCGGTATTTCTTTTTTGAAGTCGGTTAATAGTAGATAGTTATTTTATTAAAGTATGTGAATTGAATAAAAAATGTATTCATTTTATTTTTCTCGATATCAACTTTCAGCTATTAAAGATAACAGCACTATTTTTTACGATAAACATACAAAAGGAAAGAAAGGGATAGAAGCATTAGAATTGTCTAATACAAGAACGAGACTTTTCCAAAAGACATCAACGCGCGACTCAAAAAGTGTGCTCGTTTACCCAGCCACCATTTTAAATAGACCCCTGCAGTGGCTTATAATCTGATTAAATCAAAAATAATTTTTCGTACTGTTTATGTACCGATGAAAAGTTATGTCATCCTTTTTGTAACTAGATGTCTAAGAATGTTTCCCACACCACTTCACCGCGCATGAAGGCATTTTGATGCGTTATAATTGCATAAACGTTATAAAAAAATTATATTAATTTAGCGTGCACGCAGGTCTAACACTTGGACACAACTAAAATTGCTACTAGTACCGTAGCCTATACATAGGCGACAAAATACTAATAGTTTTCGTGCGTCGGGGCACTGTATACGCAGTCAAGTGGTTTTAATAGTCTTTGGTTGAAAGCATACCATCGGAACTGTCATGTTCACCGTACAAACCTTTGGTTCTTACTACTCATAAAGTGATTGTAAATTACCGAATAAACGTGACTGTGATTTGTGCTTCAAACTACGTTTTACTGGTTGCCCGAGTATCCACCTTCCTCATGGAACCCGTACCAAGAAATTATGATGATGGCCCTGTTATCGCTACGCCCACGCTCGCGCCGTCATATAAATAAAACGGATGATCTTTATACAGTATACATTATATTAGGTACGCAACAGCGTTTCCACCAGCCATAATTATAAGGTATGGGCTATTTTAGCTAAGTTGTCACATTGGCCGGTTTAAATGAATGCGTTGCGATTCTAAATCTAAATAGAACTAAACTAATTTAGTTTAGCTGTCGGTGTAGGCTGCTCTTTACGAACGCATCATCGATTATCCTGTACAAAAGGCATATGCACCTGTCACTTTAACATGTGAAAATATGCATTTAATACGAGCAGGTTATGTTGCCATCTCAAGTTATTTTAGGTTATTATGTTCGTTCTTTAATATGTGCGTGTTTCTACTGATAGCAGGGTCATTACTTCTTTCAGATTGCTATAAACTGGTATCTGGAGTCATATCAGTTGTTCGTATATTTTACCTGTTGCGTTTTACCTTATTGGGAAGGTGTGTTGACATTTGATAATTAGTTGCGGTTCAGTATTTATGTATTACGTCTCCCACAGTTCGTTCGGTAAAACTCGCCGTTTGCAGAAAGTTGTTTTTCCTAAACTTGTATAAATCAAATTGCATACTGTACCAGGCATTGTAGTTCGGCGATTGTCATGATCATTTCTATCTATTTGGCGAACAACGGAGCTGGGACGAATTGGGCTTTACCATAGTTAATGTTTGTGTCGACTGTGGAGTGTGGAGTGTTATCAAATGTCGAACAGATTCACATGCTGGATTCTATTTCTTGAGAGAATTTCTATGAATGTCATGTCAGTACTCTTCCTAAACAAAAGTTAACAAACTGTTACTAAACGTGGTTTCTTGCAACATCAAAATATGTAGGAAACAATGTTGCACAATCTTTTTTTACCATGAATACCTGTTTCGCGCAACACAAAAACATGTTGCAAAAACAATGTTGTAAGTATGGTCGAAATTTTACGCCGAACCAGAAGCGATATCTGCTCGTCACTGATTAAAAACGCACTAAATAGCTTACACATCCACTTGTTCATCCTGTATTATAATCATTAGTCATAGCGAAAATCTGAAACTTGAATTCACACAAAACGTCAACGACCGACATCCTCCTCTTTGAGCTCTTAGTCTTCTCATTATTTATTTATGTCATTGAAATAAGTGATGTGACATAATAATACACATTTATAAAAAAATAAAAAAAAATGTCGTCAATCTATGTATTCCGGATGATTATTTACCGTCTGCTATCATATATCAGCTGTTCCCTACATTTTGACGACTCGTACGAACATAAATGTAGGGAACAGCTGATTTTTTTTCGCGATTTCGGATTTGGTCCGACAGTAAGAGTTGTTTGTAATGATGAGTAGAATCATGTGTTTAAGTATCGATCACTAATTACCAGTCACCCTATATACCCTATTTTTTTTGTTACCCTTCTCTCTTAACCTTCAAGCGGGTGCGCAGTCATTTGTAACGGCAGCGGTCGCGCGTAACCTAAAAGGCCTTTGGGATATTTCAGGGATTTAAAACACTAATTATTTAATAATCATTTTTTTTTTTGTATTTATCACATTGTCATTACGTTAGGACATAAAACAAAATTATAAAATGAAAATAATATTCAAATTTTCTTTGGATTAGCAAGTAATTTAGCATCATAAGTTTTCTTATACCTCTAACTACCTGTCACTAAACTTAATGCGGGTATTTAACTCAGACTTTCAGTTCATAATATATTGTATTTAACCAAAGCAGAGTTTACTTTGTTTATTAGTTTATTTTAATTTTGTTTTCTATTTTCAATCTTGTTCCGGTCTTTTTATTGCATTGCTTAAATGTTGACTATTTTGCAGTCGGGTTTTTTTGATTTTTTGAATTATTTATTTTATTATCTTTTGCACATTTGAAAAAGCTGGAGCTTACTATGTTTGTTTCCCACTAACCGTGGCTGATACTCTTTGTGCATGGTTGCAGGTGTACGACGTGTTCTCTCCCGAAGTGATGGCGCTGTGTGGGCCCGCACCTCACACGTGGCTGCGAGGACTACTGCAACGTGATGACGTCAGAGTGTTGCTAGTGCAGTCGCCAGCCACGGCGGCGCTGTACCAGGACCAGCTGTGCGAACACGAGGGCGGACTGAGATGTGAGTAGCACGCTGTACTAGGCGTGGCATGAGCGAGCATACTAGTGAAAATACTTGCTGGAGAAAAAGTGTTTCCTTGTGTATCCAGAAGTATCTTTTCTGCTCGCGACTTTGTCCGTGTGGAATTTTTGGTTCCCCCGCCCCGACCCGTCGCGTCGCGTCGCCTGTCTCAAGTTACTTGTTACTTCGTTTTGGTTCCTCCGCCCCGACCCGTCGCGTCGCGTCGCCTGTCTCAAGTTACTTGTTACTTCGTTTTGGTTCCCCCGCCCCGACCCGTCGCGTCGCGTCGCCTGTCTCAAGTTACTTGTTACTTCGTTTTGGTTCCTCCGCCCCGACCCGTCGCGTCGCGTCGCCTGTCTCAAGTTACTTGTTACTTCGTTTTGGTTCCCCCGCCCCGACCCGTCGCGTCGCGTCGCCTGTCTCAAGTTACTTGTTACTTCGTTTTGGTTCCCCCGCCCCGACCCGTCGCGTCGCGTCGCGTCGCCTTTTTTTTTTTTTTTTTTTCGGGGTGGAAAATCCTCATGGATGTCCGCCGCCCTGGGGCGGGCGGCGGGGTCTGTCAGACTCTTACTGACTAAAAACCACCCCGGTGTTCCCTCTCTCACCTACGCCGGGGGTCGCGGGAACGAACGATACTTCCGCAACCCCCGGCTGGTGCTGGCCCGCTCCTGCGGGCCTCTCCTCGTGTCAGGGGGGGGAGTGAGGTGTTAAACTCCCCCCGCGACGTCTAAGAGGGGCGCGCGTAGAACACTACGCGCCGCCGCCTCGGGTCCTGATGTGTGGGGGGCGACGTCCCCAAGTCCGTCGCCCCTGGACCCATTTAGGGGGGCTGGAAGAGGGCGTTATCCGCCCTCCGCCGACGCCCAGTGCGCCTGCTGCGGGCCGGGTGAGGGGACGAGAACTCCCTCTCCCTTTCCGCAGCCTCCTTCTGCGAGACGACTGTTTCGCAGAAGGAAACCACCGCGTCCCAGGACTCTTCGCTGCCGACCATAGACTCGACCACGGCCGGCAGCGACAGGTCCTCGCCTACTCCTGAGATGAGGGCACGGCGTGGCTCCTCCCAATTGGCACACTCTGCCAGCGTGTGCCGCGCCGTGTCCTCCCGGCAGTCAGATAACCCAATTTATTACTAGTAGTGACGCGGAATGCTTCAAACTGATAATAATGGACTATTGAATCAATTAAATGGAGTTTTTCTTCTAATATATTTTATATTTTCAAACTAGAATAACTCAGAAAGTATATTACTTACGACATTTTTGTCAATAGTATTTGTTGTTTGTAATAATTTTCTCTATCGATTGTCATATGTTTCAAACCTGTACACCAAAACTCGGCTTTTTTATGTACTTGCTACTTTAGGTATGCCAGGCTTCATACAAAAATGTTCGATCTTCTTTTTGTGCAATAAATCAAGACAATGACCAGTAAAATAACCCTTAGCTCAATCTATTAAGATTCATGCGTTACAGCTAAATATGTGAAAAAATATACTCGATTTTTTTTTCTGAGCCATTTTGATATTTCTTTTTGCTAACTTTTTGAGTCGAACATGTCTTACATAAAATATTTTTAACCTTCAAGCGGGCGCGCGGACATTTGTAACGCCAGCGGTCGCGCGTAACCTAAAAGACCTATAGGATATTTCAGGGATTTAAAACACTAATTATTTAATATTTTTTGTATTTATCACATTATCATTATGTTAGGACATAAACAAAATTATAAAATCAAAATAATATTCTAATTTTCTTTGGATTTGTAAGCAATTTGGCATCATAAATGTATCGAGAATCGATCGCATCGCGGTCGATTCGACGCCGCGCGCCCGCTTGAAGGTTAAATAAATAATTTTATGTTATTAAATAGAAGAAAACTGTTCCTAAAGGCAGCACGATATCGTCAATTTTGTGTGAAGAGACAACGGAAATTATTATTTACAATATTATAAACCAACATTTTCGAATAAAAAATTGCTACCACTTGAAGATGAAGGAGTAATCTATCTGTGGTATTTTTTTGTTACATTTGGTTTCGTATCATTCTACCGCAAAATGCACCGAAAAACTGCTTATTTTTGTAGATTCGTAAACGCGTCCTTAAAGATGACATTTTAGAACAATTATTTTTGTTAATTTGTTTGAAGTACAAAATCACTTTCCCCATCACCTTCCCTCTTACTACTGAACTTAGTATTACGATAGTCTTAAACTGCCGTTGAACGGGTCCATGGCCATACTGACATCGTCCGTAAGCTCGCTAGTGCATGTGCCCGCAGTGCGCTCGCCGCTGCTGGGCCGGCGCGCCGCGTACCGCGCGCCGCACTTCGGCGACCAGCTGCTGCACTTGGCGCTGCGCCTCTTGGCCGAGACGCCGGCCGCGCACCAGGACTACCACAAGTACTACCTCGCTACGTGAGTACTCACTCAACTGATTATTGATTTTACTACGCCATGTATTTTATCGAACTTGCTTTCCTAAAAATATGAATGAACTCTCTAATGTAATGACTTGGCGTCTTTTTGTGAACTTCAAATAATTCCTATTTTGGTGTCCTAAAAATACTGAATACCCAAGTAACTGCGAACAACTTGGATGTAGCGCGGTTGGTCAGGGTTCCTACCCCGCTTAGTCGGGGTACCCTAACTTAGTTATTACGACGAACTGTGAGAAACGGCCAGAAATTGAAAAAAGCTCATTTATTTAAAAAGCGTGCATCATTAGATGTCCAAAAAGTTTTTAAGAGGTTCATTAATTTGAAAAAGCGTACTTCGTTTCGAATTTTTGTTGCTGTGATTATATTCATATAGCTGTAACTCAAAGTCACAAATGATAAACTAGGACCATCGTAGTAAAAGGGAAATATTTACTTTAGCTATCTTCATAGTGTAATGTCGTCCGGTATTCTAATGTGGGGAAATACCGCCGATATTCAGACTATCTTTGTCTTGCAGAAGCGAGATATTCGATCAATTTAAAAATAAAATTAAGTCTGACACACTCTCAGAGACAAATATAGAGAGATATATAAAGAGATTAATGTAATAACTGTGCCTTCTCAGTATATTTATGAAATCTTTTATATGCCCATAAAAATATAAAAAATGCTTGAAAAAATACAGTGCTATCCATAATATATTAAAAATACTAGGAACAAACACAAGTTTGTTGTACAGACGCCAGCACATCAAACTACCCGAAACTGTAAAATTTTCCCAATCAACTTTGAACCTTATGCTTTAGCGATAAAGTTGAAAATCTATTAAAGAAATCTGACTGATTGTAGCAGCTTGATGTGCTGGCGTCTGTACCTACAACTAGGCTCAAGACAATACGTGGCTCGTTCAGATGCCAGTGTACGCTTTTATAATAGACTTCCAAGCCACGTTCATGATCTAAGCCTTAATAAATTCAAATCATTCTTTAAACGTAAGTTGTGCCAGTAAGCCTTTTATAGCGTTAAAGATATATTGAGGACAAAAAGGCTTGGGATTGAGCTGCTTTCCATTTTTACTATTAAATGTATTTTTTGTTTTTTTATGTACAGATGCCAGCACATCAAGCTACTACAATCTGTCAGATTTCTTTAATAGATTGTCAACTTTATCGCTAAAACATAAGGTTCAAATTTGATTGGGGAAATCTGACAGTTTCGGGTAGCTTGATGTGCTGGCGTCTGTACATTCAAAAAATCTATTCGGTTTATATCCCGCACACAGATAGCTGTGTCGACGTAAATTTGACTATGACATTCTTCGGACGATTATTTTGCGAATGCGCATGTGGAACTCGGTGAATGGATATTATATCTTTCGAAGTTAAAGACATGTTTAGTGCTGAACCAATGGACTGTAATATGGTAATTAAATTCTCACCGCGCCTTTCCGGCATATTTCCTATCTCAACGTTACACTGCCTTGCCTGTTGCTCCAAAGAATCTATCTTTCTTTCCAATAATTCAATAGTCGAGGCTGCTGAGTTATTCACATTTCGCTCCAACTCTTTCAGACGTTTTTCGCAATCCACATAGTTATCCGAGTTGAAATTAACTGTAGACTTCAACTCCGTAATAGTCTGAGATAATTCGTTGTGCTTTGTGTCCAACTGTGTCATATTTTCTTTAATAACGAGGTATTCTGCACGCAGTTCCTTAACGTCATTTTGAATTAGTGCCGAAGTAAGAGACAAAGTATTGAACTCTTCCCGAAGGTTGTTAATGTTCGCATTAATATTCGTGAACTGGTTGTTCATATCAGCTCGGAGATCGCCAATATTCTTCTTCAACTCAGCAGACAGCAAAGCAATAGCCTGGGTTAGCTCACAGTCAGGCTGCTTCCGTTTTCTCTGGGTAACATTGGTACCCGGCTCATTAGCCGTGCACAAATCAGGGTTCGATTTGCTTATTTTGCTATCCGGTGAACGCATCATCTTGGCGTAAATAAAAAGATGAAAAAAAAAAAATATGTTTCTTGGAATATAGCAGCAAGCGCAATATAATAGATAGCAGTGCAAAAATTCGCGTAATTAAAAAAATAATAATAAATAATCAGTACTGTTTACAGTCGGGGTCAGCAGTGTTAACGGTCGGGGTGGCGCCACTAGTCCCATGCACTAATGCAAACAGTTCGCTTATATTTGTCACTGGAACACACCACGAACTTTGCCGCCGGGCGGTTGGTAGCACTGATAGCGCGATGAGGACTGCGCATACGCAGGACTTTCACTTTTAAAGCTTTCGTACAAGCGTCAGATTTCTGTGCACTCGCGGGCTAGTCACTGATGATACGGCACTTTGAGCTATTTTCACTGTTTAATATAGCTTGAATTACACTTCGTGCAGGACCGAAAACAGTTATTTGTAGGTTTACAATATATTAGACTTAAGTTTAGCAAAAAGTTAAAAGTATTAACATCTGATAAGTAATTTTTGAAATAGAATTATTGAGGACATGACTTAGCGGTCTCTGAGCGCGTTCCAAGTTGTGTTGTATGTTTATGTTCTTTCTCCAGAATTAATTTACAAAGAATTACTGATAGGTTATATGAGCTCATTATACAATTGTTTTTTTATTGGGCTGTATAAGTCAAATCAGTTTAATTTAATTTTAATTTTATTATTGACATAATCAACCCATTGCAATGTTTTCTAATGAGTTGATTGCAATATGTGGTTAGCTAGTGACCTCGACAATTGATCATATAATTCTTACCTGAGCAACCGGCAGCAAGTTCGTCATGCTCCCTTAGATGTCACTGCTTGCGGTAGCGTCGGGGGTCGGGTTGTCTCCTTCCCTCAAATATGGCGAGGGGAGTAATGGCTGACCTTTGCGTTATGCTCGTGAACGGGTGCTGCTTGTGGTGACTGGTCGTCTTGCTGACCATGGTTTTATCATTGTTATCATTATTAATAACTTGTTTATTTAGTTTCCTTATGGTCCTAGTTTATCATTTGTGACTTCAAGCGACAGCTATGTAAACTGAACCCAGCATTGCATAAATATGTTAGCGGTCACGCCCTTTATACCTGGAGGCTTTTATTTAATTTCCATTTATTAATTTTTGCTTGAGTACGTATAGTTTTTTATTGTATTTCTTGGTATATTGGCGTTGCCAGCTGACATATGGCAAATAATTTAATTTAGCGTTCGGTGTCTTGTAATGTTAATTGTTTTGCATACCTTGTATTGTATTCAGTCAAGTATATTTTCTAACTGAACAGACAGCTGTGCTGCTGGGGAGTTTGTTGCGCCACTTCTTCTTCCCAGCGAAAGCACTAGGAAGTGGTGAAGGGCGGGCGTTTTGGGGGACTGTCTTTTGTAATTTTGACGTTCGAAAAGTGCTGATTCTCAGCCTAGTTTGAATAAATGACTTTTGATTTTTGATTTTGATTTTGTATAGATAGTCTTGGTCTTGCTCAAATACTTCGAGTCTTGATCATGGTCTTGGTCTTGGATTTTGCTCATCACTACTTCTATCTCATTCTCTCGCACGTTAAATCCTATAGATGTGTGTGTATCTCTTTTTACCGTCGCTTTTTCGTTTCATTGATTTTCAAATCACAACGATGCTAAAGAAGTTTTCATTTCAAAATACCTTTTCATGTTTTATATCTGTGCATTTCCACCGTATTTTCAGTATTTTAATTATTACTCAGATAATTTACTTAAAAAATACAGAAACAATTGATTTATACATAAAATACCGTAGCAAATGGTATAATACCGTATTATACGGTATTTTTCGTTTTATACGTTTCATTAAAAACGGTATAATACAGCACTTACATCTCTAATTTTGACAGTTTATTCATTCATTAGAATAAATAAATAAATGGAAATTACAATCATATGTATACTATTTAAAACTCAGAATTAAGTAATTAATTTGCATGTATGACTAAGAAAACACTGCTGTAGAATACGTAATGCAATTGATTGTCTTGAATTACCTATAAGGAAGATAGGGGGGGGGGGGGGGGCTTATTATTCCAATCACTGTTCCATGGTTGATTTGTTGTAGGAAATCTACAGGTTGAAATTGAAAACATGCGACAAATCGAAATGAGAGATTGTACTCATCATTGTGAACAACTTTTACTATGCGATAAAACCTGAAATCGCGAAAAAAAAAACAGCTGTTCCCTACATTTATGTTCGCATAACTCGTCAAAATGTAGGGAACAGCTGATTTTTTTTTTCGCAATTTCAGGTTTGCTCCATGGTAAAAGTTGTTCATAATGATGAGTACAATCTCCCATTTCGATTTGTCGCACGTTTTCAATTTCACCCTGTATAAAAATATTCATCGTCAATACTTACAAAAAATACAAAGAACACAAAAAAATAATAATTAAGTACCCAATCTCTCGGGAAAACTACCCATTTATTTTCAGACAACACTTATAATTCTGTTGAGGTATTGTGTTCCAATAGTAATGATTTTAAAATGTCAAAAATACAATAAATCAACAAGTAAAATTGTGCCTTACCTGTGATATGTTATTCCTTGACACTTTTTCTGATATGTAGAATTATTTTTACACCTTTTCACAACACAAGATGTCATTATTTTATTTTATTACTTCACGTTAATAGTACTTACAAAGACGACGTCGTGTCGCGTAATGGCGGCCGGCCGGCATTCTATGATGTAAATGTGTGCGTGAGGCACGTTTGTACAAACGGTCCGGCGATACTTACTGTGCCTCACTTTCGATATGCGTGGCGCGGAGTCCTTCTTTTTTTTCTAGTCCGTGGTAGAAAAATGCAAAAGTCTCTGTCCAGCTTGAATGTACGTATAAAACTTCTGGCTGGCACTTCCGAGAGTCTCAATAACGGGAGCGTTTTCGAATATGGTTCCTTTACTAACATTTAGTGACGCAATGTGTGACAGTAATAACGTTTGATTTATGGCATCACATGTAAGGGTTTACGAGAAATCAATAATAACTTAATGTCCAACCAGCCTGAGCTCAAGCTGGCTGGACAAATGTATCTCCGCTGCCTGATGATCTACGGCCTTCGAAATGTGTTAAATTTTTTGTGACGGGGACGATAATGATATCCTGAATTTGTGACGGAGAAACTTTGAGTAGTTTCAAAGATATTGATCATTTAAATTTTCCCATAAAAACACTGCAGTATGGTTACCAATATTATAGGTTTTATGTAGGACTAAGTATATGAGGGCGCAGGAGGGCCATCATCAGAACTCATCTCGCAGGGCGTGGATATAAGGCGGTGAATAAAACCGACTACGTCCAAAAATCAACTGTTATAATGCTTTTCTTCAATAATTACAATATCACTTAAATTAACCTTCTAATATTAAAACAATAGTCTCTAGTCTTTAAATCTTCACAAATCTTATTAAAAATCACTTTAATTGAGGCAATGGAAAGCGATTCGTCGCAGACATGGTGCGCTGGTGCCGTTCCGTCAAACTGTTCCTTTGAAAAGATGGCTGCCCCGCTACACGATGCATAAAGCCACTCTTGACGTTGATATGTTCATTTCGACGTCACGGCCGGACTGACATACGACCGTCCTCGGGTGTTAATATGTATCTAGAACAAACAATGTTCTAATCACTAGGACATCCGCTCGATCATCCTGCTAATAACATGACTTTTCTGAGTGTATTATCGACATCAACGCAATAATACTCGAACTACGACCATCATCACAATGACTTGGACCGGACGAGTGCATCCCTTCAACCAACCCACATCGGTCTGGCCCGGATGACACTGTCCCTTTGACCAGTCCACCAACGCAATACATCTGGACCGAGCGAGTGCATCCATTCAACCGAACCCTTCACGTTCGGCCCGGGCGACACACCTCGACCAGGATAGACAACCTTCATTACTTCTGGCGCGCGTGACGCACCTTCAGCGAACCCGGATGTCACTATCCACCAGGATCGACAGACTAAGCAAACACATACATAGCAACCCATCAAAACATAATGACATACCTATACTTGCAGGTTATCTTGTTCAGCATAAAGAAGATTGGCAAAACCCCATGTACTTTGAGTGTCGCCTTTATACTTCGCGTGCATTAATAAAAACACCCGAAACAGATAGATCTAAGGCCTACTAACATAAAGTGTAATCATAGCATATTTTTTTGTAATGGGATTTGACAGAAAATCGTTTAAAAGATTTACCATGTAGGTGAGGTTATGTGTGTTGTGAAATGTGTATTGATGAGCAGATTAATTCATTTTAGAATAAAACGTATATGTCTTAAGTATAATAGCGTTTTTCCTTTGAGGCGAAACGGATAGGATGTACCTACATGTAACCATGCCTTTTGATGTTGCTGGAACATCATGCGAACCGTACATATGCTTGTTTGCCATCTCTGTATATTATATAGGGTGACTGGTAATTAGTGACCGATACTTAAACACATGATTCTACTCATGACAACAAACAAGTTTTATAATGGGACAAAAAGTGAAATGACGAAAAAAAAATCACCTGTTCCTTACATTTTGACGACTCATACGAACATAAATGTAGGGAACAGCTGATTTTTTTTTTCGCGATTTCGGATGTGGTCCGATAGTAAAAGTTGTTTGTTGGCATGAGTAGAATCATGTGTTTAAGTATCGGTCACTAATTACCAGTCACCCTATATACGTATGAATGCCAAGCTTTAGGAGAAGCCTAGGTCCAGCAATAAGGTAGGTAGGTAAGAAAGGGTGTTATTTTATGAAATGAAACAAACACTTTTTTCAAGTACCTATTTAAAATAGACCTATTTATTACACAACTATGTATCTAACCTGAGTAAAACTTGGTCAAGGAACTGTGCAGGTGGAGTTATATTATCCTGGTGACGCGCATAGCCCAGGTACCACGCTATGCTCATTACGTGAGAGCAACATCCCACAGTGCGCAAACCAATAATGCAATTGCAACAATATCCAGTGATGGCATTCCTACCCACTTGTTGCCGATCTATTGCTATAAAAACATAGTAGGATTTTCGTGACACATGTCACGGGTCTTTACTTTTGCTCGAATCAAATAAGAGCTTATTCCCCCTAACCTGCTTAAATTGACATGGTCCTCTCTGCAAATTTCTATTGTGTAAAGGCCATGGAAACGCAACTGTTCACCTATATAAGACCTAGCTTGTCGTATTTGGTAAGTGCCACAAGCAAAGAGGACTAATTCCTCTATAGACAGGTTAGGGAACACAATATTTGCACTCGTTATCGTTGTAAACATAGAGTTCCTTCTACTTAAATTCTCTTCTTGTACTATTTCTGCTAATGTGTTGTCTGCGAAAAGCCTTTCATTTATAATATTGACTATTTGTTCCGCATTACTTGGATCCACATTGTGGCAAATGCATTATGCAGTGCTGCTGCAATGGAAAAGTCTTTCATGTGAGGGCATGCACGATTAAAATATTCATGTCTGAATATTTTAAAGTCTCTTTTGATTCTGCCATTAACGGCTTCCACAACCCATCTATTTACTGTCACACAGCGAGACCTGTTCCCTTCCAGTGTAGTTAATTGAAACTGACCTGGTGACAGGGTTTCTGGTAGATGGGCGAGGAAGCCACGCTGATGTATAGCATCTACACTATCTCGGAAGCCTCTATCGAGAATAAACACATCATCTTGTCTAAAAAACTGTCATTATGTAACAAATCTATCATTATCGACGCATCGTTAGTAGTGGCAGGATGTATCCATTGCAACATACAATCATAAATGACTTTATGAGATTTAGATACTTATGCAGGGAATAAGTCTCTTTTTGAAATAAATAATTTGAGCTTTTTTGGGCATAAACATAGGTGCCATCACAGATAACAATTGCAATTTGTCTTTCCAGTGGGAGATCAGGTCTGCCATATAAATGATTTGCTATATACGAGTTTTTACTAATAACATTACTCCGGCTTATATGATGCAGACCCAAATGTTGAGGCACATACTCCTGAGCTAATATGTCCCTAGCCTTGTTCATCAGGGTTTCTACTGTACGGCTTGGCGTCTGAAATAAGCTCGATAGCCTGTCTCCTGAGTCTCCCGTCCTTAATTTGCATAATAATGCAGTTAATGCAAAACTTCCTCTGTGCATTTCACGAAGACCTCTTGTGTCATTCATTATTTGTTGATGTTGGGATAGCGAAATTCCCAAAAAGTAATGTGCCAAATATTCAGGTAGACTCTGGATGTCTTCAAAGTTAAAAACACTTACAGGTTCTGACAATATGAAAACCATATCTTCAATATGGAAATTATTAAAACGGTCTAGTGTGTTTTCAGACGTGTACAGTTCACCAAAAATATTTGTACCCATGTGGTAACCACATATCCTTGCACCCTTAGGTATATAAAAGTTGCAGTCACTCAGCACCCGTCTACGTATTGTGTCCGGAATATGGTATCGCTCAGGATTCCTGCAGTCAGGAAACAAGCAGTGCCTTCTAGTGTCAGCAGCTCGTCGAATGTTTGGCAGTGTAACATATTGCTGCTGTGGTATTTCCTGATTTCCAGATTGTTGCACTGGATTTTCTGCTGGAATTTCGATTTCAGATAAAACCTGGTGGTTTGCAAGCTCCCAACACATGTGACACACACAATCGGTGTCCACAATCTAAAAGAAAGTATTAACAATATATTTCTCACTAGCTGTTGCCCGCAGCTTCGCCCGCGTGGTCATTGGGAAATGTTAAACGTGTTTTCCCGTGGGTATAAGACGTTTTTACCTAAGACTATCCCCATAAAAAAATCATGTAAATCCATTGCTTCCTTTCAAAGTCAAAATGTTTTATTGCTCGTAAGTATCAAAGATACATTTATACAACGTCAAGACGACGTGAAAGAAGGACAAAGAAACAAACACACTTTCACATTTAGCTTCTGCTCGCGACTTCGTCTGCATGAGAATTGGGTCCAGAGAGAAATGAAAAATGTGAGTAATAAAAGAAAATGGAATAAAAAAATTTAACCCGTGGTATCGCTTGCGCTGTAATAGAGAAAATTAGCTGCAGTTTTGAGTGATTAAGTATTTGATAACTCAAAATAATATCTCACAAAAATTATATTTTTGTTTGACGCACATACCTAATTTAATTTAATATACTTCTGTACACGACATTGTATGATTTATTATTTTCCGCCAGTACGTGTAAGTTCTGGGCTCTCGATACTCTTGAGCAACCGACATAAAGCTGACCATGTGAGAAGCAAGGAGTGCCCAAATGAATTCCTGCCACTTTCAGTGTTTGGCCCTGGGACTTATTAATGGTCATTGTAAATGCCAACTTTATGGGAAATTGCAGCCTCTTAAATTCGAGCGATTAAAAGCGAGCAAAACTACAACACCTCCCATCAGAGCCTGGTTGCCACGGATATCTTGCAGGCTGCGGTTCAACGCCTCTACCGCGCGCTTATGCGACATAGTGCATTCGTCCCACACAATTAACTTGCACTGTTGCAAGAGCGCGCCGCGGTTGCTACTTTTGCTGATGTTGCATGTAGGGGCTTCTTCGCTCGCAAGATTTAGTGGTAATTTAAAAGTAGAATGTGCGGTCCGACCACCACTAAGCAACGTTGCAGCGATTCCCGAGGAAGCCACAGCCAGGGCTATGTTACGGTCCTTGCGAAGTCGGGCCAGCAGTAGGTTTAGCACAAATGTCTTGCCAGTGCCCCCGGGTGCGTCAAGAAAGAAGAGTCCCCCATCACCACTATTTACGCGCTGTATAATTAAATCATAAACATGACGTTGCTCGGGAAGTAAACGTGGCGCCATTTCATTGACAAAAGTATTTAAGGCTGTGGTATCGTAATTAAGTTCTCTTACAACATCGCTTGACAATTCTCCTCTTCGTTGTGGTGTGGGCAAACCGAAATCCCCCATATTTTTTCCAGATAAGTTAATTATTTTTTCCTCTATTAATTTCAGAGCCTCATTAATTATTAAGTCTTCATTCGTGCCTTGTAGCCTATGCGCGATATCCTCCGACAGTGCGTCCTTGTATTTATCCCACAGCTGGAGAGCGTTGGAGAGGCCGCAAGTGCTTACTAAAATTGCAAACAGCTCTCTGAGTTTGGCGGCTGAGCGACACAGTACGGCTTCCTCCATGGTTAAGTCCCAGTGGTTGTCATCTTCCAATAGCCCACGTACCTCACATGCTTCCCTGAATGTCGCTCGCTCTAGCCCATCAACTTTTTTCAGTGCCTGGAAGTTCGTCGGACCTCGCACCTGATTGAGCAACATGCGTAAACAGTAGCATTCGAAATTGCTGACGTGCACGGTATACATGCGACCCAGTGCATCTCCAGCCTTTACACCTGGCCAGCCCTCTACAGGTGTCCCCTGTACACGGCGCTTCCATTCTTTCCTCGATGCATTCCACGTGTAGTACCTCGGCACTTCAGCGTATAGTAGGGTTTTTGCGAAGTTGTCACTTTCGCATAGTTGGAAAAATGCAGTCAATGTTGTCTTTGGAGGCGTCGCCACTCTATCGCGGAAATTGTGCTCCGTGAAGTAAACGCGCTCGCCATTGGGCAGGTGCACGGCTAGGTGGGTGACAGTGGGGTGTCTCTCGTGGAGTGGTAAGCCAAAGATTCGCCACGCCGCTTCATTGCTGCTCACGTATCGGCCCGCCCTGAACGTTTGCACTTCATCTCTGGGGTCAATATTTACATCGCCAGCTTGTCTCACATTGAAAATTGCTTGATCGCTCCCTTTGTTTATGTACTTGCATATATATTTTATGGACTGCACTGAACTACAGAACTCTACATTAATATGGGCATCGAAGATTTTGATAAGAAGGGGAGAATAGGGCACTACCCACCTGTTATCCAACACGATGTACTCCTGACCATCGCGAATTCTAATAGTAGCTGTGCGTCCTCCATCGTGAGGTGCTCTTCGCCGGTACAGTGGGTATCCATTTTCGCTTGTCTGCGTGTCCTTCAGTAACGCCCGGGGGTACTTTTTGGTACACTTTCCATCCTTCATGCACGGAGATGATATATTGAGTGCACCACATGGACCATGGATCATACTTTTGACAACGGTGTCGTGTAGTTTTTTGTCAATGTTGGCATCAGGGATTTCCGCACTAATTACGTCGTCGATTTGGCTGGGACGCAATTTCTCTTTTAGCCACAATAAAAGATGTACGTGGGGTAAGCCTCGCTTTTGCCACTCTATGGAGTACATGAAGCACTGCGTCTCTCCAAATATTTGACCTTTCGTGAGCAGAGCGACTAACTTCTGTACTTTAATTTTAAAAACTCTGGCAATGAGGTCGTGCCTGTCAGTGGCCTTTTGGCCAGGCATAAGTTCGACGGTAATCTCTGGCCATGCCGAGTTGCACGTAAACGTGATGAACAGATCAGGGCGCCCATAGTGACGAACGTATGCGAACGCATCTTGCGTGTACTCATGGAGGTATCTTGGGCTGTTTACGACGGAAGAGGGGAGTATAACCATTTGCCCTACATCACTGGCGTTAACTTGCGCGTCATTCCTTACAGCGTCTTGCAAATGAATGTAGTTTTCTGCTCGCAACTTGCTTTGATTTAAAGAGATGTACCTCAAGCGCTCACTTTCTATTTTGACATACATATCAACTAAGAACTGGTGCAGAAGTTGCTTGCAGCGCAGCAGCAGATTAAAATCATTGTTACGCACCATGAGATGGTAGGCATAGAAGTCCATGCAAGAAACTTTTTTGTTAGGCACTGGACGCCCAGTCTGTGGATTCATCTGTGGTATTTCAAAATGATACCCTTCCTGGCCTTTCCAAAAAATAATCGGGTACTGGAGAGCGTCGTAGAACCTATGCGTGTCGGCAATGCGACTGAGCTGTCCATCGCGCATGCGCAGCACGATGTCCCTGCCGGCGGTGTGTTCCGAGCCGGCCACCACTGCCGCCACCTCGCTAGTGGTGGGCGCGTTGTAGCGCCGCTCGTGCTGCCCGCGCGGCACGCGGTCTGGGTGGATTACCACTTTGAAGCTTTCATTAGGCATGTTCTCCAGAGCGGTTTTGAATTCGTGTACCAAAATATTATTATCGTTGAGAACCCTTTGTATTTTTTGAATTGTCTGTCTCTGAACACCTTGAACGATGCGAGAACGTCGCTCTACTTGCGCTTCCTCATCGCCTAAAAAATAAATTTGTAAAAACTGTGGCTGCCCATTTGACACGGGAAGCAGGGACCCAAATCTATGATAAACCTGCCCTTGTACAGTAAATGTTGGAAAAAACCCCGGCATGGTAATAACTCTATCCGCCCCAAAAGATGTCATGTAGAAGCACCCATTGTATTTTCTGATATTATTTAAAAAATGCCGCGATTCGTCTGTTCTACATGAAAATAATTCTTTCAATGGTTCCGCTGGCTCCTCTAACCGTGGGATTACTATTTTGCCCCCAGAACAACACATTCCAGCCGTCTCTTCTTTCCGTTTCAGCGCATTGCAAAATCTACACGCTTTATTCATTCTCTCCATTTTGAGGAGCCTATGACTGCCGTAGTCGAGACTCGCATCATACTCCAATGCAGCGCGTTCAAAGACACCCCAAGTGTTTCGAGTAAATGTTCGCCGACGCTGCGCCACCCTTTCAGCAACAGCCCGTCTCCGAGCTTCTGCTTCCTCCACAGTCTCAGCAGCCCGCTGAGATGCCACGTATTCAGCAAATTGCTGCCGTCGCTGATCAGCCTGCCCCGGCGTTTCGGCTGCTCTTAAGCTGGCTTGCCGCTCAGCTTGTTCTTGGCGCCGCACCTGAGATTGTTCAGGCGTCTCAGCAGCTCGCTGGGATGCCAGATATTCAGCAAATTGCTGCCGTCGACGGTTCGCCTGCTCCGGCGTTTCGGCAGCTCTCAAGCTGGCCTGTCGCTGACATTGTTCATCGCGCCGTGCCTGTGATTGTTCCGGCATCTCAGCAGCTCGCTGGGATGCCATATAGTGAACATGTTGTTGGCGTCGATAATCCGCCTGCTCCGGTGTTTCGGCAGCTCTCAAGCTGGCCTGCCGCTGAACTTGTTCCTCGCGCCGCGCTTGTGATTGTTCCGGCATCTCAGCAGCTCGCTGGGATGCCATATAATGACCGTGTTGTCGGCGTCGATGATCCGCCTGCTCCGGCGTTTCGGCAGCTCTCAAGCTGGCCTGCCGCTGAACTTGTTCCTTGCGCCGTGCTTGTGATTGTTCCGGCATCTCAGCAGCTCGCTGGGATGCCATATAATGAGCGTGTTGTTGGCGTCGATGATCCGCCTGCTCCGGCGTTTCGGCAGCTCTGAGAGCCTCTTGACGCCCAGCTTGCTCAATCCTCCTCAGCTCCGCTTGAGGAGAAGTCTCTAGATTTCTGGATACCTTCATAGCTCTCGCATTTTTAGAATTTCTCGACAAATTAGATTTGCGTTTTCCCGGCATGTTTTAAAATTGGGAAACTGTGATTTTGGATTGAAGTAAAAACAACAAAAGAAAATTACCTAAATCAAAATTCGCTAACGAAGACAAATTAATCAAAAAACAAACAACGAAATCCGAAATGCTTAGCAAATTTATTAAAAAGAAACAAAACGAAACCAAACAACAATTCCAAATCGCAAAGCAAGGAATTAATTCCGATAAACGAAGCAAAAGACCGTTAGTAAAGAGAACAGTGAAACCAAAACAACAGTACCAAATAATAAAGCAAATAAATCGAATCCAGAAAGTAAACCTAGTCGTTATTCATTAAATTTGTCAAAACGCAGATATGAACGCAGGTAGCCCCTAGATAAGAGATGTTCGGCGCGATAAACGTTAGTGCTTATATGAAATCCGCAAGACGTAACCGCTTGCGCGTTTTAAATGTAAGGCAGCGCCATCTAGTGAGTGTTTGTTTATTTGTTTGTTTGTCCTCTTATGGCGCTTCAACGCCTCAACCAATCGTGATGAATTTTAGCATGCATGTAACCTATGATATGGAAATGGACATAGGCTACTTTTTATCCAGATCCCTGAAACAGTTCCCGTGGGAATCCAAAAATTGTTTGTGAGCGAAGCCGGCGAAAAGCTATTATTATTATGTTATAAAAGAACAGTACCTACATTATCACCAATTATTATGATCGGAAATCGAAAAAAAATCGGGAAATCGGGATAGAAAGTATCCTATGTCCTTTTCCATGTCATAGGTGACATGCATTCCAAATTTCAAAGTTTTCTCCCCGTGGCTTCGCTGGTAAACAATTTTTAATTTTCCCTCGGGAACTACTTAAGGAATCGGGATAAAAGGTAGCCTATGTTCTTTTCCATGTCACAGGCTACATGCATGCCAAATTTCATCCAAATCCGTTCAGTCGTTTTTGCGTGATTGAGTAACAAACATCCAAACATCCAAACATACAAACATACAAACTTTCACATTTATAATATTAGTTCGATTGAATTTTCTATTTTAACTTACAATACAGTCAAAAATATATGAAATAATAGCTTGTAACTTACGTTTCTAGGATATGTCCACAGTTTTATAACTCTCATAAAATGTTCACTTTCTGAAGACAGGCAATGCCTATTTTCAGCAGACAGCAGCTGTGTGTCACAGTTCACACAGCAATCTTCAATTTCCTCATGTTGAGGGCTTTGGTGCGGTGATATAGCCATATCCTCTGTAACACCACTGTTAAATTGAGCATTGTGAGAGTTAGTGCTGCGACGCAGTATTCTTTGGGCACGTAGCCAACATGGCCCACATGCTTCATCAGTAGGAGTAAGCTAAAACAATAATTAATCAGTATTTATAATAACAGAAATAATAAGAAAATATTTTTATAAAGACTAGAAAATATATTTACTTGACGGTGCTGTATCCACTTTGAAATGATCGCAGCAAGTTGTTGCTCTTCATAAGTACAGTTTTCTCTTAGTACTAAACGGCTTCTGCTTCTTAAAATGGAACGGCCACATCCAACGCAAACATTTTGATGTCCAACTTGTCTTTCAGGTGCAACTTGGTTAGTTGCATGAATTGCTAATTCCCAACAAGCCTGGCATACGAAGTCGGCATCAGTTGTCTGCAAGTAACATAATAATAAAAAACTGCTAGCCTCTGTAACACTCTGAACAGCCTCATTAACCACACACATAGAGGTTGAACACATTACTGTCTTTGTGTTTCTCATTTCGGTATTTTCAATTACAGTAGTGTCCAATTATAATGACAGCAAAAAATCAAAATGAAAACATATTTGTCATACTAAGTGGAAGTCATACAAAGTGTTCTTATAAAATAAATAATTAAACATTTAAGTATATGTATTAGGTATAGAATAGTATTAAAAATCTAGTCTTAGAAAAATAGATTATAATACATGCCTGTCAATATAAGCAGATTAATAAATAGATTTTACTATAATTATCATTTTCTAATAGGGTAAGAAATCATCTTGTGGAAATCTTGGGACCCTGTAGGTGACGAAGGTTTATTTATTATTTAGTTTAATCACTCTTACTAAGTAGTTATACGGACTATACAGGGTGTAACGGAAGGGGGGTATCAACCCTGAAGGAGGTGAATGTGCTCATGAAACTCAACAACTTTCCCCAAAGAACATAGGTCGAAATATGAAAAAAAAATTTGGCCCTCTCTTACAAAACTGACTACCAGCTGATTGATTTACTATGGGAGGGCCAAATTTTTTTTTCATATTTCGACCTATGTTCTTTGGGGAAAGTTGTTGAGTTTCATGAGCACATTCACCTCCTTCAGGGTTGATACCCCCTTTCCGTTACACGTTGTATATAGATATATAGACTTAAGTTTTTTTGTTTTTTTCACTTGCGTTTACTAACTTTAGGAGAGTTAAAAGTGGTGCAAAACCAATACTGCCTTATCAACTATTATAAATCTTCAGTAACTGTAACATTATTTAAAAAGTGATCTGAATATTTTTTACTCACCTCCCTAGGATAAGTCCATGACCTTATAACATTAACAAGGTCTTCGTTTTCGTTTGAAAGACGATGTCGTGGTCTCGTCAACCGAAGTTCACAGTTAACACACCGAACGTTAGAACGAGGCATGTTTATAATAACAAATAGAGTCCTGTCTCAAAAAAAAGTGTTCACTATCACAAGTACTCAACACGCAGGAACTCAAAAGCTCAACTGAACGCGGAATAAACAATGCAAGTAAACACCAATGAGTTGGAAAGTAAACAAATTACAGACGCCAAACAAATCGCAAGATACGTACGACGACTGTGACAGATCACTGATGACAGTTGTCAGAAATACGGAATTGTTTATTGTTGCCAGGTACTAACTGTAAAAACTAACGATTATGTTATGTTTTCTTTAATTACTTAAGAATACGGCTTACAGTTAACATTGGAATATTGCAATCTCATTAATATCTATTAATATAAACAGAAAAAATGTGTTCATAATGTTATTATAAAACGATTTTTAGTTTTTAACCATCCCGCCAAAAATCACATTCTACTAATATGTACTATTCTACTGAAAATGGCAATGACTACTTCACTTCAACAACGCTGTTTTACGTTTAGTAATTGCTACTTTTACTTCTGATTTAACAAAATATCTATTTATAATTTTTTTCTCTTTTCCCACAAAATAAAAAAAAAAACTTTAATCAGGAAAATAAACTACTGAACTTGATCTATAAAATGCATATAATTTAGTTTAGGCTCGTTTCTCAAATATAGCGACACTGACACTGCCGTTCTTCTTTCTGTTACATTTTGTATATCCCATGTCTCTGGATCAGAGTGTACACCTGAACCGGCTGTTTGTCCGAGACTCACACAAGTATCACAGTCCTTTGAAAGTAATGCGTCATCTCGATCATTTAAAGTTACATCTTCTAGCGCCGTCTCGGGCTCATCATAATTCAAAAGGTTAGTCGTGATTTCAAACAATCCGTCATGTCCTTGGGGTACTAGCGCAAATTCTCGTGGGCATACTTGTACATTCGATGAAAACTACCACTTAATTTTTTTAATACCGATCATTGTCTAGTCCCGTAGTTATGACAAATGGACCCCTATTTGGCCTACTTATTGACCCCTACCCAATTTGGTTTGACTCCGTTCGCTATTTTTAAGGGACACAAATTCACATTTTGTAATCGGTTTTATTTCTGCGAGGTCCCGATTAAATTTTAGAAGTTGTATCTTATGCTCAGCGCAAAAATTCTTGAAATCAGAGCTAACATAGTAACGATCTTGATCAGCAATGATTCGTTTAGGCGCTCCAAACAGGCATAGGTACCGCTTTTTGTAGTGCACGCATCGCACTCTTGGCATCGAGAGAAGAAGTATCAAGTACCGTTGCACCGTTTTATGTGGATCTACCAAGCTAGTTTCACATTTTCCTGTTTTAACTCGACGGAAAGGAATGCCTTCGGTGAAATAGTCGGAATGTTTGCTTAATATTAGCGATTCCCTATCCTGTCCTTATGAATCCGTGTCAATTTTTGTAAAGTCGAGTCTGTTTGAGTTTGAGTCACAAAAATGAGTTTGTTCCTTGGAATAAAATATAAGATTGTCATTGTCAATTTTGACGCATAGGCTTTGCTTAAAAATGTCTCTACCGATTATGATAGGATCAGAAATATGACTATCTGGGACCACATGAAAAAGTAAATTTACTATGAGTTCGTCAATCGTCACATCGCTTTTAATTTGGGTTGTACATTGTACATCATCACCACATATGCCACTAAGATAAACGAGACTACCGCACAGTACCCTAAAGTTTGTCACAGAAGCTTTCTTTTGAAAGAGAACAAGATGACCCGCTATCAAATAAAAAAGAGACTAGCTCACCGGAAGATGTCCTCAAAGTACCCCTGGAAGGGCGGTGCTCGCATTGATGTACTTCCTTGATCGCAGCTCCACCACCATTCTTCTTGTCCGGACAAACACACGTGTAGCAGGCCACAGCAGGCTTATTCTCCATAGTATGTGATGAACTTGAAGTAACTTGCGACTTCGATCCAATATCGTCACGTCGCTTCCTACACCCGGCTATACGATGACCAGCCAATCCACAGAAGTGGCACCTGCCACTAAATCTCTCCGTCATACGATCTGGTTTGGCTTCAGGTTCTTGGGCTTCACTTCTGATGAGGGCGCAGGAGGGCCATCTTCAGAACTCATCTCGTAGGGCGTGGATATAAGGCGGTGAATAAAACCGACTACGTCCAAAAATCAACTGTTATAATGCTTTTCTTCAATAATTACAATATTACTAAAATTAACCTAATATTAAAACAATAGTCTCTAGTCTTTAAATCTTCACAAATCTTATTAAAAATCACTTTAATTGAGGCAATAGATAGCGATTCGTCGCAGACATGGTGCGCTGGTGCCGTTTCGTCAAACTGTTCCTTTGAAAAGATGGCTGCCCCGCTACCATCGACACGACGCTCCGCTAGAGTGGCTTTGACAGCGACCATAAAGCCACTCTTGATGTTGATATTTTGATTTCGACGTCGAGGCGCCGTCATATATTTTAAGGTGTTTTCTTTAAGGGATGAATATCCGTGTATTTTTGACACTAACACGAACAACTGTAGCACGGTAATATTATAATACAGTATTGTAACTCGGCCGCATGTTAGAAATAAATGCCTACAGCCGCGCGGTACGTAAACATGCGTTAGGGCTGCCCGTCTCCAGCATTTTAATTACATTTGCCTACTTACTTTGAATTATGCAAACTAACAAAACACACATGCACCGAAGTTTTAACACAAGCGTAAGTAGGTAGGTACCTACCGTATCATGATTAATTCAGAACCGCATATAACTACCTATTTCACTCGTCTCAATAACTTTCCGGTACTCTATTCGCTTTATTTATTAATCCAAACACCTTTTTTTTCGTGAGATAAAAGGAAATACTTATCCATTAAAAAGACACACATTATGTACCTACCTACTAGTAAGTAAAATTATTTTATAGTCTTACCTTTCAGAGTTTCCAGGTAATTTAAAAAAACTTATGTCTGGATGCGTTATTGACGAATTCATACAACCAAAAACAGCACAATATTTCCTACTCGTCATATTAACTGATTTTTAGAGAAAAAATCGGTCGGTTATTGTTAAAAAAACAACACAGCGTCCGTTCGACACTGCGGTATAGCCGTGACTGTTGCGCCACGAGCGCACCCCGAGATAGAGGCGCGTAGGTATAGCTCGCTTTTCGTCCGTTTGTATGAAGTTGGAGTACTGTATTATAATATTACCGTGACTGTAGTGTGGAGCTCCCATTACGTCCAATGACAGTTTCATACAGTCCACCGGCCCCGGCGACGACCGACCCCCAGTCAGTGGCGTCAAAACGGCGAAGCCACAGAAAAGTACCGTCAGATTCCCTTAAAAGTAAAAAAAAAAACAGTCGTCAGGACAAAAGCTAATCTATGTACAGTAGCCTCCAAAAGTCCATAGGCATTCTCACAAACCAATAGCTTGACGTTTAGCTTACTTACGACCTTCTATTTTCAAGAATAGACACATGTATCATCTTTGTCGTCAACAAGTGATTGTACTTCATAATTTCAACACAACAATACAAGTCAAGATGGCCTAGCGGCTAAGCGCCTGCAGATAGATGCGTGAATCAGTAAGCCGTGAGTTCGAATCTCACGCCGACCATACAGACTTTTTGTAAGTTTTTTCGATTGGAAGAAATGAGACAGAAATATAATATTCTTTATCTTGTTCGCTTTGTTCACACATTTCGTAAAGTTAAGAAGGTAGATCGTAGAAAACTAAATAAAAAATTTAGATTTCTGTGAGGTAGACATGAGTTATATGAATATTTAACTTGATTGGAATGAACTTTGTCGTTTGGTTGTAGTTGTTGATTAGTGACGTGTGGTTTAATAGATAGCAGTATTGAATATTCTCAAAATGCAGGCAAATAATAATGAGGCGAGGGCGACGATTATTGGGCTGCGTAAATGTAATTATGGTTTTCATTAAACCTGTACGTAAATATGTATGGCTTAATCAATATACATATAGGTAGTTCGATTTTCCGAAAATACCGATTATCCGAACACCCATGTCCCCAATTAGTTCGGATAATCGACGCTCTACTGTAAACTTTTTTTAATAATTGATTTTTATTAAGTAGATTAAAAATCGAAATTAATGACCAACTTCGATACCTTTGTTTTCCAATTATACAGATAAAACATGTTTAAATGCCTGTAAACTCTAGACTCTTTATAAGAATGAGGAGGACTTGGTTGAACTTAAAATATGACAATTAGAATCGATTTATAAAACATTTATTTTAAAATATACGATTAATTGTTGGCAAATGGCAACACTGTGAATGTCGAGTACTATCAATATGTCGAAGAATAAAACAATTTCAGTACTTTTTAACTACACTATTCGTGGGCGCAACTTGATACAAAAGTTTGGAATAAATAAGCGTCTAAAAACAAAACATGATTTTTGATTCATTTGTTTCTTTTCGAGCATCGTGTCCAACTTACATACTTAACATACTTAAGGTTTGTTGTGTTTGCTCTATTTTTGCAAATAAGGATGGAACTATTTGGCATTTTGTAAAAATACGAAATGCTACACGTTCGATACAAACATGACAACGGTGCTTACCGCCCTCGTGCGTCCTTCCTATGGTCAGTTTGATAATATGTGGAGGTGACATGAACCACGCCTCCAAGCCATTTCCCTCGATATCCGTGTGATAGACCAACATATAATTGCCCATGGGACGAACATTCTTTTCGTAGGTCAACCAAAGAGAATGTTTGTCCCTGGGACTTGTTAATAGTCAGAGCAAATGATGTTTTTATTGGAAACTGGAGTCGTTTAAACGATATAGGCAGTTCCGTGGGAATCATTGGAATTCTTGGGATATGGGCCAACTGGCCAGCTCCTGGTCCGTTGAGAATGGTCGCCACAATTAGGTTATCTTTTAAATCTTTTATTAGTAGCCTTGTGCCATTGCACAGGTTAGGTGGGCTTCAATTTCTTAAAAGCATGATAGGCGTTTCGATTTTCAATAGCAGCTCGTGAGGTGGCAGGCCAGATGGCTTAAGGGGATTTAAAAATTCCTGCGGATAGTAGACTGCATCCTCGATATTGCACATTGTATCAATGGACTTGTAGATTTTGACTTGGGCGGAGACTTTTTGTAAAATTAGATTATTGATTTCATTGCCTGTATCGTTCCTTGGTGAGATGATAGCCCTTGAACAAAGCAAATGAAAGTCTCTATCTAGTAAATATTCAAGCTAAGGATATACTGCATCTATAAGCTGCTGCAGACTGAACTATGCGGACTCAGAGTCTCCTTTATAACGATTTCCGCAGCGTTAGCGTCCAAGGTTCGAGAAGAAAAAAACCCTTCTCCAACTTTGAGCAGCTGTTGTGGAAAATCGTTAGCCCTATTTCTGATAAGGTGGGCTCTCATGTTCGTATGTAAATGTAAAGTTAGAATTTACTCCATAGGGGCGATGATTTTTTTTGACCTGCAAACACAAAAGTGTTACCACCCATGACAGCGACTGAGTTTCTCAAGTCCTTAAGTGTTCGGTCCACTGCTTCAGCATGAGCTCTATGACTCATGGTACATTCGCCCCACATTATCGACGACGTATTCTGTAACAACTGACCAATGCGAAATATATTCTCTATTTCTCAAGAGGCACTGCTCATTTTCAGGGGCAGATTCTTCCGTACGGTGTACTCGAGCTGCTCTTGTTTGGGATGTCTGCCGGGACAGTTGCGATTTCCATTTAGGCACGCTGTCTTTTCTTTAATAGACAACAATGAAAAATACTACAAATGCTATGTAATTTTACAAATACGAGGGCTGCCTTTTAAGTCGTGTCGTTTGCAAACCTCCCGCAATTATTAAAAAAAAAACATGGCTTTTTCATCTTTTTGAATTTAGAATTCGAAAACAGAAGAATGTTTTTTGATCGGTCGAATAGTTTTATTTTTATTGTAGAGTCTATTCAAAGGTGACAAGTCTGTGGTAAAAATGGAAAGATCAAAGGAAAATATGCGCGCGATAATTTTCTACTACTAGATCACTTCTGTGTTTAGTGATGCAGCACCATGTCTTAGGACTGTAGAACGCTGGTACTTAGAATTTCAACGTGGGCACTCTAGCTTCAGTGACAAGCCACGTGAAGGTCGTACAAAAACCGCCATGACGCAAGAGAATATGGATGCCGTGCGGCAGCTAATCGTCAAAGATCGTCATGTGACATACCGTAAAATAGAGGCAGTCGTGGGCATTTCAGGGACTATTATCCGAAAAATCCTGCACGAAGAACTCGGCGTAAAAAAGTTGATCTCTCGTTGGAAACCACATTTGCTTAGCGACGACCAAAAAGCAGCCCGTGTTAGATGGTGTCGCAAAACTCTGCAGCGATTCAACCGAGGAGAGTCAAACCACGTTTATGATATGGTTAGTAGTGACGAGTCTTGGATATATGCTTACGATCCAGATTCCAAGCAGCAGTCAATTTTGTGGGTCTTCCAAGATGAGCCAAAACCGACCAAAGTCATACACTCACGGAGCACTTCAAAAAAAATGGTTGCCTTGTTTGTGGGTGGTCACGTCGCCACTATTGTACTAGAAGATCGCAAGACGGTTAACGCTGACTGGTATACCACTGTTTGTTTGCTACAAGTCATCACAGAGTTTCGAAAAAACAATTCAAGACGTCGTATGATACTGCACCATGACAATGCAAGCTCGCACACCGCCCGCCATACAATGATGTTTTTGTGCATCTAAAATGTCGAAATTTTAGATCACCCGTCCTACAACCCTGAGTTGAGCCCTAACGTTCCCTCAGATGTCACTGCTTGCGGTAGCGTCGGGGGTCGGGTTGCCTCCTTCCCTCAAATATGGCGAGGGGGGTAATGGCTGATCTTTGCGTTATATTCGTGAACGGGTGCTGCTTGTGGTGACTGGTCGTCTTGCTGACCATGGTTTTATTATTGTTATAATTAGTAATAACTTGTTTATTTAGTTTCCTTCGATGGTCCTAGTTTATCATTTGTGACTTCAAGCGACAGCTATGTAAACAGAACCCAGCATTGCATAAATATGTTAGCGGTCACGCCCTTCATACCTGGAGGCTTTTATTTAATTTTCATTTATTAATTTTTGCTTGAGTACGTATAGTTTTTTATTGTATTTCTTGGTATATTGGCGTTGCTAGCTGACATATGGCAAATAATTTAATTTAGTGTCCTGTGTCTTGTAATGTTAATTACTTTTCATACCTTGTATTGTATTCAGTCAAGTATTTTCTAACTGAACAGACAGCTGTGCTGCTGGGGAGTTTGTTGCGCCACTTCTTCTTCCCAGCGAAAGCACTAGGAAGTGGTGAAGGGCGGGCGTTTTGGGGGACTGTCTTTTGTAATTTTGACGTTCGAAAGTGCTGATTCTCAGCCTAGTTTGAATAAATGACTTTTGATTTTGATTTTGATTTTGAACGATTTTGTTACGTTCCCCAAAATTAAGCAAAGTCTTCGTGGTCAACGTTTCAGCTCACCCGAAGAAGCTGTTGACGCATAAAAATCGGCCATTTTGACTACCCCCACTTCAGAGTGTAATAAATGTTTTAAAAACTGGTTCGAACGCATGCAAAAGTGTATTAAATATCGCGGAGAATTCTTTGAAAAACAATAAAAGGTAATAATCTATTAGATCGTCTATACTTATTTCAAACGACACAACTTAAAAGGCAACCCTCGTAAACTACGCATACTTGAGAAAATTTATGAACAAAGAGTCTTTGCCCTTTGGTTGCTATGTAAGTGTAACAGTCTGTTATTTCTCTGAAACTGGAACAGACAGGTGAAACAGGTTTCTAATTTTACCTGTGTACAGTTGTTCTAGATACAGACAGACTCGACCACCTCTATAAATAAACAAAACAATCGTACAACAGAATTACGATATTTACGATTAGGATTAAGAAGAGGCGAACGTAAATACAATACAATGAACATACAATACAACCGAACGAAACAACCGAAACCAATAAACAACTGACAAACAATTTGAACACCAACTACCGAAAATGTAAAAATAATAAATCGAGAGGGTCATCAATCCGCGGAAAATATTTATACCGCGATTCAGAAAAATGACGTATTTGCAGAATGTCATCTATGGGTAAATGGATAAAACGTCCGCACAAAGCATGTTATGATCTAGTGCTCTAAGAATGAAAGTTGTGTTAGCGGCATTTTGCGTTTTAGTAATTTTATATTATCTCCGAATCTATATGACCAATTGACATACTATAAATGGCAAATCTTATCTCTATGATGTCCTTGTGATCATGAAATAAATTATTTTGATAAGGATTAATATTTTGTTGTTTAAATAGTCATCCAAACGTAAGCATGTCGAAAAAATACTTTTTTTATACGAACCAGGTTGCCATACCTTCTTTTCAATTTTAAACAGCTGTTCAGGCAGCGCACGCAAATAATTCTGTTTTATAAGGGTTTTTGATAGCTCGGCACTCAAGAATAATGTAGCTTTCTGCCAGTGAAAAAAATTTTAGGATTGGATCATTAGGTAGTTCCAGAGTTTTTTGTAGATATCGATATGTTCTTTAATATTGTAGAATATTTTTTGGCTAATTTTTTTGCACCTTGGTTTACATTATTGAAGTTTTAGTAGAGATCCCTAATTTTTTCCAGTAATAAATATAGCCTATGTTACTCAGGAATAGTGTGGCATTCTAGTGGTGAAAAAAAATCTGAAATCGGTCCAGTAGTTTTTGAGTTTATTCGTTACAAACATACAGACATACCTACGTACAAAAATACATATCTTTTCTCTTTATAATATTAGTGTAGATGATCAATAGAATTAGCATAAAAATATTATTAAAATCTCGATTATGATTTTAAATGTATGCTTGGTCAATCCCTAGTATCAGGTGGGATGACACTGACAACTCACTCCACGCTCACTTCACATAAGTGTTCACGCTGAGATAATTACAGAATCGCACTGCAGATTTCTGGATAGAAAATTCTTGGATTTTGCACCACGATACCAAACCATCAAGTACGAAGGCAATGCTTGTGCAGTCCCTTATTTTTCCTATCATTGATTATGGTAATGTGTGCTACTATAACCTGAATGCAGATCTCCTCGATAAACTTGACCGTCTTCTCAATAACTCCATTCGATTCGTTTTCAATCTGCGTAAATATGATCATGTCTCTGCGCATCGATCGCTTCTAAAGTGGTTGCCCAAAAACACATACTGTATATATTACACGATTCCATAGTGTCACTAATAAGTATCGAATAAGTAATGATATACGGCAAACTAAAGAAAAGAGCTAATTTTTAACAAAATACTTTTTTATTTTTGTTATGTTACCTACCTATTAAACCTTAACTGACTAATTATTCAAAATGATGACCATTGTTTGCAAAACATAGCTGAATTCAAAGTTTCAAGGATTGTACTGCATTCAGCATTACAATATTATTGATTCCATTTAGAATATTTTCCAAAGATCGTTTCAAGTCATCAAATACATTATAGTGTTTTGGTAGGTTTGTGGGCGGGTCTAGTTTTTTGATATTTGTTTTAACCCTACAGCGCATAGTGTCCCACATAATTAGGGGACATACCGAAAAATCTAATATTATAAAGCTGAAGAGTTTGTTTGTTTGTTTGTTTGGTTGAACTCGCTAATCTCATGAACTACTCGTCCGAATTGAAAAATTATTTTTGTGTTGAATAGTCCATTTATTGAGGAAGGCTATAGGCTATATAACATCACGCTACAACCAATAGGAGTAGAGCATCAATGAAAAATGTTGCAAAAGCGGGAAAAAATATTCTTGTTGAGAGCTTCCGTTGCGTGCGCTGCGTAAATGGTTAAAGTTACGCAAAAATCATGTATGACGGAATTGTTCCCCCTTAAAAGTTCTAAAAAAAAAATCCGCAACAGCATACATCTATCTTTTATGGTTGACTCACTATAACCTTTTTTATGGTAATAAATTTGTTCTTAAATAATGCATTATTTGCGAAGGTGTTTTCATAAACATGATATTCCTTATCCAAATAAATACGTTATTCATCACAAGTATTTAATTTTGAAAAAAAAAAAAGCCCTTAACATCATTTGATTCCAATGAATATCGTAAACAGCTTGCTTGCTATGCTTGACCACTTCATCGCTTACATCTTCTGGTATGTAGCAGTGCTTTATACTTTTTTTTTTAATTTGTCGCATACGCATTTCCATATAAGTTATTTGACGTGCGTACACTGGACGAAACAAGAAGCCCCACGCAGCTTAGGGCGCTTTCAATTTGGGCGGTTGGTGCCGGTTTTTTTAACACGGGAGGGCATAAAATCTTCCGAAATTTTGCATCCATTGAC
>OX451390.1:568422-729959 GCA_949629135.1 Eremobia ochroleuca
GAGTCGCGTCGGTCGTGACTAGTCCTGCCGGTCCGGTTCTATAAGTACACTTAAACATAATAAAGCACATGCAACACCGACACGATGCTAATAATTATGTATATTCTTGGAATATTTATACCATACTTAATGTTCATGCAATTTATTTATTTATTTAAATAAGAATTTTCTACACTATGCATGTATAGGCATAGTGTAGAAAAATCTTATTTGTAGTACACACGGCAAAAGAGATAAGTAACCAGACACGCACACATTGCATTCGTAGAGTGCGTACGCTAACGTCGTCTAAATGATAGTGTAACATAGTAATTGCGCATCGAAAACTAAAGCGTTCATAGCCAAACGGATAAGCTTATACTTCTGAATACTACTGTGTGAGTTCGAATCTCTGAAGCGGTGATTCCTTTTGCGATGTCAAATTTTAAGATAAAGCAATTAGAATATTTTGTGTTAAGAAACGGTTTTATTTATTTAAAATAGCTTAAATAAATAAAACCATTTTCAGTAAATATCTTTATTTAAAAAATAAAAGAACATCCGAAGTTGTCATGTACTTATTATAAATGCAACAATAATATATACAACGTGTAAGGTTAAATGCGCAAAACCTCAGACACCCCAACTGATTTTTAATTCAATTAACCTGTTTCAGAGAGAAAATAAGTTATTAAAAAAATTGTAAAGTTTTTATGTGCTGTTTTAGTTTTACTGGCCATTCTGATCGTTTCTTGCGTCTGCGACGACGCTTTACCGAGGGAGGAGTCGTCACCGGGCCGCTGCGCCGCGCTGACATTGGCTTGCTTGAGCTATTAATAAATAGACACGGCAACGTTTTTAATGAAGATTTTTTGAAAAATGTGGCCTATATTAAAAAGTGGTTCAATTAATTCTGCTCGTTATTCTGATGAAACTATTTTCAGGTTTTGCGCATTTAACGTTACACGTTGTATATATATACCATTACATTTAGAGTATACCATTACCTCCTTTTATACAATTCGTTGGTCCAGATGAACCGGATATTAACTCAAAAAAGCGAATTGAAGTTTTCAAATCAACATATATCCATTTATATAAACAATAGTTGGTTAACCTGACTAATTTTACCTATATATTTTTTAAACTTCAACGTTTTAGTTGTCATATTGTCATGCAATCACGTTCATTAGAGAGATAGCATGTTTTTTTTAGTAATACCCTTTTCATCTAAATGAACGAATTATAACATAAACAATTGGCGGAGTGAATAGACATGTCAGATAGATAAAAAATATAAACTGACCCAGTAACAATAACATCACTCACACTCCAGTACCGCCGACTTGTTTTATTATGGCTAAGCTGTGAAATATGTATTATTATATTTATTATAGTTTTTATATTTTGGTTTTGTGATGTGGATGAATGTGAGTGCGATTTGTTTGAGTAATGTGTGTCTGTGTTAAACAATACATGAATAAGTAATATATAAATTTATTAATATGTATTTATATGACTTTTTTTAATATATAAAGATGAATAAATGAATAAATACAATAAGTTGCCTACAGATTGTTTTGCCAATCGACGTCATGTGACGTGCCATAAATATTTATATATTTTAAATATCACTACATCACTACATAGTATAAAACAAAGTCGCTTCCCTGTCTGTCTGTCCCTATATATGCTTAGATCTTTAAAACTACGCAACGGATTTTGATGGGGTTTTTTTTAATAGATAGAGTGATTCAAAAGGAAGGTTTATATGTATAATACATGCATAATATAGTAGAGAAACACTGATAATTTTAGAGGTTCCTAATGTGATGTCGTAAATAAACACATTTTTTTGCGCTTACATTGTAAACGCTGGCTGAACCCGTCGAGATAGATCAAAATAATGTACTACAGTATTGTACACCTTAAAAAGGTCTACAAAAAAGTCCGCGATGGTATATGTCTATCTCTTAGGGATAACCCACAATAACCATTTTCTATCCTATACTTTTTACGAGAAATAATGGCTCTAAAATTATCAGTGTTTCTCAATACTCAATACTCAATACTCAATATTTTATTGCATTCCATATGTATTACAAAGGTGACATACAAGGTAATAGTATCAATATGGACCCTGTCGGGCACAGCAAGATTAGGAGAGAGGAAGAGGGCTACGCAACAATTCAAGGAATTAGACTAAATTATTTGTACGTGTTCAGTTGAATGGTATAATTATGTGTGTATATTATATTTTTCGGTCTATGTCTAGGTATGGGCGTAAGATATTAGTTACTTTAGTTTTGTATATTACATTAGATCTATGTTGGTAATTCTGATTATTTATTTTTTATTATTATTATGTTCATTATATTATTAATAATTATGAATTATATTTATATATCATGTTAAGGGTATTGTTATTTATATTTGATTATTTTTATTGCATATTATATTATATATGTATTATATTTTGTTACATTTGGTGGACCAAAGGGAGGATCATCTAATTTGCGATCGATTTGTCATCTAAAAACTCCTTTACTGAGTAGTATGACTTTTTTTCCAAAAATTGTTTCAGTTTATTAATAAATATATTTGTTTTGCTTACTTCTCTAATCTCATGAGGCAGTTTATTGTATAGTTTTATTGACATGATTAAAGGGCTAGTTGAGTGCATTTTGAGACGGGATTGAGGTTTATTTATTTTGTTTTTGTTGTGTCGAAAAGTGTATCTTGTCTGTGTTTCTTCACAGGTTGTGTAAAAGTGTGGGTGTGTTCTGACAAATTTACATAATTCCAAAATATATAAACATGGAAGTGTGAGTATTTTGTGTTTTTGGAAGTGTGGTTTGCAACTATCTGTTTGTTCTATGTTGGTTATTATTCGAATTAATTTCTTTTGCAAAAAAAAATATTGTTTGAGAGTCTGTACTGTTACCCCACAGCATGACCCCATAGCTGAGCCATGCCTGGGCATATGCGTAGTATGTAACAAGTGCAGTTTTCAAGTTGGTTGTTTTTTTAATCTCGCGTAAAGCATACGAGAATTTAGATAATTTTGCCCTTATTTTCTGAATATGGGATTTCCAATTTATGTGGGTATCTATAGATAGACCGAGGAGAGTGAATTCATTTACTTGTTCGAGTTTTGTATTATTGAAGGTAAAATTTAGGTTTAAAGGGGATTTTTGGTGAGGATGAAAGGTAATCAATTTTGTTTTGGTATAGTTTATTTCTAGGTTATGGTTATCCATCCAGTTTGCAGCTGTAGAAAGAAGGGCGTTTAATTCGGCGTTTATATTGTTTTCGTTTTGGCATGAGGTCAGTAGAGAGATGTCGTCCGCAAACAGAACACATGGTCCATTTATAACTTTAGGCAGGTCATTTATGTAGATAAGGAACAGCAAGCAGCCTATTACACTCCCTTGGGGAATTGAAGCGTTCACTGCTTTACTGTCCGATCTCGTTTTAATAATTTCGTGTGTGTTCTTATCGAAATGTTCAATTTCTACTAGTTGTACCCTATCTTTTAGGTATGATGCAAACCAATCATGAGCTTTTTCTCCATTGCACCCGTGCGAAGCCGGGGCGGGTCGCTAGTATATTATAAATAGATATTGTAGGAAATCGTATGTATGTGTTTAAAACATATTTATGTATTTTTTTTTTAATTTTTATCGTCGTCTTGTCAACCGAAGCACCTGCCATCTCATCTCTTCACCACCCTTGGTTGACTGGTAGAGAATGCCTAAAGGTGCGTATAAATTAAGCGCGGCAGCCGCGCGAGCCAATGTTCGACCAGAGTTGACGTTCATTTGCCGCGCAAGCCAATATGTGGATATAAATTTAGTTGGACGTGACAGCCGCGCGCGGCAGGCGATCCATCACGAACAGACCGCGGCGGATAGTCAGACCAGTTCACTCGGCATTAAGTCCGCCTTTGTACCTTTTGTGCGAGAAGTTTAAATAAATAAATAAATAAGTTGCCTACAGATTGTATTGCCAATCGACGTGCCGATATTCCTTATATTCGCGAACGCGATTTTGACGGTGCACGGTAGATAATAAAATTTTCTGCGCCTGTCTGCAACATTTCAAATCGTCCGCTCGCAAGTGGTTCCGTACAGTTTGCATAGTGACGTTGTGTGCTGCTGCTGTTATGCTGGTCTTACCAAATAGATCTGATGTATGGGTGGCAACAATCTCACGGTGCCGAGGCAAAGCATTTGTGTAACCCAATGGTGTCGGTCTAGGCAGGCGACGGTTTATTTCGTCTCAGCGTGATGATGCACCCACAGTCGAACGGTTTTTCTCTGCAAAAAAAAAGTGAAAATATTAGAAGTAATTATTATTATTATTAAGGTAAAGTCACCAGTCATGGACAGTATAAGCGATTTTTTTTTGTATTTGCTTTGTAATTTCTTCATTTTTCAATATAAATTATTTGGGATTTGGAGGTAAATGAAAAGCTCTTTTCTCAATCAGTATTCAATGTTTAATTTCAGTTTAGTACTCAGTAAAATAAAATATTATAAATAAAAAACACTCCTATTTAGACACCATTAATGGACGGTAATAATCCAGTGTAGGACCCCCAATTATGGACATTATCTAATTATGAACAGCCATCAATGGACAGTAATAATGACCCCTTTTAATGAACAGCTAGTTATATAAATATGAATAATCTAGTAGGTAAAAGACAAAATAAATTGTTATTAACGAAATGCTTGTCTTGGAAATGTTTTTTTAACAGTTCTTGAGTTTTCTCATGAAATTATTACAAATTATTATTGATAGTAAAGTAACATACTTACATAAAAATATTAAATATTTTAGCATAATCATTGGATTAAAAGTTTTAAATTGAAAATATGATAATCATATTTTCAATTTCAAACTTTTAAAACATTCTCCTGAAAAATAGCTAAAACGTAATTACGTCATTGTTCTATTGGATGAGCGATATGTATCTTTCTTTAGTAATTGCAGGGAAATGTCTTTTAGAGGCACGGACTAGAATAGTCCGTATTTAGAGGAATATTTTCATCTGACTCTTCTTCTTCTGTTTTGTGTTTTGGCTGGTTTAATTGGTCTTCATCAGACAAATCTAAATCTTGGTCACTCTCTTCATATGGTATCTCATTTTCTTCGGCTGATGAACTAGATGATTCAATTCTCTTCCTTTTATTTACAGTTTTTGCTATTATCTTTTTATTTGCATCTTTCTTTGTTTCTTCAGCCATTTTCTTTTTTATTTGTTGTTTTTCTTGTCTCTCTTTTATTCTTTTGTTTTTCTCTTCTTCATTCTGTTTCTTTTCATATTATTTTTGTGTAGTCTTTTCTTGGTGCCATTTCTAAGTTGAAAATAAATTTTGTTTGTATTAGAAATACGTTGAACCAATTACAGACACCTAGTCATGGACAGAATGTCCATTATTGGATAGACTAATAATTTATTGCAGGTTTCTAGAGAAACATGTAGGTATACAAGAACAGACGTATAATATATGAAAAATAATTAAAATCAGGAATTTCACTTTATGGACACTCTGTCCATGATTGGGTATTATGTGCTTGAATGATATCCAGTTCTGGACACCAGTAATTTAAAGGTTAAAATCACAATTACATTTTAGTTTATATTATAAAAGCAATGTATTACTATTGATAAATCACTAAATAATATGAATTTCAACAACGACGATATACCTGACACAAAATATGATGCTAAGCGTACTTACTTGCATCGCGATTCTTCTAATAAATTACGATTCTCAGCACCAAATGACACCGCGTAACTAACAATCGTTGTGGCTGCCGTCAAAATGGGTGTCGATTGTCAAAAACGGTTGGTATGATAGCTAAAATGTTGGCCCAACTGATCGATCTTGCCATTTGAAATAAAATACTGCGCGTTTGCTTAATTTCGGAGGTAAATTGAAAAATTGTCCATGGCTGGTCCGCGTCCAACATAGGCGCCTTTACCTTAATTCATTTATTTCAGACATAGTCCATACATAATAAAAAAAAATATATAAAAAGTTTTATAATTTTTTATTATGTATTACTAATAAAGTTAAAGTGTAAAAAAAGCTAACTAACTACTTATAATAACTTTAACTAAACATACACCTCCCAAATTATAAATGAAGAAATAAAAATTACTATGGAAACATTATTTTTATTTATTTATACAAACATAATTCATATACTTATTATATGTAAAGTTTATTTAAATTATGTAATACATATATCATGCTAATAAAAAATAATATGTAATTTTATATTCTCTATTGTATCTAATTATGACACTTATTATTTACTTGATTAATTAATGCCCATATAAAATTTCATTATTTATTTTTTACTAAAAAAAAAAATATATGAATGATGAAATAAAAAAATCATTCATTTCATCATTCATTTTTTTTTCTAAAATTATTAAGCCATATTATTATACATTATTTAGAATTTCCTTTGTTTAATTTCCATACATGCAATTTACATTTTTAAATATTTTAGGAATAAATATAAAATCATTTGAAAATTGTTATTTTATTATTACTTATCTTCTATTCATTTACCAACACATCACTACATAGTATAAAACAAAGTCGCTTCCGTCTGTCTGTCCCTATATATGCTTAGATCTTTAAAACTACGCAACGGATTTTGATGCGGTTTTTTTTAATAGATAAAGTGATTCAAGAGGAAGGTTTATATGTATAATACATGCATAATATAGTAGAGAAACACTGATAATTTTAGAGGTTTCTAATGTGATGTCGTAAATAAACACATTTTTTTGCGTTTACATTGCAAACGCTGGCTGAATCCTACGAGATAGATCAAAATAATGTACTACAGTATTGTACACTTTAAAAAGGTCTACAAAAAATTCACAATGGTATATGTGTATCTCTTGGGGATAACCCACAATAACGATTTTTTATCCTATACTTTTTACGAGAAATAATGGCTCTAAAATTATCAGTGTTTCTCTACTATATTATGCATGTATTATACATATAAACCTTCCTCTTGAATCACTCTTATCTATAAAAAAAAACCGCATCAAAATCTGTAGCGTAGTTTTCAAGATCCAAACATACATAGAGACAGACAGACAGCGGGAAGCGACTACTATGTAGTGATCAGCATGGCACCCGTGCGAAGCCGGGGCGGGTCGCTAGTTAATTATATTTTTGAATATTTCATTACAAAATACAGATAAAAAACTATTATTTTAATACTGTGTAAAACGATAATGGTAGGTAATTATTAAAACGTCGATAAAGTGAGTGGCTAGGCAGTTAATAAATAAATACCTACTCCGGTGTTATTTCCTATTATTCTCAACTATTCATACCTACAATTCGTTAAATGAGACACAACACAATATTATTGAAATTACTGGGTCACGGTGACAATAAATTAATACATTATTAATAATAATAATTTTACTCACCGATATCATTATGCGCCTTGCGATTTCTAATATACTTTTTGTAATATTGATAAAATGATGCATGGTCTAAGTTAATCAATTTATCACAATCACAAACTTTGTAAACGTGAAAAAGAAGGAGTATATGTGTAGTTGCTAATGCAGACTGACTCATACAAAAGTTCACAATTAAAGGCAGGAATATATCAGGTTGGCGGAAAAGTCTTGCACCAAGATATAAGACTTAATGAATTTATTGATAACTTTGTTATTTACAATAATTAATCAGTAATGTAATCCCCAAATAACTCTATTACTCTGGCCCATCTAGTTGGTAGATTGTTGATGCCCTGCGCCCAGAATTTCGGAGGCTGTGCAGAATAGAAATTGTCCACTGCCTTTTAGAGGTCTTCGTAGTTTTGAAAATTTTTGTCACGTAATTAAAGCTATAGTGGTCGAAACAAGTGATAGTCGGATGGCGCGAGATCCGGTGGGTGGGCAACCGGGTGCCATCCAAGCTCTAAGATTTTTTGTCGAGTCTCCGAAACGACATGAGGTCGCGCATTATCATGGAGTAAGTGAACATTTACACGTCTCGGTCGTTTTTATCTTACTGCGTCAGCCAGTTTCTGAAGCCGTTCAGTATAAATGGAAGTCGTAATCGTCCTTCTCGCAGGGAGAAGCTCGTAATAGAGTGGGCCCTTCGCATCCCACCAAACGGAGAGAAGATGCTTGCATGAGTGACGGTTCGGCTTTGGCTGCGTTGGTGGCTCTGCGTCGTAAGGCAGTCAGACGGCATGCCGTGTGTTGTTATCATAGAGAATCCAGCTCTCATCGCCGGTTACCAGATCTTCAAGAAACTCTTTCCGATGTGGCTGAAAAAGAAGCGATTCACAAATACTAACTCTGACTTGACGATGACTGTCAGTTAGTTGATGTGGAATCCATCGTGCCATTACTTTACGATAGCTGAGTTTGTGTAAATGAGCCTCGACGGTCGAATGATGACAGCCAAGAGTATCTGCCAAATCACGCGTATTTATTTCTGGATTAGCCTTTAAACAGCGGAGTAATTCCTCATCGTCGAAGGTGGATGGTCGCCCAGATCTCTCGTGATCTTCTAGAGTTATATCTCCCGATGCAAAGCGAGCAAACCAGCGGCTTATCTTCCATCGCGATACAACACCTTCACCGAACGCTCTGGTGATGTTAGCGGTAGCCACACTCACGTTGTGTCCCTGACGCCACTCGTAAAAGATGGTCGTTTGAAGTTGATGTTCACTAATCATTTTCACAAACTAACCAAATCCTCACTAGCGCGCCTTTATATACCCTTGATGTGATAGCTTCGAGAACCTTATACAATATTCTTACTTATCCCAGATCAATACTAAATATTCCGGAAAATTCTAGTAATTTACAATTTGTCGTGCAATATTTTTCCGCCAACCTGATATTTTTAAAGAGGGTAGTTTGCTTCTAAACTGGCAAATAATTTTATGTAGACAAGAAACTGTGGTATATTCTCAAACCTGTCAGAATATCGCTTTATTCAGTTAGTATAGCTTAAATTACAACATCTCAAAAATAATATTTTAGTGAGCTCGTGGTTGTGAGCAGTACGTACAGTAGCGATATTGTTTTGTAGTGTGCGTGTCTGGTTACTTATCTCCTTTGGCGTGTGTACACAGTTATACAACATTAGTTTTAGTATATGCGAAACCCGAAACACGTGTCTAGTATTATTATGTAAAGAATCTATGTACAACAACTTTCCGAGGACCTGAACAAGGAAAACCCTGGTGATAAGATAAATAAGGAATTAGGTATTTTTAATTACAAAAAATCGAAATGTAAGCTTATACTGACTAACTGGCTACTAAAATTAAACTACATAAAAACAGAAGAACTACTAGTTATAAAAACGTAATAGGAACCAGTCGACTAGTTGGATCTGAACCCACACACACACACACACACACACACACACACACACACACACACACACACACACACACACACACACACACACCCACCCACACACACCACACACACACTCACATGCGCGCGCGTGCACACACACAGACAAACACAAATACATCACACCCACACCCTCATTCCCCATGTACTTTGAACTCCACTACACTTCATACAAATTTAAGATTTTATTATTGTTTATTCATTTACTTTTTTACGTTCTATTTAATTTTATTTGTTTTTGCCCTTATAACGCGCTATATGTCAGCCACATTGCAAGGGATAACATACAAGTATAACTCTAATGATGTTTTTGATGATATTTATGCCTGTAGGGGGGAGTACCTGGTGACCTGAAATACAAGTCACGGCTTAGTTTAGGCACCAGTCTCCCACAAATGAACATTGTCCTAAATCATAATTATTGTTATTATTATTTTTTCTCTCATTTTTTAAGTTTTAGTTAATAAGTGTTATTTGTGGAAGAAAAATAAACATTTTTATTATTATTTATTTACAATAATTGACTTAATCACTATTTACAATGTCTTACTAATCACTCGCAAACATATTATCGTAACAATTGTTGGCGCAGTGGTTAAGCGATTGACTGCTGCGCTGCGTGTCGCGGGTTCTATTCCCGCACGGAACAAATATTTGTATGACCTACAAGTAGTTGTTCCGGGTCTGGCTGTTTGTGTATGTGAGTTTAAATGTTTGTAATCGCACCCACAATACAGGAGAAATTCCTAGTGTGGGGCAAAGTTTAAAAAAAAAAAAAAATATGTCCCTCACTTTGTCTTATGCACAGACGGGCGCGCTTAAGCAAATTTCTATTTAATTTACTTAAAACGTAATGATTGTTTTTAACATTGTTAAATGCACTTTCAATTTGGTTTTTTTAACTCGGTTTCGCGCGCTATGTAACTGAACGGGAGCGCGACACGTGCGCGCCCACCTGCAGCGCGCGCCGCCGTGTGTTGTGCGCACGATTGTGGATATGTGAACCTAGTGTCGCTCGGTGTCCAACTTGTTACTTTTTTTTTCTTTAATATTATTGGGACAAAATTAATATAACATGTTGTAAAAATTATTGGAATCGAATCAGTTACTTATTCTGAACAAACTATATCCAGGTTTCGCATATACTAAAAATAATGTTGTATATGTAAATGCATACAGTTAGGACCTACTTGTAAGTATAAAGTACATCAAAATGGCGGCTACTAAGTAAGTTCTTTATAAATACAACTTGTTTTAAAGTAAAATGCTATCATAATAGGATACGTCTTGCAGTAGCTCAACTGTCACTAATGAGACACAATTACTTTTTCTATTGTTATCATCATTAGATTTTCGACATCGGAACGGATATATGGCCAGATATTATTAATTAAGAAATGGTTAATAGTTGTGATGTGATCACGAAACACGTTCAACGGATAAATTCGCAATAACTTGTCAACAATTTGGTATGTAGTTTTTTCAGGTATGTTTTTTATATTGTTACTTTGTAGATATTAGTATTTGGAACAAATAATGTCAACGTTTTAGTTTTTAACCGACTTCAAAAAGGAGGAGGTTATCAATTCGGATGTTTATACATACAGGTTGAAATTGAAAACATGCGACAAATCGAAATGAGAGATTGTACTCATCATTGTGAACAACTTTTACTATGAGATAAACCCTGAAATCGCGAAAAAAAAATCTGCTGTTCCCTACATTTATGTTCGCATAACTCGTCAAAATGTAGGGAACAGCTGATTTTTTTTTTCTCAATTTCAGGTTTCGTCCCATGGTAAAAGTTGTTCATAATGATGAGTACAATCTCCCATTTCGATTTGTCGCATGTTTTCAATTTCACCCTGTATACAGGAATATTTTTTAAGGAGTGCGCGAAAAAATTGTGGAGGTTCAGTATTAGTAATAGAACACATTTCCATTATTTGTTCATAACTTTTTTAATTTTTTTATCCGTCTTTTTATCAGCAAAATATGGACACTGTCTATTCGTAATAAAAACAATAGGTGCGTGCGCACGTTGGTGCACGTGCCGGGAGTTGTGGGTTTTACCCCGATGCAATACCGCCGTGTTGCATCGGGATAAAACCCACTACTCCTGGCAGCAGAGTGGCGCGGAGTGCCGGGCGCCCGAGTCCCGACAGTCTGCTCATCGCATGCGCTATCGTGACCTCGCGTCCAATCGCTTTTCCTCGCAACCCCCATGCCGCGCGTGTGTCGAACTCGTACCTACCGGTCACGATGTCGGACTTTAGCAACCGCGAGTTTTAAGAGATGGTGCGAGTGTATTTATTAAGTGGTGAAAGTTTACGAGCAGCTCGCAGAATGTATGCGACGGAGAGCGTACCTCGAATGCGAGCCCATGGTATCCTTAACCCCGTGGTCCCTAATGAAAGGACCATTTCAGCAGCCAATCAAAGGCTGCTTGATCACGGTCAGTTCAGGACCCTGAATCACGCACAAGGGTCTGGCAGACCAAAATACAGTGATTAGTGACATGTAGGGTAAGCAATTATTTTTAACTAACAATTTTAGCGAATATGTTACTTTTTATTGAACATTATTGTAAATACTTAGTTGATTCCATTTTTTTTTAAGTACGCCCTAATGCTTCAAGTATGCATGTAATGTTAATTTTATTTTAATTAATTATAATTTTAATTTTATTAAATTTTTAAAAGTGTCATAATTTTATTGCTTTATTTTCTGCGTGTTGACGGTTTTAAGCCCATGAAAGTATCAAGTAAAAATTGGAATTACTCTTCAAAATTTCACATCACGGCCTAATCTTAAAAAAGTCTAGTTCGAACCTGATAAATTCAGCGATCTGTACCTACATTGTAACCCACGGAAATACCTACTACGCCTGTGAACGAAAAACGAACGAGCGCACAGCTGATAAGTAGGTACTTATTCGCGTTTCGCTGCGCCACGCGCCGGCGAGTTGCCATAAAGTCAATTTGAAAATAGACATCTTTTGTTATCGATAACTTTATTTTTTTGTACTAAGACATATTAAAATAAAAAAAATACGTGCTTAATAAAACTCATCTAAGTTTATTTTGTCAACGTTTGCGCACTGCATAAAATTATGTATGTTTGGGCATAACTCTGTCATATATGGACGGATTTGCAAAATTATTTTTGTTCGATGGAGGGTTATTCCGAAATGGTCCCATTTAAATTTCGTAAAGATCTGGTGATGAGTTTCGGAGACAGACAACGGAACTCTTCAATAAATACCAGTAAAACAACCGCGATTGCTGTTATCGCATATGTATGCATTGTTTACGCAATCGCACAACATAACATCTCGTCTGTACCAGATGCAGCTTCCTGTCACTGATATTGACATAGCAAGTAGTGTTATATGAATTTGTTTGGGGTACGTATAACTAAAAAGTGAAAAATAAAAACTTTTTAAACAAAAAAACAACCGACTTCCAAATAAACTCTAAAAAGTGAAGAATAACTTTAATTTCGGAAGTCGGTGTCAAAAAACGAAAATGTGGAACCAACGACGCCGACTTACAAAATTAAAGTTATTTTTGACGTAGTGTTTTTTTTGGAAGTCGGTTGTTTTTTTTATATAAATTTTTTTTATATAATTTTTTTTATCAAGCTATAGTTAAGTATTTTATATATTACTTCTTTTAGGTCTGGTTCGTTCTGATGTCATAAAAATCGCTGAATAGCTTAAGGTCTTTGCCACGTTAAACACTAACATTAAAAGAGTACATAGTAATTCCATGCAGAAAATTCAGTAAATTCAAATTGTCAAACTTGAACTTATTTCATACTTTAACGGTTTATTTAAAGTTGAAAAGATAAAGCATAATAATTATTATGAATCGATCAAATACTGTTTGTGGTAAATGCTTCATACCGTCATGTAAAAACACGATAGCAAATAGCCGACACAAATTGTTTGTGTTAGTAAAAGAAACCTTAACCTTTTGAGCGCCAAGCGGTACCGAACGCGATGTGTCCCCCAGCGCCAAGCTATAAATGTATAACGAATATATAGTAAACAGTAGTGATGAGGGTAATTGTATTATCGATAAATGTTACTAACATGTTAATGTTACTTTCATTTCATATAAATGTACCAGATAAATAAAAATAATGACGTATTTTTATGTCTTGTTTTATTTACAATTATAGTTGTAATAAGAAAAAGCAGAATACACTTTAAATAATGACAAATCAGATACATAACTCAAACAAAACAACAACAAATCTACGAAACTGGCTACATCCCTATTGTCTTCTGACGTCATCCAGTTGTCTTCATACCAAGACCGTGGCGCTCGTAGCACGTAAAAGTTCAATTTTTATTAGGGATGTCTATGGTCTCTTTTCTTACATTTTTTTGTCTATTCCATGTTTATGCTAAACACAATATAAACAACAACAATAGAGAGCTGCAGTCTGCACTATTCACAATGACCTTGATGCGCTTTCGTCTATGACGTCACAGGATTTCTTCTATTCATGTCTATGGCGCACGAGGCACCGATATCTACTAGTTTCGTAGTGACGAGATCTTTCAATATTGATATCAGTATTAACTAAAGTACGGCACTTAATGTGTATTAAAAGATTCGTATAAATACATGTGTAATGGCTAGCAATATTAATTACGTACCTTTTATGAGTCGCATTTTTTTTTCAAAACTCAACATTTCGTTTCGAAATAAGTGTTTTTTTAAACTTTCGTGTCTATCGACTCTTTAGAAACTTGATCAAGTAACTACAACACTAGACGTCTTCATATGAAGACTACGGCGCCTGGGACATTAAAAAAATTTTGGCTATTATAATTTTTCTGTTTTTAATATAAACAAAGACCCCTATTGAAATAAACATTTAAGTTTAGGGTTTAGGCAATAGTAAGAATACGCACAAAAGCATTTGTTCATGTATTTTAATGTAATAAACGTTATGATTAGATATTGTCTTCTAATAAAGACGTGGCGTGGGGGGCACGGAAACGATTGTCTTCTATAGAAGACCGTGGCGCTCAAAAGGTTAAAAAGGAGATGGTGCGAGAAAGTAAATGTGGAATACAAGACTGGGCGGCGTCCGTTTTGTTGTGAAGATCATTTGAACGTAAGTTAAGTTTAGCTGAGGCGACACCAACATGTGATTCGATTTGTACTGTCGGTCGCTGGTGAAAAGCTCCAATACCTACATATATGTGTTTCTGTCTCCGTCGATTTCCTTAAATTTGATGTATAGACGCCAGCATATCAAGCTACCTACTACAATCTGTCAAATTTCTTTAATAGATTTTCAACTTTATCGCTAAAGCATAAGGTTCAAAGTTGATTGGGAAAATTTGACAGTTTCGGGTAGTGATGTGCTGGCGTCTGTAGAAACATTTTCTTAGAACTATGTTGTCTCTTGCAGTTGGAAGAGATTTAGGAAACTATCAGTATTACAAATTAATGAAGGGAAGACCTGTTTTAAAAGCAACTGCTAAGCTGCATATGGCACAAGATTTGCCATCCAGCAGTAGAGATCTAAGCATACTGTATGAAAAAGGTTCTCTCTATTACGTTAGTTCTGTAAACTCATACAACAACATTCAATTACTGTTTCAGGAAATAAAAATTATTGCTGAGGCATTACTGACTTTGCTTGCAATCACTCTTATTGAATCCTATTGAGAACTTAAAGATGCAAGATACTCGTGAAATAAAAGGACAAACTGAATATGATTTTACCAAACTTAGACCTACTATGACATCTCAACAACACATCCCATGAAAGTAAGATTTATTTATTTGTCTCTTCAGAAATCATCAATGTTTATTGTATCATCTTAAATAACTTATACTATTACAGTGGGGAGAATCCTTTTAAGCAATAATTTGCTTGTGTTAGGAGGCTCCGCCCTTCCCCAGGTTACATAATTGTTATTAAGTTATTGAGCCTTTTCAATAATATTACAGTATGTGACTGTTAAAGGCAGATAATATTTTAGATAAAGTTTGACTTTCTAGAGCATAGTTTTTGCCACAAACCTCCTTAAAAAACTCCCAAGTGTCTTCTTTGCGGTACCTATGAATTGAAGACCTTATTGTATATACCAACCTTATTGTGGGACATGTGATTAAACATAGATCTTATCCTTTACATAAGAGTATTTTTTTTTTTGTCGAAATAGTGCATTATTTTGGGTAGGTAAGAAAATTTGGTAACTAATAAAGAAAATTTATTTTTTTTATTTTCAGATTGTTGCCGCTACACATTGTTTTGTCAAAATGATTGACAGAGTACGTTTACTAGAGGCCGAATGAAAACTACAAAGTCTCTGCCTTTGTTTGCATCTTTAACATCATCATCATGTGAGGTTACACCGGTGCCCTTATTTTAGTTTTACTGCTTCACATAATAATACCAGCAGCTGTCAGTGACCCACTGATGCTAGTGAATAGGGATTGACCAAGCATACATTTACAATCATAATCGAGATTTTATTAATATTTTTCATGCTAATTCTGTTGAGCATTTTATACAACGTGTAACGTTAAATGCGCAAAACCTCAGACACCCCAACTGAATTTTAGTTCAATTGATTTCAGAGCGAAAAATAAATCATTAAAAAAATTGTAGAGGTTTTATGTGCTGTTTTAATTTTACTGGCAATTCTGATCGTTTCTTGCGTCTGCGACGACGCTCTATCGAAGGAGGAGTCGTCACCGGGCCGCTGCGCCGCGCTGACTATTATTTACTAGGTATATATCTACGCTCATAAAGAACTCAGGTTATCTTTGAACAGTGGTTTAAATTTTTCCATCACACTTTTCCAGGCTTTGGAAAAAACTTTCACCAACATTCTCACCATTTCACAATATTGAACGTTTGTGTACAAAATGCCATAGTTGCGAAATTCGCGCGCACGCGCCGCCGGGGTAGCGAGATAAAACAATTACACCTGTGACGCATGTGCCGGCGCCGCTCAGACTGAACTAAAAATGGCCACTGTCATGTATTTCGCACTCCCGTCTCCGTGCAGATCGTTATTTCTCTTTCTAACCCTTAGGTTACGTTTAAGTTAAAAAAAGATAGGAAGCATTATTGTTTACTTCAAATTCTTTTATTCATGGTACTGTATGGAAGATTCGTATTTGCATTGAAATAAAAGCTATTTCTCATATGCGGGATAATTCCCGCATATGAGAAAATTAAATTGGTTGACAACAAGTTGTGTTTGTTTACCTACTTTGGTGGGTTTGCGCCTGTGATGGCTTGACCTATTAATAAATAGACACGGCAACATTTTTAATGAAGATTTTTTGAAAAATGTGACCTATATTAAAAAGTGGTTCAATGGATTCTGCTCATTATTCTGATCAAACTATTTTCAGGTTTTTCGCATTTAACGTTACACGTTGTATAATTTCAAAGCTAGCATGTTAGTTGTCAAAACATTACTATTTTGTGGGGTTTTAAAATAAAATAGCAAAACAGAAACTCAATCAGAATCTCAATATTTTTTTTTCTTTTTTTTTCCTCTTTTGACTAGTCCTTGTATAGCCTGTGGCGCGAGCGCGTCACGCACGAACAATCCTATCCTACTTAATATTATAAATGTGAAAGGAGACTGAAACGATTAGGTACATACAATCTTGGGCCTGGGTGTAAAAAGATGAAAGTGGCGTCAATTAATAGCTTATATATTATCAACTTTTCACTGAAAATTCTACGGATTTTGTCAATCTGAGGACAGATATAAGAGATTAAGTAAAAGTGAGGTTATGCTACAATCTTTAACTGACAGCTGATTCGTGAAATGCAAAATAAGTTTGCGCTAATAGTTATTACATTTAGTAGAAAATGTTTGAAAAATCATATGAAAAGTAAAGGACTCAAAATGCATCGGAAAACACGAAACGAGCGAGCAAACAAGAGCAATCGGCAACTGTCTATGTCTAGTGTCAATGTCAGTCAGCTGTCATGCCAGTGACGTAACAAGGCCCATAGAAGACAATTTACAATTTTTAAACCATTCATATTATATGTAGAATAAAATAACATAAAATAATGAAAAAAAAATAATAAAAATAAATTCATGTAAATAAATTCATAATAAATGTCAAAAATTCTAGCACAAAAATTATAATTATAACATTGCGATACTATAAATACATACAAGGACACACTCTGAAATTAACCCTTTCAGCGCCAGAATATTTTGGTATGTTGTATGTATGTTTGAAATTATCATGCGTTTTCATTGCTAATGCCAAACGTTCAAAATCCGACCTTACCTGTAGTGCCAATAAATATTTTTTTGTGTAGAAGGACCTACAAAATCTACGAATATATACGTAGTCGGCACCATGCCGAAATCCCGCACTACGAGTTATCTCGTAGCTGGCACGCAAAGGGTTAATAACGCCTGATAAACGGCTTAGCCGGAACATGCCTGCTGCAACAATGCAGCATGTAGGGGCCATCCAGCCTATCAGCAATCATCGCCAGGACTGCGCCGGAGCTGGCCCGTACTCTGCGCACCAGAGAGATGCTCCGCCTGCACATAGTCGCGTGAAAACAGGCGGTGCGCTCCTCCGCGAACATACCCGAGGCGCTGCAGAACCGAGGCAGGCCCCACCACATTCCTAAATGCATTATTGTAGAGAACGCGGAGGGCGAGCCCACAGGCTGCAGGTGTAAAGGGATGTACAATATGCTCTAAATAGTGTGACTTTTACGCCCCTTGAACACCCAGCAAACCTGGGGGCTATCGTGTTGGCTCGTATTGAGAGCGACCTTCGCTCTCTCTCTCAATATCCTCATTATCACTCAGGTCAGGCGTAAGAATATGCCCCAAGTATTTAAATTTATTCACCATCTCTAGAGGTGTCCCATTCAGTCTAACAGACGGAACATTCTGGGGACTTACTGCACCAAGTCCAAAAACCATGAACTGGCTTTTTGCCACGTTACCAAACCATGATCACGAGCATAGTCTTCACATATTTTTAACAACCTCCTCAGCCCACACACCGACGGACCGACAGATTAAACATTGAAGCCAATCTTCAATGAGATAGGTTTTACAATAATTTTCGCCACATCCAGCACAATTATCAGCTTCATTTTCTGCGTCTTCTTCACCAGATGTGTCACATAATATTGATTCCTCCTCACTAGTGCTACTTTCAGACCTTCTGTCTATCTATTTGACAGCTTTTCGTTTTTTTGCTATGCTTTGTTTTTCAGTCTTCATCCCTTCCATTTTTACTAAACTCATTTTTTCTTGCCTAAGTTTCCGCTTATTTTACTTCTTAATCTTTTATTCTTCTTTGGTTTTTCATAGTGTTATGTGGTTCTCCGATGTCAAGAGCATACCGACTTGCTTGCTACGTTTACGGGCTTCTATAACTTTTTGTGGAATAGGGGATATGTCTTTTAAAATTCGAGAAGGCGTCCTATTATCCATGCTACTATTTTGCTCAGTGGAAGTCCCTGGTGTTGCAAGAGATTAATTTTCAATATTCTCTTCCATATCTGTTGGATCAGGTAACGGATCATTTTTCCCCGGATCGTCGGCCATATTAGATTCGTCATAGTTGAATATATTAGATGGTGGTACATCTTCTACCTCAGAGTGAAGGTTGTCGAAATATCTATTTAGTGATTCCCGGCCCATGTTGCTCTTGTCCTTTTAATATTAGTGGATAGTCTTTGACCATAGGCGTTCTTATGGCGCTTCAGAACACTAATGGCCCATTCGACACCCGGTAAGTTATTTGTAAACCGTTCTATTATCTTCCCCTGTTTATCCAAATAAGCTTTTGCGAACATTCTAAGGTCTAACATAGTAAGAGGAAAACCCCCAATCACCGCATGTAGCCGCAGCACGTAATATTGCGATTTCTTCATTGTGAATGAAAACTGGTTGGGCACCAGGCGTCCTTCCGTGCAATCCTTTATATTTATTATAAAGTGTTCCAAAAGGAATTTTATATTGAAGTGAAGCAGCATTAATAGACAATTCACTGTTTGTGATTTTGTGTATTGCTTCCTCCATTGCCTCCTCTGTGTAATTTTTATAATTGCGGGTACCCGCGGTCTTTTTGTATGTGCGAACCATGAGGCAACTAAAACAAAAGCAACGAAAGGGGTTAAATTGATAATTTGTATATTTCTCCTATAAGACTGGGTACCACAACCATTGTGGTGAAATTGATAATTATCAAAGTCGCCTCGTATATCCTATCAATCTAGCCCCGATAAACTTACAGTGTTCATGCAAAATAAAATGGCGACCGTTACCAAAAATGCAAACATGCTCTGAATCTTAAAGAAGCGTTTAATCAAAGCAGTGGATAACTACAAACCAAACAATAATACTTACGCCTGTACCACTGAAATTATTGAGACAATTTTTTAAAACCTTTTTGACACTAAACTTTAACAAATAATTTCCTAAAGTTCCAACAACAACTATTCGTCAACGCTTCGGCAAAATATGGCCGATCTGTCAGTCTGGCAAACAGAACAAACAAAATTTTGGTTACGTTCAGTATCACGCAATAAATCCGAAAAAACATACCAAGTTTAGCTATCATCAAAGTTATGTACCCTAGCTCTCAAAGTAACCCCGTTTTACGGTAACCGGAAGAAATGTGTTTTTTACGGAATAACATATTTTAACGAAAGTAACGGTGATGGGTTGCCTAATGAAATCCTGTCAAGGATATTTTTAATTAATAATGTAGCAGGTAATTTTTTTTCGATACCTTCACCGATAGCGTAACCAAAAAAATTTAACACTAATCGAAAGTATGAAGTCTAAAGAATATGCAAACATGGGGTTGCCTACCTTTTTCTTGTCAATGTCAAACTAAGCAACCCTATAGCCTTAAGACTGCGACGATGTTCAGCGTTGTTATTAACCCAAATCTATCAAATTAGAAGAGATAACCGAGTGTATCAAGTCATCGAGTGCTAACGGTGTGCCCGGCTGACGGACCATAGAATTTAATCCCACGTAGTTTGTGTGCCGTGATCACTTCACCCGATTCACGATATTTCGTGAATCGGGTGAAGGAGACTAGTCTAGTAAAAAAAAAACAACAACATTGAGATTCTGACTAAGTTTCTGTTTGGCTATTTTATTTTAAAATCTCACAAAATAGTAATGTTTTGACAGCTAAAATACTAGCTTTGAAATTATATAAAATGATCAATAGAATTAGCATAAAAAATATTATTTTAAATCTCGATTATGATTGTAAATGTATGCTTGGTCAATCCCTACTATCAGGTGGGATGACATTGACAGCTCACTCCGCGCTCACTTCACCTAAGTTTTCACTGTGAGATACATAACACGCGAATATGTGAATAGAAATCTGAAATTGGTCACAAATTCTATTGACTGAATCATTTAATTTAATTTTATACAATACTATAGTTAAATCATGTTCAGTTATTTTTGTCTGCAGTGCGATTCTATAACCATGATGGTTACAGAATCGTACTGCAGATCATAACACCAGAAATCAAATACGTTTACTTCCTCTGATCAGAAGGCATACATTGGTTTACCAAAACAATACTTTTGGCTTATTAAATACATTGTTAGGTACCAAAAATGTCACAAATCTTGATTTAACTATAGTATTGTATAAAATTAAATTAAATGATTCAGTCAATAGAATTTGTGACCAATTTCAGATTTCTAGTCACATATTCGCGTCTTATGCATACTGGAATACAAGTCTTAGCAATTTTTTCCAAGATTTAATTTATATGCCTAATTTGCTACAAATTAAACGAAATCAACCATTGGCAGTTAAAATACGATATTCAAATGTGCGTCTATTACTTGATGCATTTGAAATTGAGATACAAAAACCTCATAACCCCAAAAGTCAAGCACAGACTTGGTCCCAATATAAAAATGCAAACACTGTAAAATATTTGATTTGCTGTACCCCTAATGGCTTTCTATCTTTCATCCCAATGGGTTATGGAGGCAGGATATCAGACAAAGCTCTAGTAGAAAAGAGTAGTTTAATTGAATGTTTACCAGATAATCCTGTAGTAATGGCTGCAGGGGCTTTAAAGAAATCGAACCTCTTCTATCTTTACAAGGCATTAAGCTTCTGGGTCCTCCAAGTGTATGCCTCGAATAAGCCGCCAACAAAAGAGTTTAAAATTGCATATAGAAAGAGTTATAACGAATTTTTTAAACCGCACTCAGTAGTCAGTCACAAACATGTTGATTGTCTAGATCATACATGTTGATTGCGTGTAGTTTAATTAATTTACAAAATGAGATAATAAAAAGTGATTAAAATAAATCCTTATATTTTACGTTTTAGGACCAATAATAATCTTATTGTAAATATGTTTGCTAAAATATTAAAGATTTATTTTATAAATCGCTAGTGTATTGAGGATCATAATTTATCCAATACAGAGTAATCTGTTTATTATTTTTTTTCAAATTTCAGATCAGCTGCAAAAAACAGTATTCTGTGTTCAGAATACTGCTTTTTTTACTTGCATGCATTTGGGTTTGCATTTGAGCAATATATTTATTTTGAATGATGCCATCATTGACATAAGTTTTTAAGGTTTTTTTATGACTTTTTTATGTTTATGTATAATGTATAATATTTTGTAATGTATAATTTGAACAATTTATAAATTAACTAATGTTTAATAACTTTAAATAATGTATAACCTGACTAATTCAAATTAAATTTTACAATAATTTATTAAGGTACAATTTTATTTTAATGTAAAAAATTAGTAAATCGACTGTAAGAATGTTTTTATTTAACGTAAGTAACCAATTAAGCTTCATAAATATTGTACACCTTATAGGTATGTTACATTGTTACTACAACTGTAACTATAACATCTCTATTGACATGTAACAAACAATAAATGTTTTGAATTTTTTTTTGAAGAGGGGTATTTAACTTCTATGATAAAATCATCTGCAACTCCATAGGGTGAAGCATCTATCACTCCATTGATGAGGATGAAATCTGATTTATCTATTTTATGGTTAATTTTTTTTCTGCCTCTTCATTTACATATTGCTCTAAACGTTTACCTCTTTTAACAAACTCAGTTTTTGGCACTTTATATCCGCCCAAAATCTGTTGCACTACTGTCTGTTTTGCATGTTTAGGCCTCATATATTTTAAAATCTGTTACTCTTCCCTAGTCTACTTCTGTTACTCTTCCTTTTCTTGATTTACTGCTGATCTCTTGAATAACGTCTGATGTTATTTTACTGTCTGAGAAAGACGTATCGAAAATACTGGGTGTCCGAAAAGTCACGGATTACCTTTTACCTGCTGATGGGCCACATTGGGATCTACCAATAAAAAAAAAATTACCTACCCATAAATTTTTTTCTTCACCAGGGCCGATCAAAAATAAGGTAAAATTTAATTTATTTTTTTGGTGAAAATTTTAAGTTTGGACCTAAATTTTAGGTATTTAAAAGATGATATCTGTAACTTTTTTGTTTGTTCGTGGGTTCGATTCCCACCTAGGACAAAGGTTTGTGTGATGAGCACAATCATTTGTTCTTTGTCTGGGTGTAATTTATCTATAATATGTATGTATTTAGAAATATATATGTATGTTTATCAGTTGTCTAGTACTCATAGCACAAGCTCTGCTTAGTTTGGGACTAGATGGCGTTGTGTGAAAGTTGTGGAATATTGTTATTATTACTTTCTTGTAGTAAATCAATCAGCAATCGATAGTAGGATGATTCCAGATGAAAATTAAAAAAAAACCTGTACTCGAAAAAGTTATTATTCGTAGAAATGGCATGGAAAAAACTAATCGAAGGTAGATTTTCCAAAAGACATTGCCCATCTCCTAAACATCGATGGGCCCAAAATTTGATGAACCGTTATAAGTTCCAAATGGGTGTCATTTATTAGTTTAAAATATCAACTTTAAGCTGCCTTAGTTTCAGTTTCATTGACAATTGCATTATCAAGATATATGGGGTCAAACCCAAAGTGAGGTTATATTAGAGATTTTGTTATTTAACAATATATTTTGCAATTATCAATCTGGTAATGTTCAGATGGCTTATAGTAAGTAAACTCTTGAAACAGTGTGAATGTTATACAGTGGATAATCCATTAGTACCTAATACCTACTTATAGAAAAAAATAGAACCACTATTTTTTAAAAATGTGTTTTCTATTGAAATATAGTTATGGATTCTGTAAAAATAATGCAATATATATCTACTTAATGATTATTAAGTAGATACATCTATTTATGTAATATATTAATACTAATAATCCCACATGCCCATTTCAGATACCTAGGGACCTAGATACAATACCTTTTTAGTGCATAGATAAGTTTAAGATTCCCAGGTAAACTATAATGTGGAATTAGATTAGTTTTAAATACCTAAAGAAAACAAACATTTTGTAGCTAGTCATTCTCCTTTATTAAATATTTCATATTAGTCATTCGTCTTCATACCCAATTCAAATAGAATCTAGGAAGTGTGCAGGGGTGAAATATTTTCTTGGTACCTAGCCCAACTCAAGTACCAAATAATTGTCATAACATGCGCACAACAACCTACTGTACGCCTTCCTACTACACAATTACAATAATATTGCAATATTGCTTGCCTTCCACTTAGAGAGCTGGTATGTTTTTCTGCTAATATGCCGAGACTGAATTTTTCCTCTTAGTAACCAAGTACTATTTGAAGCCGACAGCTCTCTAAGGTCATTATCAACCTCCCTCCACACTTCTATTACATAGGAGCCATTTGCCCTTACGTGTTCCCCATAATAGGAACGAGCCTGTCGTATTTGGTATGTTCCTAGGGAAACTAATACTAATTGGCTCTATGTAAGCCGTGGAAAATCTGTTATTACATTGCTATCAACTGGTGTTAGTCTAAATTCTGCTCTTCTTCTATTTAAATTATTTTGTATAACATAATCTATTTTATAACCTATTTTCGCTGTGCATGTTTTCATTTATTATTTGGAGAATTTCCCTGGCATCATCCCGGTTAGTAATAAGCCACCTCAAAGTTTTGCATCAAATGCTTAGATGCTAAATTAAAATACTCTTGCCTAACAAGCTTACAATCTCTTTTAAATCTACCATTCACTACTTCCACTACCCAACGACAAATGGTGACTGCCCTAGATTTGTTTGCTTCTATTGTTGACAACTGTGTTTCACCCTGTTTCACATATGTTCGATAGCACATATTAAGTAAGGGCATCCCGAAATCCCCTATCAGGACAAATGCGTCACCAGCCTCAAAATATTCTCACATTGCGGAACCATTTCTGAATTCTTGCTTCATTATTTTGGCATCTGACATTGTAGCTGGATAGGGGCCTAAAACATCTATTATATACCCATCACTACAAACTATTAAAAATGGTTTAACCAAATTCATATATTTATGCAAGCTGTATGTATCCTTTTGGTACATGTAATTGGAGCTTTTTTGCACATATATATATGTGCCATCAAAAATGAGTACAGGTTTGCTTTCATTATTGTTAATGCCAAACAAACCACTTGGGATCATTAATGTTCTCTCAGTTATTTGTTGTTTATTCATATGATTTAGTCCTAAATGATGTGGCACATAATCATTAAACATATCTTCTCTTGCATGTTTCTTGCTTTTTGCATTAATCGTTCTAATGTTGACCGTGGTATTTGGAGTAAAGTGGCCAATCCGTCATCCGACTCTCCAGTACGCAGTTTCATAAGGTATGCTGCTATAGCTGTTACACCTCTAGACATCCGTACCAAGCTTGGTAATTCTGATAATAATTGGTGAAATTGGTCTTTTGAGAATCCAATCCAATAATAAAAAATATGGTCTTCAATTGTGTCCACATCCTCAAATTCATGGTAGTAGAATTGGTGGTTTTTAAAGCCAACATATCCTGAATATGGCTTGCTGAGAAACTATTTATATAATTATTAGTAATACCTATTAAAACGTCCCATGATTCTACACCATACATATGGTAATCACACAGACGATTATTGGGTGGTATATATAGATTATGCCTATTAAGCAGGTCTTTTCTTAAAGAATCTGGAATTCTGTGTTTTCACTCCTCCCACAATCTTCGATAAAACACCTCTCTGTTTCAATAGCCCTAATATAATCAGGTAAAATAATTGTTGCCTCACTAGTGTGTGACGGATGCTGAACTACTTGCTCAGTTGAAATACCCGACTCAGCAGGTACAGATTCTAACACTTCGGCTGTTGAAATAGATGCTCCAGGCATTGGTGGAGCGGAAACCGACACATCAGATGCTGATGTTGATGGTTGTGATGTGAAGTGCGGTGCTGCTCTGTCTGCTCTCACCCAACATGAGTGGCATATTGCACTTTGGGCTCCAATCTGTGAAAAATATATTTTATTGAAAACCTGAGTTGTGAAGAGAAACATGTGATTTTAAAAGGTATATGTGGTAATATGTGAATACTCACAATCCTGGGTTGAATCCACTCTCTTATAAAAATATATATCCTCTCTTCCCATTCAGTATAAGTTCTCAGCCGATGGGATTGTGTATTCCGTAATAGAGAATGACCACAATGCATGCATATATGGACATGTCCACGTGGAGCTGGCCTCTCTTCAACTGATCCATGTAGAAGTAGGCTATCAACGGCCAAATCCCAACAGGCCTGTCATAGATGATGACCAGGTTCTACCTAAAATATGTTACAATGTAAGTATTAGTAATACAGCATGTAGGTTACTGTCAATATGTCTATGGTTTGCATGCAGGTAGTGAAAATCTAGCCTCTCATAGCAGTGAAGAATACACTATTAAATATTTGTCTGTATTGTTAGTGTAGGTACTTACTGTTCGGGGAGCAACCCATCCACGTACAATAGATAAGACAGATTCTTCATTTAAAGCACGTCTTCCCGTTATATTACAACGAGAAGTAGCAATACCGCAATTAATACAGTTGTCCATCACGATAGGTGGTATCGAAGTCCAAAATAACAAGCCGTAGTCGAATCAAAGTAGCAGATAAAAAGTCCGTTTTCGCGCTGAGGTAGTTCGTGAAAGCAAGATTGGTCAGATTCCGTCAAGCAGTCAAAGTCGTTAGATAAATCACCGAAAACACGAATATTGCAACACAACACAGTATTCACTGTGTTTACGCGCGAACTATTCGCGAAAAGTTTTCCTATACTGTCACTTTTATTTTGATACTGACATTTGTTTAAAGACTTGACTTATTGTCTTTTTAGCAAATTCGCGACGAAATGCATGATCTCAACAAAAAACAAAAAATATTTTTCTATATTTTGCAACTGTAAATTATTTTTTTTTTTTTATGATTTTGATTTATCATAAAATAAAGTATTTTTTCCACATTTTGTTTTTTCTATAACAAGCTGGGCCCAGAAGTGGGCGATCCTCTTTCATTAAACATCAAAAAACTCTGAAACCAAGACTTTTATTATGGTCTTTTTTTTTATTGGTAGATCCCAATGTGGCCCATCAGCAGGTAAAAGGTAATCCATGACTTTTCGGACACCCTGTATTCATTTTCGTTTATTTCTACTGCTAAATCAAAGATATTATAACTTTGCTTAACCTTGCTTGCACGTAGCAAGTGAATGGCGTACTTTTTGCTTTCCACATTCTTTGAGAACATGTTTTAAAGTGTTTGGATCCTTCGGAGTTAACTTCACCTTTTTTGACTTGCGAAAAATGTCTTCGCATTTTATAGGTTCCGCTCGTAATCCAGAGAGTTTGTGTTTTTTCCAATAACATTGGACGGAAGTTAATACGGGTTCTTCGCTTCTTTTATTGAGTCAAAATAGAAACACAAGTGTATGCTTGCATCCACCGGCAAAAGCAGCGCGGCTATCACAAGTTGCCTGTTGGTATTACAGCATCCTTTTCGTCGATTGTAACATCGACAATCAAAATCAAAAGTCATTTATTCAAACTAGGTTGATAATCAGCACTTTTCGAACGTCAAAATTACAAAAGAAAGTCCCCCAAAACGCCCGCCCTTCACCACTTCCTAGTGCTTTCGAATATACTGCATAGGAGATACTCGGTGCTCTGGAACAACCTCTTGCTCTTTACTATACACTCGACTCGGTTTCTTTTAACTTCAACATAACCGACAGCAGTGTAAGAGTCGTGAGATGACCTCAAACAACACATTATCTATCAATGTTGTTGGTTGGTTTTTGGAATTTACGAACTTCATTTTGTATCAGCACTATTACTTACATTAGAGCATTAACCCATTAATGCCTAGCGTGTCCATATGGACACATTACCTATTAATGCCTACCGTATCCATATGGACACGGTAGGCATTAATAGGTAATGTGTCTCTGATAACCTGGATGTTAGATGCTTGTATTAACAATGCGTAGCAGTTGCAAAGAAAAACAGGCACCAAAATTCCACAGCTTGACTTCAGGAGGGAGATAGTGCTCCACTATCTCAACAAATATTGCCAAGCTCCCAAAGCAAATGGAAAGCCTAGTTCTTCCAGTTCTTTTCCACAAACCTCACGTTTTGACAAGTTAGAACACTATGTCATAAAAAAAGACGTTGTGTTGGTCCCTACTGCAAGAATAAATCATCAGCAGTCAGAACCGCGCGCGTCAAATGCAATCATGGATTATGCATTAAATGTTTCAAAGATTACCATGAAAATTAGCATGTGATTTTCGTGGTAATCTTTGAAACATTATTTCTTGTGATTTTGTGCTTTCAAATTTATAAAGTTTTGTTTAATATGAATTGGTTATTTTTGTATGTAGGAATGCCTAGTGTGTCCATATGGACACATGGTGTTTTTATACTTTGAAAAAGTTTTTTTCTATTAAAATACTGTTTTTCCTGTCCTATAACCCAATAACTAATGATATAAATAAACAAAAACTAAAAAAAAATCAATAGCAAAATAACTCTGGCATTAATGGGTTAAGCTCCTCGAATTTCAGCAATGTTGCCATGTGTTTATCATTGTTATTCATAAACTCCAGGATCATAACAATGTCCAACTTGGGCAAGTTCTAGAGTTGGCGCGCACAAACTGGTCCATATTTCAAACAAATCCAAATGATAGGCAAGCAGTTCCTTATAACAAGCAAATGGTCAATGTAGCAGTAAATATCGAAGTCTGAGGGGAAGCAATGGTTATCGTGAATTGCTAACTCGACAAGAAATGAAAAATTTGAAAAATTTAAAAACAAAATTTTTGACGTTAAGTACTTATACATTGTTTTACAAGTTGCCATTTTTTTTTAAATACATTGTAGTTGTATCTAAAACATATCAAAATTTTAGCTAAATCGGTCAAGCCATTCATAGAATATAGTTTTTTTGCTTTCGATTTTTCGAATATTAATTCTTACTCCGAAACGGTGCATTTTGAAGAGTTGATATTTAGAGAATCTTAATCTCACATTGTGAGGAACTTACAGAAAAAAACAGTCACCGCAATCCGTTTGGGGGCATCCTATCCATGCTTATCCCCCTATAGCCTTTGTTTTATTATGGGACGAACACAATGAATCACCGTTATGACTTGCTATGTTATAGCTTGAAGTTATTTAATAATATAAATTTTTGAAATGTTTTAGTAATGGGGAATCCACGAGTGTTAAGAGGAATGGGATATTAATGGGTCTGGCGAAATTAGGTGGAGTATATCATATAGCGGGACTAAAAGATTGCGACAAGAGAAAAATATGTGCTGAGTAACTACCATCGAGTATTCCGAATGCGTAGTTTAGCCAAAAACACGAGAGCAAACATGTCCTAATCTGAGACGTGACGTATCATGATAGACGTGGTTAATTTATACGATTTCTTATTTTTGACGAAACAGGGCTTAGCTGGGATATTGGGTTGAATATTGCCATAATATTTGCCCTCAGTTAACCTAGATCTTTGCCACAAATCATCCCAAGACTTCATGAGACGTGGCAAGCAACGGACGTCTCGAGCCGGTTGTACGTGTTTCTCTAATATACTTAGAGAAACACGTACAACCTATCTCGATAGACTGCTAAGCACAGAAATCAGCGTCTTCATTACCCAATAGAGCGTCTTTATTACCCAAGATGCCAGTATGTCCCAGAATCCATGCCAACCACAGTTTCCAGGCCAGATTGATTTAACATATAGAGAATTTCCTTAATTCTAAGATTTGCTGCGAAATGGAATTTTCAAAAAATATTACGAGAGAGCTAAGAGAGTCTGTGAGAATCAAAGATTTATCAAAATATTGTTGATTGACTGACCCGATTCGTTATCTTCTCGTGTTCACTCTTGAACACTTCCATCGGCTCCTTCTCATCCTCTGCAGGGCTGCACCCCTGGCTGCTGTGCTCGTCGTTATCTTCTCGTGTTCACTCTTGAACACATCCATCGGCTCGTTCTCATCCTCTGCAGGGCTGCACCCCTGGCTGCTGTGCTCGTCATCATCTTCTAATTTAATGATCTTTTAATCTAATGATTATGCTAAAATATTTAATATTTTTATGTATGTTACTTAATTTGTAATAATTTCATGAGAAAACTCAAGAACTGTTCAAAAAACATTTTCGTAATTACGTCGTTGTTCTATTGGATGAGCGATATATACTTATAAATTTTAAATTTATAGAATTACACGTTACGCTTATAAGCTTAGTGAAGGTCTATAATTATGACAAAATATACACAGTTTGCTTTGTGAAACTGGGAAAAAAACAGTTTAAAAATGGTTTTAAATTAGGCCAAATTAACCCTTTACCGCATAGGAAACCATATATGGTTTGACATGTTTACAGTATATTTACTTTAAAAAAAAAACTGCCGACGGATGCATTTTGCGCCCTTCGTCGTGTGTTCACCTTTGAGGCCTCAGGTGACCCAATTACCGAACCAATGTTGCGCAATGATGCTATTTCTGCACGTAGTTCAGTATTGGTTCTTTCTGATACCTCCATTCTGGACTGTATCTTGGTCATCTCTGCTTTCAAGGAAGTGATGTCCTTTAACAGTCTCGTGACGTCGACGTGATCAAACGTGACGGGGGGCAGTTTACTAAGCTCCTTCGCCACGAAATCTGGCACGTCGTCCGGGTCAGTCGAAGTTCAACATATCAATGATATCTTGAATTCTTTTCTCGGTTCCATCTCTGCGGCGAGACGGCATCTGGTCGAGTTTTACAAGTGACTGGAACAGTAACAGTTTTCCGCTGCTGATCTCGTCCTCCTTGTAATTAGAGTTAATATCAGGAATGCCAGCAATTCATTGACTATGAGTTGTTTGGAACTCATAGTGATTACGGGCAGCGGCTATGGCCGCGCAACACGCGTATAATATTCGTGCAGTGCACAATGGAAACACGTCCGTGCTCGAGCGCGCATCGCACTGCACTGATTATTGTCTTTATCTTTTGTTTGAGATTTTTTCGAAGTCAATTTGCTCGGTGGTGATGGTATCTTTTTTCCTCTATCAATTATTTCATTTAAAGACCAAATATTTTCATCGTCAGATTCATATGACGAGGAGTATATTCTAAACCTCTTCGAGGAATGATAAGTTGAATAAAATTGTGTCATGTCAATATCTGAGGTATCTGAAGGAGAAGAGCTCGTTACCGATAGACGTTGTATATCTTAAGTTCCAAGTTTTGGAGAGTAATAGATGTTTTCTTTGGATTCACTCGAAGAACTGGACGTAGTTTAGCAGAAAGGAATCAACCCACAAAAAGTCATTTTTGACTTATCGAGGTTTTAAGTTTAGGTGTGTATTGCTGCAATGATGTTGTATTTGGAATATTTTGAAATATTGTCACTTATGGGCAAATACGAGTATACTAATATTTTGATGAGTCAAGTTGTATTACATTGACTAACGCATTTTTCGAGTTATTGGGAAAAAATGGGGGTTGGAGTCGTTTCTACTAAATTAGTTCTAACATAATGGAGTGTTTCTTTTAATTTCTCAAAAAGGATCCAAGTAACAAAAAAATTAGAACAAACTGATATTTAAATAAAATGAGTTATTAGTATGCAAAATACGTATTTTTTAAATGTAAGAATGAAAAATAAAAACATAAAATGTATGAATGTTTAAAATTCTTTTTATAATTGTCTTTAGATAATTCACTTTTTCTTTGTCCTTCAATTCATAGACACAAAATCCTTCATCTGCATTCTGTAAACTATAAGAGGATTCTTCTTTTTGCAGCTTTGCATTACGTTAACACGTTCACGCCGGCGTGACCCACTGGTGGGTCACACTTGACTGTTCCGTGGGGCGGCGTGACCCAGTAGTGGGTCGACGACAATATGTCGTTACTTCTTTACTTTTTTTCGCGGCATTTAAGCGCGTTCGAACTCGCAACAGTGTTGCCCCGCCCCACGAAGCGTAAGGAGATAAGACAGTCCCGCCTCACGTAAAAAACCTAGATATTTGCCTCTCTTCGGCAGTATATATTCTTTCATGGAATTTAAGCTGGTACCTATTCTATTTTGAAGATATCGGTATCGTTCGGTAAGAATGTGTGGCCGGACTACGGTTTGGAGACTAGGGTGTGAGTTTAGTAACATCTTAATGTTGCGAAATCATTTTCAAGATCTTCAGTCAACGTACAGTAACAAGATGATTTTTTAATGTCCGCCGGGTATTTCGAATGTGGCCGCAGCCGCTCGTTCTGGCACCTCTTTTTAGGGTTCCGTACCCAAAGGGAAAAACGGAACCCTGTTACTCCCGCTCCGCAGTCCGTCCGTCCGTCCGAAGGTCTGTCACCAGGCTGTATCTCATGAACCGTGATAGTTAGACAGTTGAAATTTTTACAGATGATGTATTTCTGATGCCGCTATAACAACAAATACTAAAAAACAGAATAAAATAAATATTTAAGAGGGCTCCCATACAACAGACATGATTTTTTTTGCCGTTTTTATAGATAATGGTACGGAACCCTTCGTGCGCGAATCCGACTCGCGCTTGGCCGGTTTTTCATTACTGCATCCATGGCTAATTTATGAGCATCTTCAGAGCAGTTGCCACGTTTTCTCCTAGCTGGTAGCTCCTCCATTGTGAATTCGATAATGATAAAAATAAAAAAGGAAATAAATATTAAACTACAATTCACCTGAAACCCCTTAATGTCGATTTAGCTGAAACCAAGGCCTTCGTTGTCACTAGTACCATTAACAGTTCCATGATGGAACTACTGATTGTTTTTTTTTATCACTAGTTCCAGTTTAAAAGAATCTGAAAATAATGGAACTAATGTTGAATTTGTTATCACTAGTTCCATTTTTAAAAGAATATGAAAATAATGGAACTAATGTTGAATTTGATATCACTAGTTCCACATTATTATACGTATTTTAGGCACTTGTGAAATTTTTAAGGGTGGTAAAAACACTGGAGTTCAAAACACTTAGTTTTTATAATAATTATATTCAATAAAATCAACAAATATTTATTTTTTCGTGTATGATTCAGATTCACATTTATTACAGTACGTGCAATCAACGAAGTACAATCAACGAAGTTTATCTAAAAAATGACCCACAGATATTTCGCCTGTTAATAACTGCATTTGGGCTTCAATGATTAAGTCATGTCTGTCTCTGTAAATTCTTCGTCGTTTAGGTTGGGAGCTCTGCCCATAGTTCTGTAGAAGATTCGTTCTATACTTCATTAACATTGCATCATCATATAGAATATGTAAGAGCTGCAATAAATTTGACTCATTTTTATTAACATTTGTATTCATATTATGATGCCAGCCTTCAAGGACATTATTTGTCCTATGGATCTCACCATAAACACACCATAATTTTTGTATATCTGGTTTCATCCAAAACGTAAAGAAATATTTTTTTAATTTATTAAAAGCTTCGTTTTCGGGCATTTCCTGTTGTATATATTTCCAACCTTCTTCGATTTTATTTGGCGGGAGAAACGCTAAATTGCCACAAAGAGAAATTATCCTTTTGTTTTTTCTGCTACTGTAAATACCCTTTTTTCGATGTAAGGCCCAGTTTGGTTGCTTTTCGAAAAAGGCTGTTAGTATAATGATAATGACAACCTTTAACATCTATAGCAACATTTAATGATAAAAGAGCCTTTATTGTGGCTTCCTCAAAATCGATCATTACTTTGGTTGGGTTCCACTGGGGTATCTGCGATTTTATTAGTGAAAATAAAATTTCATAAGAATATTTATTTCTATTTGTCATAAACGCATAAAGAACGGGCACGACATTAGTAAAATTACTACCTATTGCTGCCAATGTCAGCATGGATAGTAAACATTTGTGAGAAAGGTTTCGGGCAAAATTTAAATGTGCCGTCCATAAAAAAATTCGTAACATTTCCCATGTGCGTTTTTCCTCGGGAGTACAAAAGACCAGAATTCGATTATTATCTTGTTTGAAATCAGCTAGTAGAAATTTTTCAAATTGTTTTGGCACCTCAACTTCATTTGGATCATTTGTATTAATTATTTTAACGCTTGCATTTTTCTTTCTTAGGCGGTAAATGCGACTCTGTTTACTTTTGAATGGTGGAACAGCATTTTTTGTAGCTAAATCAAATCCTTGATTTGCTATATGAACCAAGCCCCGTTTGTAAACCCTAGGAGCCGGTTCTCTGCCTTGAGCCGCTTCGAGGCAAGCTTTTTCAATTTGGAAATCTACCAAATTTTGCGTTTCATCAGGCTCACAATTATTGTCGTGAGGTTTTTGTTTAATAATGCATGTTTGGCCCTAAAAAAATAACATAAAATGAAACATTGCGAAAAAAACAAATAGGTGCATAAAAGGAACATACCTACATTAAAAGAGGGGGGAGCAAAATAATAAATAAATAACATGTTTATTGGACTTAAAGGGCATTTACAGACAAACACTTACAAAAGCAAAGAACATGAAATTATACACAATATAACTTAAACATAAAGCTAAGAGTAATGCCATTTATGCAAATATACATGTATCATTCATCAACACCCAGCTTATACCATTACTCAATAATATACTATGTAGGTACACCGCTTTATCTAGTAACAGCTAGTAGCGGCCCTAGGCCGATAAGTCATTAACTCATTATGCTGTTTTAATGATATATTTCTTATTAATGTAATTGTGTAAACCCGAGCATAACATTAAATAATTGTTTTATGGAATAGTCACTCGCTTAAATATTTTGATTGTACGTATTTTAATTTTAGCTTACCGTGTCTATTGTTACGGATCCTGCACATTTTCTTTGTTTTTTAAATTGCTTGCAACGCCACAAGCTGGTTCCATTTTTATACATCACATGTTTGTAATACTGCCATCCTGATGAAAACAATACTTTTCCCCTTTCCCTTTCAACTATTTTAATTGCACTCATTTTTTGTATTCTTAAGAGGAGCCGAATAAACTTGCTTGCGAACACATGTACTTACATTTTTCTAACTACCTCCCGATAAGGAAAAAAATAATCAATATTACAACAAACGGCCGATAGATGTCACTGGCTGTTTCATCAAGTATCGCCATGTAAACATGTAAAAATTCATTCGCAAAAAATGAATGTTTACTGATTCTATCCGATCACTACCTACATACCTATTATAAAAAAGTAAAGGTAGACAAAATAAATATTTGTTGTTTTTATTGAATATAATTATTATAAAAACTAAGTGTTTTGAACTCCAGTGTTTTTACTACCCTTAAAAATTTCACAAGTGCCTAAAATATGTATAATATTGTGGAACTTGTGATATTAAATTCAACATTAGTTCCATTATTTTCATATTCTTTTAAAATGGAACTAGTGATAAAAAAAACAATCAGGAGTTCCATCATGGAACTGTTAATGGTACTAGTGACAACGAAGGAAACCAAGGTGCTAGTCAACCAAATTTAACTATAATTATTAATCTCGATCGCCACACAGATATTATATTTGTTACTAACAAGTTCGCAAAAAAGTTCTACTTAAGTCCTCGCTTCCTAAATTATTTTCAAAGATGATGGACATCAAAGATTCTAGAATAGATGATGGAAACATGTTAACAGGTAAATGAAAGTTTAAAAAGAAAAGCTCCATATAAACCACAAGAAGAAACCATTTTAATGGTTCTTATTATTGGCCTACCTTGTTATAAATATAAAATACTATAATTTTCCCCACTTCATTCTATCCTACATTCATAACTAGAAATTAAAAAAAAAAAATATTATTTAAATAATTAAATTTTACGCCGAATTCATACTTCTAATAAGGATACGAACTCGTATTATGGTCCTTATTAGGATTTGGGTATCGTGATAGATGAACACAGTTTAAAGTTGTATAATGTAAAAAGAACAATGTATTTACCTTTGCAGAGTTAGCTCTGAATTTTTAATCCAATCTTCTATAAAAATTTACTTAAAAACGACTTTTTTCACGAAAACTAACAAAACTAAAATGGTGTCTAACCGCTGTCTTACACAAACTGGACGCTACTGACAAAATGGCAGCATTGAGCATCGACGCGTCATCGCGCGATTGCATTTAAATAATGGGTGGTATGTGGTATAGCATGCTGCGCACGAAATTTGAAGCAGTTGAAAAAATGCCAAGTGTGAGTTTTCTAAAGTGGCCCTTAATAGGTACCGGTCCTTAGGGCCCGTCCCCATCGCCACGGCGCGGCGCCGCGCCGTGGCGATGGGTACGGGCCCTTAGTAGGTCTGCTCGAACGAGCAACAAGCACGTTGATGGCGCCGTGCCGTTGTACGGTGGCGGCGCCGCGCCGTGGCGATGGGGACGGGCCCTTATTGGGTGAAATTACCTACCTTATCTTATATACGACATGTCCCAGAATTAACGCAAAACCTCTGAATGAAAAACGCATAACCTTTACAATGTCTTAAGTTACACAGTTCGACATAAGCAATTGTCTTTCTATTGTGTCTCTAATTACGGCATTCGATGAAAATAAAAAAACGGTTCAAATAATTGCTATAAAAACTAACGTACACCAAACCATATGACGTGTATGTTAACGACGGTGTTTTTATGTGGATAGCAGGAAAAAAGGTGACACCGTTGACAGAACTGGGTTTTCGGAGCATTTAAGGGGTTAAGGGGGCAACATTTTTACATGCGAACATAAATGTAGGAATCAGCTGATTTTTTTTCGCGATTTCAGGTTAGGTCGCATAGTAAAAGTTGTTCATAATGATGAGTACAATGACCCCATAAGAGGCTGTGCGTTAATTCAGGGGCACCTTGTATGCATATTTGCAAAACATAATTTGTAACAAAAATAAACAATTAATTTAAACACTTTGAAGTATGTTTTGACTGCTTTTTTAACCGACTTCAAAAAAGGAGGTTCTGTATTCGATCCGTATGTATGTTTGTATGTCCTCGATTTTCTACCCATCAACATGGGTAAAATTTCACGCCTCGCAAACATTACTTAATGTCAAAGACTATCGCTATCTCTGGCTATACGCTGTCCGCGAATCTATAGCTATTCTCTATCTACGCCCTAAACTAATTTCACTATATTTTTTAACCCAGTATTTTATCACAGATATTTTTAAATTACTGTCACTATGAGACCTAGTATCATTGCTTAGCTATTACATTGAGATGGGATATAACAGGAGACGCCCTGTTAATCTATACATACATTTGCTTATACAAATATGAGTGAAATATGATTCAGAATGTGTAATATAGTTTTGTCTCATTCTTTCTAATAAGATAATCGTATTTGATAAAAGAGACAATAATATTTTAAGTAGTTGCTCATTATGGCAACATTTTGTCGTGACGTAGTCACGGTTGTAGGTAGGTGCCAGAGCAGCCATCTTTGTCGCCAAGTTTCGTGGTAGTTCAGCTGTCAAATGGTTGTTTATTTTTTGTATTATTGAGATTTGCGAGAAAATTACGAGGACTTTACCTTTAAAACTGCATGTAAATGTTGGAAAACAGCAATTCAACATGCCTGTGTGTTGTATTGTGAAGCGTGGTGCAAAAAGAATGAAAATCAACCTCAACTGTCTTTGCACAGGTTAGTAGCCGGTTTTCATGCAATAACACATACAATAATAGACATTCGATGATATAATTTTAACGCGATCATGAATTTATGGCTAAAGTATTGATATTTGAGTGAATTTCCGCATAACAGACCTTTTTATTATTTTTTAATTCATTCGTTTGTTTACAATAATATGTCATAAAAGAATAGTGTTGTACCGTTGCCGTAATAGTTTCCGAAACTAGTTCCTCCGCTGGAACGATATCGGTATATTCTGCGATGTTAACATAAATAATCCTGCGTATTATTCGCTCCGAGTGACCTTGTTAGGTCCAGCCCGTTTTCTATTTTGTTATGTACCTGGTACTTGTTGGAAGGTATTCTCCCCTACCTATTAACATTGTAAAAGCCAATTATTTTTAAAAGTGGAACCGTGGAGTTTCTTGCCGACTCTTCTCCATAGGAAATCTCCAATTGGAACCGTGCACCTAGCTCTTGACGTTTCATAAGTGCCCATGTAGGTTTATGTGAAATAAAATATTTTGATTTTGGTGCTGTGCACCACGGGCCGAACCTAGCCGCATACCTAACAGAAACTACTGGTCTCTGGCCTTCCAACCCAGAGGTAAAATATGCGAAAGCACATAGCCTTGGGCATATGGATAGATATCCGCTCGCTGTTTTCCTTCACTTTAATACGTAAACTTCATGCAATTAAAAAGTGTTTTTTAATTCCATACAGAAAAAAGACAAAAATTAAAAAAAAAAATGTTTTTTGTTAAAAGTACTGTTTAGACTTTCATAAGCATTTACTAAAAAGCTGTTATTTTGACATTACAAATGAAACATTTTTTTTTTTTCGCTCAGAAATGATATTACGCATCTCCGCTCGTCGGGGGACGGAACGGAGTATGTGGGAGTCCCTGCCAGAGTGGCAGTATACCCACAAAAACTCAGCGGTGTTCCCTCATCGCCTTGATGGGGGGGTCATGGGAATTCGGCTCAGCCTTTGCGTCCACAATCTCCCCGGCGCATGCCCGCCTAGCTGGAAGTTAACCTACTCATCTTTTTCTGTTACAACTAGGACTGCCAACTTTTTTTGAGACAAATTACGTATCAAAATTTTGATATAAATAAATAAATAATTCGTTTATTACTAAATTTATGGACGATCTGTTTCTCCCTTCTCACCACTGCAGATTTATTACCGAAAAAACTTTGTGAACGCTGAAGTGGCCGGAACAGAGTAAATAAGAAATATTTGGTTTTTATATTTGGTACTTAAGCTATCAGATGCATTTTTAAGTATGTATAATATATTGCCATTTGTCTTCACAACTGGTTTGTGTTAAGCATAACTATATTTTTCTCTGAAAATTCTTTATTTTTATGAATAGGTTTTCTTTTTGATTTATAAGTACCTATCGATAAAAAGTTCATATGAGTCTCGTTTTATGCATCGCAAAAGATTAGAAATAAAGGCTTGGGCACACCAAAAGCAGGACAAGCGCAGCACCTTAGCAGGGCAGGGCAGTTGCGCCGTGGTTGATGTCACACCAGAAACGTGAGCAGTCAGAAAGCAGTTTGAATGCGGGCCTGCTTTGTAACTGCGTTATGTGTGTCGTATCGATAGCCACACTCAGTACACTTCAAGATGTTGAACGGTTCTGACTCTGACGAAGAGGAGCTATTGTTGCTTCTAGCTTTAAGTAAAAAAAAAAGACTATGGGTTCACGATGTAAATAAGAGAAGAGAAGAATATGGGGAGTACCATCGTCTATGTCGGGAATTAGAATCTTTTGAAGATAGGTTCTATACTTATTTTCGGATGTCGAAGAGTTCTTTTGAAGAATTGCATGAAATGATACGATTGAAAATAATGAAAACTGATACAAGCTACAGAGCTTCCATCTCTTCAAGAGAGCGGCTGGCAATTTGTTTGCGGTAAGTACAATTTATAAGATTTGTTTTGTGAAGGATAATATTTATTTGTATTAAATCAGTAATTAAAAAAATATAGCAAAACTCATCATATCACTCATTTGTCTTTACCCAACCTACACCTTTTTTTTCTACGGAGAAGACGTTTAGTTCGAGCACAAATTTGTAAATAAACCAATAGATTTTGAGTGGTCATCTCCCTATTGTAATTAAACTTTAATTTCCAATACGACATAATTTAGTATGTTTTGGTCTATAAATTGGTAAATTTATACATTAAAAATGAAATACCATACTTAATTCAAAACGTATATTTAGTAAAAAATCAACATCATAAAATATGGTTTATATTAAACTAATCAACATTAATAGAACAACAGTAATTTCTCCTAAAATCACAGATAAATCTTCTCAGATATGCTTCTTAATTAAGATAGTGAACATTGGTAGAATAACAGGTATTTCTCTTATTCTTGTACAAACATATAGTATATATTAGTTACAAAGGTGTGAAATTATTTTCAAATGTCATGTCTTCAGGAATAGGTGAGCTTGTATTCTTTTGTAGTGCATCATGCAGATTGTACTGGTCTCTGTTACTAGTGAACAGGTCTGGTTGACTAGTTGTTGACAAATTTTGTGCATATGAATCATTTCTATAACTCGTGAGATCTTGTGGAAGAAGCGTGCTTGATGAACCTTGAGCGACGAATGAATAGGCGGGCGATGGTACCGGTGTTTCTTCGATTTCACTAAACTCGGCTTCTGCGAATATTGTTGCCAGCTTCACTTTTAATTCGGTTTGTTTACGACGAGAAAGAGTTTTGAAGGTGCTTGCGTAGCTTAGAAATAAGTGATCGATACCATCATGAACGGGTCGGTTTTTCGATTGCAAATATTTTAAAGCTTTATCAATATCAGACTCTGTCTGTCTGCGGTTTCGAGTTTGAGCTTGCCCAAGGATTTCCTGGGCCGGTGAGATTGCAGGTGGAGGATTTGGAGTTTCAAGTTGCGTTGACATCAATGTTGAAGCGGTTTGTGACGTTTGTGTGTCTGAAGATGTTGTTAGGTTTACGGTGTCATTTACATTCTCTGAATGAAGTGCCTGATCCATCACGGAAGTCTCTGAACCTGAGTAATTGGACTGCTGCGTTTCATTATTTTGAAGTTTTATTGTATCATCCAAAAAACTTAGTTGTTCCGACCATATAAAAGTAACATTTTTTCTGTCCGATCCTGTCTGGCCAGCAAGCTGTTTTTTATATTTCACATATCCATCTCTTAAAACCTTCCACTTGTGTTTCACCGCATCATCTGCAATTTTTGTTTTTGTTACTATTAAAAAAAACCGGACGGTATTTCACATAAGACAAATAACGATTATGCAATATCTACATATTTACCTACCTACAATACCTACTATTTTTTGTTTCAGATACTTATCAACAGGAGATTCGTTTCAAACTATAGCATTCTCATTTCGCGTAGGACGAAGTACAGTTTCGAAGATTGTCGAAGAAGTGTGTAAAGCTATTTGGGAAGTATTGCAACCAATATTCATGCCTTCGGTAACTGATGAAAAATGGAAGGAATCTGAGTTAGGATATAGAGAACTATGGGGATTCCCAAATTGTGTGGGCAGTATTGATGGAAAGCACGTGAAAATTGAATGTCCACCAAATAGTGGTTCTAATTATTTTTGCTATAAATCATATTTTTCAATAGTTTTATTAGCAATAGTCGACCCATATTACAGATTTTTGATTGTCGACATAGGCAATTACGGCAGGCACAGTGACAGTGGCATATTTGAAAACTCTGTTTTTTATAGTAATTACATAACAAGAAGAGAAATATTGCCAGCTAAACCGCTACCAGGGTCCACTGATCCTGTACCACAGGTCTTGATTGGAGACGAAGGATTCGCTTTGAAGCCTTACTTAATGAGACCTTTTCCTAAAAACTCAGTTGTGAACGATGAGAGAAAAAAAAAATTCAATTACAGACTTTGTCGGGCACGTCGCGTTGTCGAAAACGCTTTCGGTATTTTGACAGAGAAATGGCGTGTTTATCACAGGCCTATTGAATGTAAAGTTGAAACAGCTATATGTATCGTCCAAGCAACGTGTTGTTTACACAATTATGTTCGAATAAAAGATTGTCGCATACAAGACACTTTTACTACGGCAACAATGGTGGCTACAACACAGCAAGAAACAACATCACAACTGGATGCATTGGCACCTTTAAGACGTACTAATCAAAGATCATCAAATTTAGCTTTTCACGTGAGAGAAAAGTTTGTATCATACTTTAATAACAATCAATAAAAGTTTCAACTTACTTGTCATGTTCATTTCTTGAGCTATCTTCACCCATAGTCGCATCTTGTAAACCGTATTTCTATAATATTTATCCTTTAAATCATATAAACATTTATATTTCCTCACCAACTCAATCAATTTTTCATTCGTTTCCATGATAAAGTTGTAAAAAATCACAACCGTTTACGACCCGCGCTGCGTCTGTCCCGCGCAACTACTTTGGTGTGACTAGTCAATATGGCGGACGTAGTAATACAACGTGTACTCACTGCGGCCGCCCCGCGCCCGCGCTGCTCCCGTCCAAAAGTTTTGTAGAAGAGCAGTGCGTGCGCGGTGCAGTGGCGGAGCAGGTAGGATCAGCGGGCCCGCGTTTGTTCAGTGTGTCATCCCTCATATAACTACATTATTTTCTAACGGAGACGCACTGCTACCGCACTGCAACTGCTTTTGGTGTGCCCAAGCCTTTAGTGTTTTCACATACATTACTTTTATGCAAAAGTATAAAGTATATTTATCGAAAATAAAATAGGATACGTTATCATAAAGTAAGCAACCCTAATTACAACGGACTTTAAGTAAGTACATATATCAAAATCAACATCAAAAGTCATTTATTCAAACTAGGCTGAGAATCAGCACTTTTCGAACGGCAAAATATAATATAATATTATGATCCAAACGTGATAATTAGCAAGACTCGTATTTAGTATCGATACTCGTTATAGTAACACCAATGTTCCTTGAGTGATACAACCCTAGCAATGGCAGCCATTTTATGAGACAATATGAGTTGTAGGTATGCATCTTTTTTTCGTAGGTATTTCCCGTCCATATGATTTTCTATGTCTATGAGCTATTATGACCCAGATCTATGTAATTTGAAAGCTTCATGTAAACTTGACGTTGACACTGACGCTTGACAAGTACAAAACCACTTAATTAGTTTGATACAAAAGGCACAGAAAGGTTCCGATTCAGGTTTCCATATGACGTCTAAGGTCTAATGAAAGTCAAGTGATATTAAGTATATTTGTGAAAATAAACACGATCTTGAGATTTTAAGACCTAAAAATATAAAAATACTGCTTAGATACCTACAATCTCGAAATGGTTTTGGAATTGGCATAGGTTAATGTTTACTTTACATACCTAGTTGGGTCACTGCAGTGGGCCATTACGGTCATGGTTCCTATCTCGTTCGACATACATATAAGTGATTTTGATAGGCTGACATCTTTCTAATCAAGTAAATTGCATAAATTAGCAGGAACCGTAAGGCCCTTTGTACACGCACGGTTTCTTTACGATACGGCGGGCGCCCCGGCGTAAACCGCTGCCGTAGAGAAAACGTGTCCGTCGACAAGCTTCCATAGTGATCCATACAACACGACACGGCGAATAAACCGTAGTTTTTCTTGGAAAGAAAAACGTGTATCAAAGTCGATGTGCGGTATTACACTCTTAGAGTATTCCAAAGAACTTGTTGAATAGCGATCAATGACAACTGTTTACTTTTATCAGCATTTTATGGCATTGTTTACATAATTATTTCCTATGATATTGTATCCTGTAGGACAATTTGAATTATATTCATGTGTTAGATAATAATTGCTCGATAATAATACAGATCTTGCCGGTTAAATTATTTTGACAGTTGTCCGCTTAATTAGAAAATATGTAAGTAAGTAGTTATAAAGTATATGTACGTGTACGTAAATAAAGTTTATAATGGCGCCGATAATCTTGTTCACAAACTAAACTAAATTTTGTTCAGTGCATCTTTTTCTTTCTATTTCATGAAAAGGACCGAAGATAAAATATTAGTTTAGTCCTGTCAAATTAGTCAGCGCCTGGCGTAAATTGACGTATTTTTATTAGCCAACTTTTTAATCGCGTCTAAACTTGTCTATGGAGTAGAAATATTAATTTTTTTACTATCTATAGTTGTCAAAAAATAAGAGGCCCGTTTTGACATTTGTCATCGCGACGTAACTAGTGAAGTAACCATACGACTCGGTACTCGATACTCACGATAAATTGATTCAAGTTTGTATGAGTATTTGATCGATTTGATTAGGTATGTATTGTATTTTCTAATCAGAAGTTTAATCCAATGCACTTTGCATTGGATTAAACTTCTGATTAGAAAATTTAACTTAAACTTTAATATTGTAGGTATTTTGAAATGATACAATGGTACGAAAGGTCAATTTGTCTTTAATTTAATATTTTTAGTTACAATAACGTTCACTCAATCACAAAAAATCAAGAAAAAGCGAAAGTGATTTCTTGAATTTTCATTCAATCATTTTCTTCGGATGATGATCCAAAATCGTCAGTTGAGCTATCGTCACCTGTAAATATAATTATTTCATTTTCAATTATATTATCAATATTCACGTCTCTGTCAAAATCATCCTTTATTATTTTTCGAGTTTTTTCTACCACTTTTGCCCAGTCTTCTTTAGTAATTTTGGCACAAGCTTCTTTCAGCAATGTCATCATTTTCTTAGTGGAGAATGGCGGCTTTGTATTGTGGCGAGCTGCGTATCCTTTGACTTGAGCCCATATCAACTCAATAGCATTGTACTGACAATGGTACGGCGGCGTTCTTATCACTTTGTGTCCATGCTGAAGTGCCAATTCATCAATTTTATATTTTACTTTCGCTGATTTATTTTCTTTTACCAGTTCCAGAAATTCAACTTTCAACAATTTCATGTCAGCTTCAACGCCTTGTCTTTGTAGCCATGCCACTAAATCAGCCTTTTTGTTTGCTTGAGTAGGTGCTTTGTCTATTTGAACTGAATGGTAAGATGCATTGTCCATAATGATTATGCACTGTTCGGGGAGATTTGTTAACAATTTAGTAAACCACTCTGTGAATGTATTTGCGTCCATTTCTTCGTGATATTCTTTTGTACTTTTAGACTCGAATGCGAGTAAGGCATCATTCACAAAACCTCCCCCGGCTGATCCAGCGTGGCAGATTATTAGGCGTCCACCTTTTCCCATTGGCACTTTTGAGCAAGATGCCTTGGTATCGTCCGTCCACGACTGCGGCACGGTATGATTTGAGTTCAGCCAAGTCTCATCGATAAATATGACACTGTCCCAATTTGTGATTTTGTTCATCGCCCTCAAAAATGATACTCTGTGCAAAATTAAATCATATCGTTCCATCATAATTTTCCTCTTGTCGGTTTTCTTGTACTTGAATCCAATTTGCTTCATAATTGTTATTAAAGACGTGGAACTACCACTAAACAGGCCACACTCTCGTAGTGATATCAACAATTTACTCACAGTTGGGTATTCATTTCTTGTGTAATAAGCATACACGTGGTTTCGAATAGCGTCTACGTCAAATGTTACAGGCTTGCTTTTCTTCCTCTTTTTAGGCGTACGTAATACATTTTCTTCAGTACCGGAAGGCCCATACTTTTCCTTCAAGATGGTTCGAATAGTTTTTTTGCCGATTCCAAGTGCTTCTGCAACGCGATCTTGCACTTGCGTTACGGACAATAAAGGTCCACCATTAACTGATTCGCGTTCGAAGTATTCGGTTAACTTCACAACCAATTCGCGTGACTGGCTGTTGATTGTACGTCCTCTTTTCGACATGTTGAAACAGTTCGTACGATATAACAATAAACACCAAAATGGAGTCCAAACCACTATCTTTAAATCAATGTCCAAAATAGAAGAGCCAAGGTCAACCTGATAGTAAACAGTAATAGTCCAAAAGCAAAGCCGAGTCGAGAAAAAAATATCAAACATAAACAAGCGCGCAGCACAAGATGGCGAACGAAAGACTGCGCAGTGCGCGCGTGGACGCTAAGTCACGTACCGCTTGGTCAGAGACAAGCCATTCTATAGAAACCAGTGTGGCCAATTCATTTAATTACTATTAAAATCGAATGAAGCTGGTGAAATTCAGTAATTAATTGGTTACAACACTAGTATTTAAAAAAAAAGACTGAGAACGTAACTGTTTTTGAGATGTTTCGTATTAATTAGAAATTGCATGCTACTATAAAGTAAGCGCAAAAAGAATACTCGTAATATATTCCATTGTATTATTTAACGCGCCAAAAAATGTATGTATTTTTTTAAAACACTTTAGGTATGTAATGAATTATTATTTTATTGTTTCTTTCAGTTTCATTCCAAGTTACATTCTAGGGTATTTCCCAAATGTCAAAACGGGCCTCTTATTTTTTGACAACTTTAGTTAGATAAATACACGGACTAGAAAAAAAAGAAGGACTCCGCGCCACGCATATCGAAAGTGAAGCACAGTAAGGGTGCCGGACCGTTTGTACAAACGTGCTTCACGCACACATTTACATCACAGAAAGCCGGCCGGCCCAGTGTTGCCAACTTAGTGGATTTTCCACTAAAACTGGTGGTTTAAGTCCCCTATTTAGTGGCGAAATGTTAGTTTTAGTGGCTAGTGGATTTTCCTAGTGGTTTAGTAAAATTCAATTTTAATTACAAAAAATGAGACCAGTCAGCCACTTAAACGTTTCCATATATTTTCTTTAATTCTTTGTTCTTCGTGCTTTTTGTCAAGGATATTTGCTTTTATTGTGTAGGCAATACTGATCCACTAGAACGATGCTGTTTATTTATACGCAGGGATTCCCCGTACAATATTTTTCAGTCAACTCGTTCTTAAAACTACGAAGTGCAGTTCAATCTGCTCAAAGTGTTCTGTGCTATCGCATCGCATTTTATTCGTTCGTAATTATGCCGAAACCACAATATACGCAAAAATTTCGGGATTCTTGGCTTCAAGACCCGCATTTCAAAGATTGGCTACAAGTTATTGAAAGTACTGCGGGTCAAGTAGCGAAATGTAAGTTTTGTGGTACAACTTTAAGGAGTCCCTATGGAGATTTGAAGTCTCACGGAATGTCAAAAAAGCATCTACAAAACAAAAAGGTAAACGACTACTATATAATTATTATTAAGTACTCATTCATTGGTCAAATGCGTAACTAAACAAATTGTGAAACGACTACGCCGACTATAATTTGTGAACGATTCGGATCGGATCGGATGAATTGCTAAACAGATGTAATGCTTTGTCTGTTTTAATTTTCTATCGTTGCCGAGTTACATCTTTGGATAATTAAATTGTTTCAGGTTATAATTACGCAGCCTAAGATTCCGTTTAAGCCAGAGCCCATTGGAAGCAAACAAAAAGAAGAAGCTAGGCTTGCTCTATTCACAGCCATGCACACTAGCATACGTGTAGTTGATCATTTAGGAGAGGTAATTAATCACAGTCATGAAAAAAGTATTGAAAAAGTTCAACTGCACCGAACTAAATGCACCTCAGTTATAAAAAATGTGTTAGCATTGCATTTCACTGAGATTCTAAAACAAGATTTCAAAGATCAACCATTTAGCCTACTAATTGATGAATCGACGGATATTTCTGTACATAAATACTTAGGTTTAATAATAATTTATTATAGTAAATTACACCAAACAACAGTATCCACATATCTAGACCTTGCTGAACTGGATGAGTGTAATGCTGAAGGTATAGTTTCTGCCATAAAGAAGACGCTCAAACGATTCAATCTAAGACTTGAAAATTTAATGGGGATTGGTACGGATAACGCTTCTGTAATGGTTGGAGTGAATAACGGAGTCTATGTCAAATTGAAAGAAGCCACATCTGATTTTGGTGCGTTGCTTGTGTCATTCCTTACAACTGGCTGTTTCAGCTGCCGCAAAAGAATTTTTACCAAAAAATTTGGAGTTTTTAATTAGGGAGACATACGACTGGTTTAGTCGCTCGTCTACCAGACAGTCTCTTTATAAAGAATTATACAAAACCATCAACGATGGACAGAAACCTCTAAAAATTGTTCAAGTATGCCAGACCAGGTGGTTGTCAATAGAGTCCGCTGTATCGAGAATATACACGCAGTGGCTGGAGTTAAAAACACATTTTTCCGTAGCTAAGGTACACGAAAGGTGTCACACAGCTGAATTATTGCACTCTATGTATGCGAATGATATGAATTACGTTTATATTTCATTTCTATATCCAATATTAATTGAAATAAATAGAGTAAATAAAATGTTCGAGTCAAAAGACACAGACCACACTAAGTTGTGTGAAGAGTTGACCCATCTTATAGATATGCTTGTCAGCAAGGTTACGTCACCTACGAATAAAGTTGATATATTTTCTCAAAATATTCGTGATTTCTTGGATCAAAAATGTTATCTCGGTTTCCGATTTGAAAAACAAATACTTGAAATGAGAGAAAAGGGATTACCAAGGGAAGATGAAGAAATTATGCGGCATCGGTGCATAACATTTATAGTAAGTCTGGTCGAAGAAATAAAAAATAGATTGCCAGAAAACTTAATAATGATGAAAAAAATTTCCCGAATAAGTGTAGAACAAGCACTTAATCACAATAAAGAATCATTAGTTGAAATAATGGCTCAGTTTAATAAAAGCGCAGAATATATAGCGAGAGTCGATGATCAGTGGCATCAAATTCATTTATTGAAATGGAATGAAACCAAAAACACAAAAAAAAATTTGGAATGAAGTGTTGCATTTCAAAGATGCTCAAGGAGAATCGAGGTTTGAGGAATTAGCGACTTTTGCTATTACTCTTCTAATACTGCCTCATTCCAATGCCGATGTTGAGAGACTATTTAGTAGTATGAATATAATAAAAAACAAACAGCGAAATCGAATGAATATAAAAATCTTAACTGCTATATTAAGAATACGTTGTGGTTTGAGGTTGGAAGGAAAATGCTGTAATAATTATGAAATACCAGAGAGCGTTGTAAAACAAATCGGCACTAAAGAATCATATCAATCAGATCTCGACGATGATGGTGCAGACAAGAATGATTCTTCTGAAGACGAATTAATTTAAAATAGGTACATAGCTGTTATCATTTAATAATTTATATGTTGATTCACCTACAAATGTTAATTTACTTACGAATGGTAATAATAAGTGGATTGTTAATTTTTATAACGTGCTATCAAAGGAAACTAATGACACTTACTTATTTTATTTCGTAAAACAATATTTTTTTAGTGGTAAATTTGGCGATTTTAAGTGTGGGATAAATTTTTGTTAGTGGTTTTCTGGTGGTTTTAAAAGTTGACTCTGGTGGTAAGCTTCTACAACTGTTGGCAACACTGGGCCGGCCGCCATTACGCGTCAAGACGGCGTCTTTGTAAGTACTATTTACGTGAAGTAATAAAATAAAATAATGCCATCTTGTGTTTTGAAAACGTGTAAAAATAATTCTACATCCCAGAAAAACTGTCAAGGAATAACATATCACAGTTAAGGCACAATTTTATTTGTTGATTTATTGTATTTTTGACATTAAGACATTTGACATAAGTGTTGTCAGAAAATAAATGGTTAAGTGTCCCGAGAGATTGTGTATTTTTTTTTTTTGTGTTCTTTGTCATTTTTTTGCAAGTATTGACTATGATTCTTTTTATAGATTTCCTACAGCAAATCATTCATGGAACAATGATTGGATTATAATAATAAGAAACTACAGATGTGAAGACCATTGCGTTCCGTCGAAAACAAGCGTGATATGCTGTATACATTTTGATACAAATCATCAATTGGCGAGGGTTCTTAGATTGGAACGGATTAGCGTGCTTTTGTAATGTTTCTTGGATCGATAAAGAATGCAGTGTGGGTTAGTGAGTGTATGTATGTGTTGTGAAGATTCTGATTAAATCATTTGAATAAATATTTCAGTTTTATTTTCTACAGAACGTTAAATAGTTTTCTTATTATAGGTAAAATACACCTTGTGTGTTTTAGGTAAGTAAGCTTTAATACCCATCCCCCTATCTTCCTAATCGGTAATTCAAGACAATCAATTGAATTACGTATTCTACAGCAGCGTTTTTCTAGTCATCCATACAAAATAAACACTTAATTTTGAGTTTTCACTAGTATATTTTTGTAATTTCAGTTAAGTGGACTTCTTATATCGCTTTATTGTAATAAATGAATACACTGTCCAAATATTTAAAACATGGGGAAATTTTCATTCATCTGGTATCCCTCAAATCACGCACACATAGACCGGTAGGGTTCTTCACTTTCGATACGCGTGGCGCGGAGTCCTTCTTTTTTTTCTAGTCCGTGGATAAATATTAAGATTAATTTGAAAGCGCGGGAAACGTTGAACTTGGTGGACGCGGCCTTTAAAGAAAAAATTGAAAACATTGTTATATAAGATCAGTAGCCGTAGTTTTAGCATTGTAGTCTTTCTCTTATTTTTTAATATTAGTTTTAGTTTATTTTCTTCGGTAGTGGTAAGTTCTTTTTAGTAATAAGTTCTAGTATAAAATGAATGACCCGCCAGACCCGGGGGACTTTGTGCCCCCGGCAGGCAATTTTGTTACCATCGACGAATCGGGCATGGATACCGATGGGTCGGGTTCGGCCCGAAATTTAAAAAGAAGCCGTGTGCATGTTTGCAAACATTGCAACAAACGCCGTCGTACCCGCAAAAACCACGGTTCCGAGTCTTCGGGTTGTGGATGCACGGATTCTACATTAGCTACTGCATCGGAGCCTAACTGCTCCGATTTACCTAACAAAAAAAAAATGATAATCCTGCTCCGTCCTTAGTTGTTCCTACTCAGATTGGTAGAAAAACCTATGAAAAAACTGACATTGCGCCTTATGTTATCCACGTCCAAAAAAATATAATTTCACCAGATGATGGAACGACATTGCACCCAATCACATTTGGCAAGTTCTTAAAGCACAATGCCTTCCAAAATATAATAAACGGTAGCGTCAAAAAAATCGGCCGCAATAAAATATCTTTATCCTTTTCCAATTTCCTGGATGCAAATTCTTTTATTACTAACAATAGTCTCGAAACATATAATTACAAAGCGTTTGTACCTTTAATGTTACTAGAATGGGTTTAGTGCGTGGTGTTCCTGCGGAATGTGTGTCTCCAGAGGAAGTTATTGATAATATAACAGTACCAGTTGGTTGCGGTCCAATTTTGAAAGTCAAGACGCCTCAATTTTAAGTCCAGTGTTGATGGTGCAACCGTTTGGAAACCTTCTCAATCCATAGTTGTTACATTTGATGGAAAGGTTCTACCGAAAAGAATTTTTATGTGCTATAATGCATTACCTGTGGATTTATATATTTTCCCTACTGTACAGTGTTTTAATTGCTGTCGTTTTGGTCACACTAAAATTCAATGCAGGTCCAAACCTCGTTGTTATAAATGTGGTCATGGTCACACTGGAGACAGTTGTGAAAGAGAACAAGAAAGTGCATCTTGCTGCCTTTGCTCTGGTTTTCACTATGCTACTAATAAGTCATGCCCAGAATTTTCTAGGCAAAAATCAATTAAAACATACATGGCACAATGTTCAGTATCTTATGCTGAAGCAGCAAAAGTATATACCCCAGTAACTAAATCATATGTTGATGCACTCTTATCCTCTCCTTCCAAAAATTTTGCAGATACTCCATCAATCTCTTCATCTAATAAAATGCCTGCTTCAAGTAGCTATAAAAAGACTGTCTTTCTCAAACCACGCTCCCCTCCCAAAACTGTACAAGGATATAATAAAGAGGCTCACAATGCCATCATCAAAGATTTTGACATTCCCCAACCATCTAATGGTTGTGCTTTTCCTAATAATCATAATGGAAAAAAAGACACAATTTTTTCCATAAACGATTTTCTATCTGCATTACACAATCTTCTATCTCAGTTCAACATTTCACCGTCCAACGATGCCCCTTCTTTCAATGTATCTCAATCCATTCATGATGGACAACACATCCAAAATAATCCAGTGGAATTGCCGCAGTCTGGTAAACAAAAAGAGTGATGTTATTTATCTTTTAAACAAATATGAGCCACTTGCCTTTGCCTTGGCAGAGACTTGGCTCAAATCTAATCATATTTTTAAAATTAATGGTTATTTAACCATTAGAGAGGATAGATCTGATGGGTATGGTGGAGTAGCTATACTTATCAAGAATTCTATCCCTTTCTCCATCATTTCCTTACCTCCTCATAGTGAGAAAATTTCAATTGTAGCTATTAAAGTGCAACATACCTGTCTAGTTTCTATTTACATCCCTCATCCTTCTTCTTCTGTTCTTCAAGAGATGACTAATCTCTTTTCTTGTCTTCCAAAGCCTTTCTTAATATTGGGGGACTTTAATTGCCATCACCAATCATGGGGTTGTTCAACTTCTAATTGCTATGGTGATGAATTATTAGATATAATAGACTTACATAACTTATGCATCTTGAACTCAGGATCCCCCACACGCCGTTCAGATCCCAATCAGAACCAAAGCGCAATCGACCTTTCTATCTGTTCTCCAAACTTAGCCTCTTCACTAACTTGGCATACTTTATCCTCTACTTATGGTAGTGACCATTTTCCAATAGTTATTTCTTATCCTTTTCCCAAACGAAATGCGCCATTAAGGAGATCAAACTTAAGACATAAAATTCCTAATAGAATTAGTAATGACTGGGACAAATTTAGAAACATTGTTGACAGAAAGCTTTGCTCCTTGCCCGTTATTTCTGATGGCAATGAAAATAGTTGTGCTGAAGCTTTAGCACTCATATTAATCGCAGCGGCAGATGAAGTTTTCCCTGTAAAAAGTAACCATATTAGTACAATTCCCTCGCCTCCGTGGTGGGACTCTGAATGCACAGAATTTATTAACAAACGTAAACAGGCAGAATACAACTATAACCTTGATATGTCTGATATCAATTTTGAAATTGTTACCAACTTAATAAATGAAACTTGTAAACTTTTTAAGAAGAAAAAATTTGAATCTTGGCATAACTTTTGCTCATCAATATCACCGAATATTCACCCTACAATTGTCTGGCGCAATATTCGCAGGTTTAGGTCCATTTATAACAACCCTTCTCCTATTCCCGATTCTTTAGCCACTGAATTTTTAGATAAATGATAAATGATAAATGATTTATTTTCTGTAAGTAGGTTTGTACAAACACTTTTACATGTCAATCATATTAGATTAGATAAATTGGCTCCCCCTTTTGTTCCTGAGAGTATCAACCTTAACCTGTCTCGTATCCACTAGCCAAGACAGTCATACGACTCTAGATCTTCCGTTCACTCTCACTGAATTAAAGGGTGTTATCCATAAAACTAAGGATTCTGCACCAGGTATTGATGGCATTCCGTATTCATTTTTTGCTAAATTAAATGACGACGCCCTCAATTATTACTTAGAGATTATTAATTCTATTATGAATACAGGAAACATCCCTGTTGAATGGAAACGTCAAAGGGTGTTGCCATTCCTTAAACCAAATAAAACTCCATCTGAAGCTTCTTCATACCGCCCCATAGTTTTGGCTCCAATTCTGATGAAATTAGCGGAGCACTTAATTAAAAACCGCCTAGAATGGTATGTTGAAAGTAAGGGCCTTTTGGCTGAGTCACAATATGGCTTTAGAAAAGGTAAAAGTACAACTGACTGTTTAAGTATTTTAACATCCTATATTCGGTTATCCTTCTCTAATAACCAATCCACCGTTGCAGTTTTCCTTGATATAAATGCAGCTTACGATAATGTTGTCTTATCTGTTTTACAAAATAAATTAAAAACCTTACAAGTCCCATTGAATTTGTCGAATTTCATTATTAATATCCTGACTGAACGCTCTGTTAATATGTTAATAGGAGATCATGAAGTATCTCGTCTTGTATGGAGAGGTCTCCCACAGGGTTCTGTGCTCAGTCCCATACTTTACAATATTTACACTTTTGATTTAGACTTGTCCTTAACTAACCATGTTAAGGTTCTTCAATATGCCGACGATTTATTATTATACTCTTCAAGCCAATCTGTTGATCAAGCTAGCTATGCTATTAATTCTGCTTTATCTTCATTGGAGTCATGGTTATATTTTAACGGTTTGGATTTATCCACGTCTAAAAGCGCAGCTGTTTTATTCACCCGGAAGAGAAATATTCCCTTAGTAAATCTCTTTTATAAGGAAATACCTATCCCAGTGAAAGATAAAGTCAAATATCTAGGTATAATACTTGACTGTAAATTAAGTAGTGTTCCTCATTGTGATTATATTGTTAACAAATGTGAAAATCACCTAAACATGCTTAGGTGCCTCTCTGGCGTGTGGTGGGGTGCACATCCCTTTTCTTTGAAACTCGTTTACAACGCAATCATCAGAAGCACTTTGGATTATGGTCTGTTCGTTCTGGAACCAGGCAGTGTTACGGCTTTTAAAAAGTTGGATCGCATCCAGTCTAAGGCTTTACGCATTATTTCGGGTGCCATGAAGTCTAGTCCCATTAATGCACTCCAAGTTGAATGCGGGGAAGCTCCTTTATATCTTAGAAGACAATTCCTATCTGACAAATATTTGTTCCGGATTCTTCAGATCTCAACTCATCCTCTCATTCCTAAACTGGACTCTTTAGTGTTGCAGATTGAATCTTCAGATTACTGGTCCCATAAACGTGCTCCTTGTTTAGTTGTAAGTTATAAAAAAATCCTTTCACTCTCTTCTCCTATTCACCGTTCCAATAAACTTCCTCTATTTAACAGTAGCTATGAGAGTTTACAATACACCCTATCATAAAATATAACTGTGTGAGTAAATCAGATCCCGATTGCCATTTAAATTTTAATCATTTTCTGGCTGAACACTTAGAGTACCACCATATATTTACGGATGCTGCCAAGCAGTCACCGACGGGTTGTGTTGGGATAACCATTCTCAATACAACATCGTACAAAAAATAAAACTGCCTCCTGAGACTTCTGTTTTTACCTTCTCTTCTAGCCATCAATAAATCCCCTTTCCAACACAAATCACAGTTACCTATAATTTATTTAATAAGAGAATTTGCGCTCAGAATCATCTCCGAGGGTAATACATTGCAATTTGTTTGGATTCCAGCCCATGCTGGAATCCATGGGAATGAAGTGGCTGATACACTTGCTGGTGAAGCGGTGCAATGTGGGGACTTAGTACCATACATACATTTTTGCTACGACCTCGCGACGTTACCAAAGACTTTTCTTCGGGACACCTGGAAGGTAGCTTGGAATATCGGAAGCAAATCAAAGGGTCATTATTTTTCTTTAATTCAACCCGACGTTCCGGAAAAACCGTGGTTTGGCAGGGCAAAGTTTGGTAAGATGGAGACCTCCACCCTAATACGGATTAGACTGGGTCATATCTGCTCTCCAGCCCATCTTGCCAAACTTCATATCATTGATAACCCCATTTGCCTGTGTGGCGCAGACGTAGGCGACTTAAATCACATTTTTTTCTCCTGTCCCTTATATGACCGTTCATCCTTTCTCAGTAACCTCTTGTCCCTCAGTACTCCTTTTCCTACCTCAATACTTTCTTTACTTTGTACAAATAGCTTTCCTGTATATAAATGTATAGTCTCATTCATTACTTTTAATAATATTAAGTTATAACTTTTCGTCATTGTATATATTTAGCTAATTACTCTATTCGTTGTAAATACTGATCCTATAGATACTATCACTAAATCCCGATATAATTAATTCCGTTATCCTTTTTCGTTTCCCTACCTTTTTTCCCTTTGTAATATAAGATGAAAACGTGACACTGGCTGAATGCACAAACCGTGCGAAGCCAAAAGAAAAAAAAAAAAAAAAAAAAGATTAATTTGACAGGACTAAACTAATATTTATCTTCTGTCCTTTTCTTAATGAAATAGAAGGAAAAATATGCACTGAACTTAAATTGAGTTTAGTTTGTGAAGAAGGGAATTGGTGCCAATACGTAGTTATAAGTGCTAGATGTTGTTGATCCGTTGTTTGTGTCTTTGTGTTTGTTATAACTATCGCCTACCTACTTAGTGTTAACTAACAGGAAAATATCAAGTTATAGGTACTTCTCGTTATAAAAAAATAAAACAATTCGTATTTTTTTTAATGTTTCGATTGCATTTGTTTTTTTAAGGTGAAAGCGTCAGGGTAGCCCGCGAAATAAATTTTATATTTACATTTTTTCTTACGTTTTTTGCAATTTGCAGGTTGTGTGTGGATCAAAATGTGATTCGCGGCTCTGACAAATATAGAATCATAACACTGGTTAACAAAATTTTAATTTTTTTTTGTCACATAAAAACTTATATCAAATTTTGAATTTACAGACGCCAGCACATCAAGCTACCCGAAACTGTCAGATTTTCCCAATCAACTTTGAACCTTATGCTTTAGCGATAAAGTTGAAAATCTATTAAAGAAATCTGACAGATTATAGTAGCTTGATGTGCTGGCGTCTGTACATACTAGGGCCACTAAATAATAATATGTGAATGAAAAAAAATTGACACGTCAGGTTTTCTTGTGACATCAAGTAAAGATCTCCGCGTGGACAGTGCCTCTGGCTGGGATGATATCTCTCCCAAATTGATTAAATCCACAAGACACAAGCTAGTTCCGGCCATAACGCACATTTGCAATCTTGCAATTTCCACCGGCACTTTTCCTAAGACTCTCAAAAAAGCCATTGTTCATCCAATCTTCAAAACAGGTGACAGAGGCAGTGTAAATAATTATCGGCCAATCTCAGTACTTCCAGCCATTTCCAAAATATTAGAAAGAATAATCTACAAATATCTCCTCAACTTTCTGAACAAATATAAAATCATCGCAAAAAACCAGTACGGCTTTAGAAAGGGGGTATCAACAGAAGACGCTGTATTAGCTCTGCTGGACTCTGTTGTCAACAAAATTGACTGTAAACACAAATGTGTCGGCATATTCTTGGACCTCTCTAAGGCCTTCGACACTGTCTCTGTCCCTATTTTACTCAGAAAATTAGAACAGATCGGAATACGCGGCACAGCACTCAATTTGCTGAAGGACTTTCTATCAGAACGGACCCAGTGCGTTAAAATAGGAGAGTATGTCAGTAGTGAACAACCTCTAGATTTCGGTGAGCCACAAGGAAGTTTGCTCAGCCCACTCCTCTTCCAAATCTATGTTAATGAGCTCTGTCTACTCACTCTCCCCTCTACCCATATTATAGCGTACGCCGATGACACTGTTTTACTGTCCAGTGGACGTGACTGGGAAACGGCTAGGGAGGCCGCTGAAAGGTCCTTGACCCAAGTAATGAGCTGGTTGGGCAATAATAGCCTGACCTTAAACGTCAGCAAAACCAACTTCATAACCTTTGGTTCCAGACCCACTACCCTTCCATCTGACCTCTCACTACAAATCAAGGCTCATGTTTGTGATGAGCATAATCGCAACAATCCCTGTTCATGCCAGATTGTGACGAGAGCCTCCTCTGTTAAGTACCTCGGCCTTTACCTTGACTCCTGTCTAAGCTGGAAGACCCACATTGAGTCACTGTCTGCGCGCACTAGAAAACTCATATATGTCTTCAAAAAGCTGAGAACTTCCGCCAATAAAGATATCCTAAAAATGGTCTACACCGCTCTATGTGAATCAACACTAAGTTACGGTATCGCTGTATGGGGTGGTGCAGCCAAAACTATTCTCATACCAGCTGAAAGAGCCCAACGTGCAGTAATCAAAGTCCTGTTAAGAAAACCATTTAGGTACCCAACACAGCAAGTGTATTCGGACTTTAAGGTACTCACAGTCCGTCAAATGTTTATGCTTCGTGCGATCACACGAGCACATAAAATTACCCCTCCCAGTAGATGTAAAAGCCCTACGCTCAGAAGAAGACCCAAACCCGTTTGTCCCAAAGTTTGCACAAATACCACCTTTGCACGGCGGCATAACCGTTATTTAAGCACATTATTATACAATAAACTGCACAACACCTTAAGCATTCACTTTTTAAACAAATTCCAATGCAAACAAAAAGTAAAAGAATATTTGCTAACCCTAAACTATGACGACACGGAAGAATTACTCAAACCTTAATAATTCAAACAAATCAGGCACCACCCCACACAGCACTCACATATACTTATTCATACATCTACACTCAAACACACACAGCTTCACTCACCCAATCACACACACCCGGCACTTGTGGTAGTTACTCCCTTTTTCTTGATATGAATCCATTAAAACTATTTTTACTCTCTTTTCCCCCTTTTTGTCATCTTTTAAATTAATTGTATTAGTCTAGTTTATTTTTTACAAAAGTACACATTACCATTTTGTAAGCAATTATTGTAATGTTCCGAATGGACGGATGGATGACCCCTGTAACACAGGTTTTTACCTAGCACGGGGGTCATTGATCATTTATTTTGGACCAGGCTATTCGCACGCCTAAATTAAGTGTCACTTTGTATTTGTGTACCTATTTATGTCAAATAAAAATTTATTATTATTATTATTATTATTATTATCAAATCATATATTTTCTTAAAAAGTACAAACATCAGCTACATTTAGAGAAATTATTGCTTAATATAGAAAAATACTTATGATTTCCGTGAATATTTGGCTTCTGGAAGGTCTTTTTTAAGTCTCCAACAATAATCTGCTAGCATTCCTGCGCTCCATTTCCCTTGATAGCGCTTCTCCATTAAAGAAATGTCCTGATGGAACCTCTCGCCTTGTTCGTCACTCACAGCACCCAAATTTGCCGGAAAGAAATCCAGATGAGAATGCAGCATATGTATTTTTAAGGACATATTACACCCCAAAGCTTTATATGACATTATAAGTTCATTTATGAAGTCTTTGTAATTTTCCGATTTATGGTTTCCTAGAAAATTTTGGACAACGTTCACAAAACATTTCCAGGCGAGTTTTTCCTGATCATTCAGTTTTTCTTCAAAGCTCTTATCCTTCATCAGTTGCCGTATTTGTGGGCCTACAAAATATATTCCCTCTTTAATTTTTGCTTCGCTGAGTTTGGGGAATTTCTCTTTCAGATATGCAAATCCACTGCCATCTCTAGGCATAGCTTTTACAATTTTTTTTATCAGGCCGAGCTTTATATGCAATGGTGGTAAAAGAATGTCATCAGGGCTCACTAAAGGATCATTTTTAACATTTTTATGGCTTGGAGTAAGTGATTTACGCTTGGGCCACACTTTCTTTGTATAAGTAGTGATTTTTTCTGTCCCTACTGTCCCATTCGCAAATGAAACAGCAACATTTCGTGTAACCAAGCTGTAGTCCAAGCAAAAGTGAAATGACATTAAAATCGCCACAAATTTTCCAAGCATGTTTACTGTATTCAATTTTTTCAAGAAGAAATCTCATATTTTCGTACCTAAGTCTCTTTCATATCAGAACCATGAGCAACCGGCATTGAAGGAAGTTTATTTCCGTTATGCAACAACACTGCTTTCAAACTAGTTTTTGAAGAGTCAATGTATGTACAATCGCCAGTGATTTGGATCATATTCAAAATTTAATAAATACATAAAAACAGGAACGTTATTACAATAGACTAAATCACCTACTTTAGAAAAGTAAAGTTTTATTTCACTGTCACGATGTCGAAAATAAGAAATTTTCGTATCAGGAGAAAGTAAATTTCAGTCCTTTAATCTAGACCCCAAAAGTTCAGCCTGTTTTTTAGACAGATTCAAATCACGTACTAAATCGTTTAAATCGCTTTGTGTCAATAAGTGCGGTTCTTTTGAAGTTGACGGTTCATAACTTAGGTCACTATCTTCAGATACCTTATCGTGCTGACTTAGAACAAGTTCCGGAGTAGAATCCTGATTTTCTGATCGATTTGGAGGCTTTGGCACAGGCAGTTCGACACTATGTAGGATAGATCTGTTGGCCGAAGACAAGTTTGGATACTGGATAGTGTGTTTGGACTTGGTTGTAATACCTTTTGTTTGAGTCAAACAAAAATAACAATCACTTGTATGATCCTTTGGTTCGGTCCAAATCATTGGTATAGCAAATGGCATATTATGTCTAGGTTCTTGTTTAGCCCAACCTAATAGCAGTCTCACACACGTTACACAGCACTTATTTGGAACCCATGATTTATCTTGATTCCTCACAGGAAATACGAAATAGTCTAAATAGCACTGTTCAATGAGTGACGTGAAATTTCGACGCTGAGATTTAAAAGTTAATTCTCCACACACATAACAAAAACTGTCGGGGTCGTTAGAACACTTTCGTGGCATGTTTACGATGTAACAAACGTATATAATTATGATGTAAGTTAGTCGAATGCAATAGTTATACAGTCGTATAAATGAAATTATTCAAAAAAAGACACGTATATGAGGTCAGAAATGAATATGTAGCTGTCACAGATAAACTGGACGTGATTGAAACAAAATTATTATACAGCGTGTAACGGAAGGGGGGTATCAACCCTGAAGGAGGTGAATGTGCTCATGAAACTCAACAACTTTCCCCAAAGAACATAGGTCGAAATATGAAAAAAAAATTTGGCCCTCCCTTACAAAACTGACTACCAGCTGATTGATTTACTATGGGAGGGCCAAATTTTTTTTTCATATTTCGACCTATGTTCTTTGGGGAAAGTTGTTGAGTTTCATGAGCACATTCACCTCCTTCAGGGTTGATACCCCCTTTCCGTTACACGTTGTATATTGTTAATGAGGGTACAACAACATAAACAAACATCATCACAAAGTTCGTGTGACAAAAACAATGTTTACCAGTGTAATCATAGAAATCATCAATACAACGCTCTTTGTTTATATAAATATTAAGTACCGTATTGAATGACTATTTCATGAAATCATGACATTTGAGTTCAATTCTAACTCAATGAGTTGTATTGCTGATTGTAATGATTTATAATTCTGTAAAGCCATATTTGTTAAGTTCGCGAATTGTATTATAATCACAAGTATCACAACACAAGCTGACAATGAATTTCGCTAACTTAGCGCATCCCCCTTAACATGTCACGAATAATTTATTGACGAGTTGTTTAAAATAAATAAGTAAAGTAAACCAGTGTTCAAAAATGTTGTATTAGTTATTAGTTACTATTTGTAAATATTATACCGTAACCGTAACTATATATATATTACCTAGATAAATGGTATAGTAAGTTCTTATGTGTGTGTAATACTGCTAGTTGTTATTACAGTAGAACTTAAGTGGACTATCTCCTGACTCGTTGGCTTATAACGCGGTGAGTCGGTCTCCTCTCAGATTAGTCTGAGATTATGTCAACACATACTTATCTACTAATAAATTGGGCCACAAAACCAAGAAAATGTGGCTGCGGCATTTATGAAGCATCTCCACCCTGTAATTAAATGTGTGTTAAACTTTTATACGGGGTTTTATGTTAAACGAGGGAGGAGATAATTGAAGGGAGTGTAGTACTAATGAAAATAAACAACTTTTACTATGCACAGTGTATTATTTTGCCTTAGTTGCGGACATGCCAGTTTTATTTTTTTTATTTATAGATTAAACCTTAATAAAGCGTTCCAAAAAATACCCGTTTTAATATTTCACTTCATTTAAGAGATACAAATATTTTAATGAAAGGTCACTGACCTTCTTGAAAATGTTTATCGTCTGTATTTCTTGAATAAAGCAAATGTCAGTCTCTTGTAAAATACAAATTAATAATTGTTGGTTTGAAATATATACAGTGTAAAAATTGCAAGTCCCTAACGTCACACAGGAACGACAATAAATCATTATTTTGTTAATAAATGAAAAATATAAAATTAGCTATTTACGGGTCGCTTTTTTTTTCATAATATACTTAGGTATATTACCTTCAACTTGAAAAAATTCTAAATATGTATCTAGGGAGAATATAATAGAATAGAATAATTTTATTTTTGCAAATATGGGTAGATGATACATCAATAGGTGTTAGTACAGTACAAAAATCAGCCATATTTTGCCATTTGGAATGCAAATATTTACATCAAATTATTATCATATATTATTCACATCAAATTATTATCTATCATTACATCAGTTATTATTAAATTATATACCTACCATTAAATTAAGCATTATTAAATTAAATTAGAGTTCCTTATATTTTATATAACAAATACTAGAAAAGTCAACTAATCTTTTTCTCAGATAGGAACTTAGTTACACTGTAATACGTTTTATCTGTCAAAAAAATTCGTAGTCTATTCTTAAACAGCAAAGCATTTAAATCTTTCCAATCTCTTGGTAATTTATTATAAATAATTGGGCCCATTTTTATCACACAGTTAATCTATGTGCGTTTTCCAATTTAAGATGTAATCTATTTGTAGTCGTAAAAATTTGGTATCATCTACTTCGTCAATATCGTCATTTTTATAATGTATATGGAGGTTCGGTACACCGGGTATTCGTTGTCTAAAGTGCATGACCTTAGTTTTACTTAAATTGATAATCAAGCCTGTATAATTATATACCCATTTAATTATACAGTCAAGAGAATTATTTATGTAATTTCCATATGTAATAGGGTTTTCATAAGGAATTGTTATTGTGCTATCATCAGCAAACATAGTCAAAGGTTGTTCAATGTAAAGGGGCATGTCATTAATATATATGTACGTCTAGTATAAATATAAAAGGGCCCATAACACTTCCCTGTGGTACACCGAAGCAAGTAGTTCTTGTTTATTGACTACATTAATGCGATTAACTTCAGTTATTTGTGTTCTATTTTCTAAATATGATTATCAGGTCATGTACGTTACCTCTAATGCCGTAGGCTTCTAATTTATTTAATAAAGTATTGTAATAGACATAATCAAACGCCTGAGTCATATCACAAAATAAGGCACATATTGGAGAGCGTTTATCCATATTTTTAACAATATTATATAAAAAGTCATAAATTGCCATATTAACGGTTAACTTTTTTTTTTTTTTTTCATGGTAACAGGATTGTCACAAAGTAGTATATAATTAAGTTGACTAGTTCAATCGACTAAATCAATTATGCTAGCCAATGCTAAACGCTGTAGTCCTCGCTATCGGATTGAATTACCATTTCGTCAGTCGTCAGCGTGATATATTTTGCTTCAAGCTCGTCGGATTCTATTTGGCTGTAGTGAACATTATCTTGCTACGCTTAAGAGTTGCATTGCTGATTTCGGTAAGGGCAAAGATTTTTTTTGATGTTTATGACGTGTACTAAATGTTAACGAGAATATACAACGGGTAATGTTAAATGCGCAAAACCTCAGACACCCCAACTGATTTCTAATTGAATTGACCTATTTCAGACAGAAAATAAGGCATAAAAAAAAATGTAAAGGTTTAATGTGCTGTTTTAGTTTTACTGGCCATTCTGATCGTTTCTTGCGTCTGCGACGACGCTTTACCGAGGGAGGAGTCGTCACTGGGCCGCTGCGCCGCGCATAAGCTTGCTTGACCTATTAATAAATAGACACGGCAACGTTTTTAATGAAGATTTTTTTGAAAAATGTGACCTATATTAAAAAGTGGTTCAATTAATTCTGCTCGTTATTCTGATCAAACTATTTTCAGGTTTTGCGCATTTAACGTTACACGTTGTATAGGGTGTTAAAAAATTAACCTTACAAACTTTAAGAGGTGCTTTAGACCATCAAACTGAACAACTTTCACTATGGGACCAACTCTGAAATCACAAAAAAAAATCAGCTGTTCCCTACATTTTGACGACTCGTACGAACATAAATGTAGGGAACAGCTGATTTTTTTTCGCGATTTCAGGTTTGGTCCCATAGTGAAAGTTGTTCAGTTTGATGGTCTAAAGCACCTCTTAAAGTTTGTAGGTAAGTTTAATTTTTTAACACCTTATATAACGTGTAACGTTAAACGCGCAAGACCTCAGACACCCCAACTGATTTTTAACATGTTCGCGTGAGCAGCGTCTTACAACGTCATGTTGATATAATTATGAAATGGCGCAACGTCATATGACGGCCTCTAGATTTTCATATTTATTTTGACGGAACGTCTTTGGACGTCTATTTTATGTGCAAATTCCTATGGCGCATCTACTTAGCGCCGCAACACATTAGATTTTCATAGCCTACACCGCCGCGTGCCCTAAAAAAAAAATCATCCTTCTATTTTTGACGCATACATGCAAAGGTCGCGAGTACAAAATCGCAACGTCTTATGACGTCCTCCCTTGTACCGCTATCCCCAGTGCCAGTTGACCTGCGCGCATTGAGACGACCTAACGTGTGTGTATTGTGAACGCCGTGCAACTTATTTGGATTACGTAATATTTTATCATAAAAGGTTAGTAAATAATATAAATTTCTATATTACACTTACATGGAATAAGCATCCGCGTGTTTTTGAGTAACAAACAATGCCATAACTAACATGAATTTGATATAATTTCGAAAGAGAAGTTCGTAACGGTTTTTCTATGCTTTTTTGTATTTGCTTATTTTTAACAGTGAGAACATGGTAACAATCATAAAATAAATGGTGTTATGGTTTTATAATAACGTAACATATAGTTACATTGCTATTTGATTTAGTAAAGGTGTAATATTGCATTGTTATAGATGGATAAGGAAGAAGAACGTATCATGAAACTTTTCGAAGAAGCGTCGTCGACTGGAAGCACGATACCAGATCCATTTAGTGTTAGTGATGATGGTCAGTATGGATCTGATGAAAACTATAATCCTTCTAATGATGAAGTTAGTAGTGATAGCAATACTTCTGTAAATAGAACTAGGTTATGTCATCCTAATCGTTCTTCTAATAGATTTCAACCCGTAAGTACAGCTCCATTGCGTAATCGTACCTCTGGTTCGAGCTCATCGTCATCATCTGATGTGAACCAAACCGAATCTCTACAGACTGATTCTGATGAGTGTCAAGATGTGACACTAATTGAAAATGTTCCACGTAGTCACGATGATTCTATTATTTCATGTGAATCTGTGAAATCGGAATCAATACTCCAATCTAATACTATCCAAACGGTCGAAGAGCAACAGGAGCCTGATTATAGTTCGAATATACCAATACAAGACCCAGAACCAGACCCAAGCAATGTACAGGAGAGGCATAACAGGCCCGTTACACCACCTACAACTGTAAATTGGGAACACACAACATTAGATATCCCGAATTCAATTTCGATTCTACATCAACAGGCGTCCAGTTTCACATCGATCAAAATACTTCGGTTCTCGATGTATTCAAACAATTATTTCCATCTCATATTGTTACTCAACTTATCGAACATACAAATAAATATTGTGAGGCTCTATGCAATAAAAATAGACCAATGACGAGACATAGTCGTAGATACTCGTTCAGGGAAGTTGACGAAGATGAATTTATTAAATTTCTAGGACTGTGTTTATTACAAGGACAAATATCTGTTCCTAAAAAACGAAAACTGTTCACCTATTCAGACCTACTGTATTATCATCCAATATTTCCTTATACTATGTCACAAAGAAGATTCGAACAAATACTAAGATGTCTTTACGCTTTAGACTTAAATGCTAAAGGAAGTGCTAAGATCGATCATTTTATAAATAACATGTGCAAAGTATTTCAAAATTGTTATAAACCTGAAAAAGAGCTTTCGTTAGATGAATCTTTACTGTTGTTGGGAGGAAGATTTAAGTTCAGACAGTACATGAAAGGCAAAAAAGCAAGATATGGAATACAATTTTACGAATTGACGACTGCGGAAGGATTTGTTCTTAATATAATTATGTATGCTGGGAAGACTGATAATCCTTTGAAAAAGGAAAGAAAACAGAAAAACACGTTCTTCGGCTACTGAGGCCGTATATGTTATGTATAACATCTATTTATGGATAATTATTATAATTCGGTGTCCTTGTCTGAAAAACTATTAGATTTAAAAACACATACCAATGGAACTTTAAGGTCAAACAGGAAAGATAATCCTAAAGTAGTTGTTTCTAAAAAACTTAAAAAAGGACATCATGTTTGGGCGAGAAAAAATAACGTGTACGTGTCCAAATGGGTCGACAAAAGACCTGTACATACGATTACCACCCTAAACCATCCTAAAATAATTAATGACCATAACAGACACGGTAAATCAAAATCTAAGCCGCTAGAAATCTCGATTTATAATAAATATATGTCAGGTATTGACCGTTCCGACCAGATGGTCTCATATTATTCATCTCCCAGTAAGACTGTAAGGTGGTATAAAAAGGTACTTTTCTATGTACTAGATCTAGCAGTTTGGAACAGTTTTCATATTTATAAAAAATATCGTAAAAGTAATGTTAAGAGTTATGAATTTATAGACTTTCGGGAGGACTTAATAATAAAACTCTTAAAATTAAATCCAGCTCTAAAACCAGACAAATTAATAAACCATCATAGATATGATGATCGACAGAAAGTACGAAACGAATCTGTACCATCCTCGAATGAAGAAACATCTTTTCGGACTGGTCACTGGCCCGAAAAGATACCTAAGAAAATCTCTTCTAATGAGAATACATTTTTGAAATGCTAGAAGTGTACTAAAAACAAGACACGAAGAGAAAGTAGCTATAGGTGCAAAAGGTGCCCAGACAAGCCAGCTCTATGCCCTTCATGTTTTGAAGAGTGGCATAATCAAACAGCTACACACCTATAATCTACATCTTCTTATTTTAATATGCATTCCTACCATTATCTTGTTTGTTAATTATTAATAAATAGGTAGGTACATATTATACAATTAAGGCTGATTAAAAAGTAATAAAGATTTTGGACTCGTAAAAGTAAGAATGTTAAGAGTTCTTGATTAAACTTATACCTATTCCTATATAGCCAGTTGTATCATTTCAATTTCCTAAATTTAAGTTGACGACTATGAACGTTGTGTCCTTTAGCATGGTATGTCAGACCTACGTGGTGGCGGCAACGTATATAGACGTCGGACGTGAAATAACGTTGCGCCACATAACACAGTTCTAAGACGTACGTATTACGGCAGGACGTCTTTAGACGTTGCTTAAGTGTGTATGGGAAAAAGGTGCGCCTCAGTACCATCATTCAGAAATGAGGTTGCTCACGCGAACGTGCAATTGACCTATTTCAGAGAGAAAATAATTAATTAAAAAAATTGTAAAGGTTTTATGAACTGTTTTAGTTTTACTGGCCATTCTGATCGTTTCTTGCGTCTGCGACGACGCTTTACCGAGGGAGGAGTCGTCACCGGGCCGCTGCGCCGCGCTGACATTGGCTTGCTTGACCTATTAATAAATAGACACGGCAACGTTTTTAATGAAGATTTTTTGAAAAATGTGACCTATATTAAAAAGTGGTTCAATTTTTGACAAAGTTTTCCCAAAGTTTGACGTTGTACGTGTAAACTAGCGTCTAACTGCTCATCACTGATATTATTTCTGTCGGACACGATGCCAGGTGAGACAGCGTGCTTTTTGGCCACGCCCACTAATGAGTTCGAGCTCACGACTAGTTCCACCTTAAAGTATGTCCCTCGTACCTGTACCACAGATTACTAAATAGTTACCAGCCGTGCGATTCTGTAACCATCTCACCGTGAAAGCTTGGGTGAAGTGAGCGTGGCGAGCTGTCATTCGCTAGGGACTAAAAGTATTAAGTGCTCATGCTCACTTCAATTATGATTTCACGGTGAGATTTTTACAGAATCGACCGGCTGTACAGTGTGTTTTAAACGAGGATCCAGGATCGCGTCGCAGTATGTTTTTCTATAGGGCCTCCGTGAGGTATTTTGTGTGAACCAGCGAATCCAATGCTATTGTCAATTTTATCATAACTTTGATATAAAATAAATATATTGTGTTTTTGCATCATTTTCTTATTTCTACGTCTTATTCTGAGTTTATTTTATTATATTATTATAGTATAGTTACATAAATATATCGATCTTGGTTTATTTAATAAGACTAAGCTCCAGGGTAGGTTCCCGTCTAGGTGTATTTTTACTAATTGCGGAAATCATAAGTGATAAACTGATAGTGAAAAAATAAATAAATGAAAGATCATATTTCAACAATGCGTGTTCCTATTTTGGCAGAGCTTCAATATAATACTGAGAAATCATCCGACCAACATTGTTAGTGACAAACTATCTGAAGCAGAAGGTCAACAGATCCCTATTAGGTATATAGATACGTGGGTATCTGTATCAGAATCACTCATCTTAAAGTGGGTAACCGTGCGAGGTATTGTAGAAATAAGTAGACAGGTCTACGATCAGCGGCCTTATAATCAGGATTCTCAATTTAAATTACAAAAAATATCACAATTAAACTCGGATGAAAAGGGATTAAGAATCAGGACGTAAGCAATCCGTCGTAACCGTCTAGACAACGCCACCGTTCCATCTCAGCTGCACGAGCCCAATCGCTGCCTGACGTTTATGACGTTTCGCTAGAGTGACAGCACTGCTGTCACTCTCGTCCGTACAATGTTCATTCATTTAATCAATCAATGTCAATGTCAGTATGAGGTCTTCAATTAATCCGACTAGATGGCGCTAGAGACGCGCCTTCAGGTACTTAATTTTAAAACTGTATCAAACGTATTATGCCAATACATTCATTACATTTATTTGCATTGAATTACATTCGCTGCTATAAAGATAATTTATCAATTATTCAAGGGCACTTCCTGATTATTGTTAGAAGCTTCTAAATTGTGTTAAATAAAATATAAAATACTGCCTAAAGTCAAAATGCTATAAGCATAACGTTTACTTCAATATTAAATTATTAAAGCAGATAGTGTCAGTGTAAAAGTAAACTAACCTAAGTTAATAATCAATAAATAAATAAAAATGACAGTACGAAGGTTTGTAATTTGAAATAGCGCGGAACCGGCGTGCGAGCGAGAAGACGTGAGTGCGAGCGAGGCGGCACGGGTAGCAGGTAACAGACATGGCGTCGCGCTATTCATTATGCCAACCGATGAAAACTGCGCCACCGACATCTTACCAAGTACGGATGAGACCGCCACCGTAGTAAGTATTCAAATATGGAAGTAGGAATAGCTACAGACAAATTAATGATCATAATATACCTAATTCTCCTTGAGCAAAAAGTTTTAATAATGAAAACATATGCAGTAGAATTCACATTTATGAAATAGTCAAAACGCTCATGATGAAAGACAAATATTGCATGGAACATAAATTGCTACTAAAATAGGAATGTGTGCACATAAAACGGTAAGCAGTATTTACGAAAGTAGGAGTCGAATTAGATTATTATTAGGTATCTGTAAAACAAACCCGTTGTTGAATTATAAAATATTATATCTTCAAAAGCATGCACCTCAGGTAAAAACGGGAACCTTCTTCATGAACAGGAGATAGAGGGTTACCACACTATATAACTCCCTTGATCGTACCAGGACTCATTTCTGAGTTTTAGCGGCACGCACATTGTATAGGTACTTTCTTTTATAATATAATTATATTGATTAGCCCTGAGTCAATATTTTGCCAGTATGTTACCGGAATGTCCACAGTGTGCTAACATGCGCAACTTTTTATCAGCGATTTATTATCAGGCCAGTATTATATAACTGTCGGTGTGTGTGCACTCTGTCTCGCTCGCACACGCCTGGTGCGCCGGTCCGGCAAGTGTGCGAGCGAGACGCCACATGTTGCATTAAATTTCGATCCTATTCTGTAATGTTTTGTCCAATCGCGTCCGATCTCTGCGTGTTCCGGTTCTTTGTCATCAATGGGTTGCCGGGCGAGTCCATTTGGAGTGCCACTCGAAAATGTTTTACGCTTTATTTAAACGAGATTTTGAGCCATGAAACGATTAGTAATCCGGCCGATGGTTCTATCTATCGTTTCGATCGTGAATTTCGTTCCGGGGCGCAGTATTTAGCGCGATCGCTCTTAGGCCCTTTCGGTATTAATGAGTCGTGCCCACTTCAGCTGACTGCGTCGTACGCAAGGCTACGACGACGTCGACAACTAAACTAGTAGTAGTCCGGCGTTCGAAAGAGACGGTCGGGTGCGGTCGCGCGCGAGCGATATGCGGATATGTTATTGAGGTTTAAAATGTTTTTGGAACGTTTCCCATAGGCGCGAGGGTTGTAGGAACTCGTGCGGTGCGTGTCGAGTACAGAAACAAGTGCGCAGTGAGCGACAAGGCGAGAGCGAGCGACGCTCAATAATGCTCAAGTTCCTGACTCACAAGCTGCGAACGCATTCGTTGAATGAGGAGAGCGTTTCCGAGAAGGTGGGTGTCGGCGCTAGCGAGCGCTGCGAAGGTCACTCCGGCACCAGAAAATGGCCGCCGCAGAACAAAGGAGCCGAACGTACGGGCCGCACGCCCAGTGCTGGGCCCCAGGGCTGGCCCCGCACTGAGCTGCTTGCTTGTTGTTGCAGGTGGAGGAGCGCGACTCCGGCACCGAGTCCGACGACGAGGCCGAGCGCGCCGAGCCCGGTGAGTCCTCCGACACACTACCTACCTACACACCACTCTCTCACTCTCCTCATCACCCACACCCAAAGAGACTAACACTCGCTGACACTCGCTGACACTCGCCGACACTCGCCAACACTCGCCGGCCGGCGAAGCTCTCACATTTTCACCTAAACAACACCCATTTGAACGTCGAGAAACTGCCGGCTAACACGTTACTCCAGAATAATTGAAAATCGATTTTGCAATCCGTCACACGAATAGGAATATTTGATGTATTTGATAGCGCTCAGGTGATAATGTCATAGAATAAAAACAGTATACAATGTAGGTGGATAGGTACCTTGTGTGTATGTTAATCGGTAGTATTATTAGAATCTTGTTAGCATACTGACCCACCCAGGTACGGCTCGTATTGTTTATTTTCTATTGAATTTACCAGAAACGCCCGGATCGCACGATGATTGACAGCCTGTTATCATTTCACCTCTGTAGATTTCCGCTGTGCTTAGAGAACAGTCTAGTCTATGACCGGTAGTTCGATATAATAAATTCTTTGTTAATGTCTGGGATGACCTTGACAGGCAACCTTGAACTTTTATCGACGTTATCCGAGCTAAATTGAAATATTACTATGATATATATTAAGAGGTGGTTTCGTTGTTAATATTGAACCGCTTGTGGATCTAAGGGCCGAATAACCCCTCAAGTTTGAGCTTTTATCTCACGTAGCAATACTGTCTATTCACCACCGTAGATATCTTCTGATATTTATGAACCGGTATAAAAAAATGTTGGATTGGCCTACCTTGCTTTTATCTAGTGACATCATGGTTAGTTACATTGGTTCCAATAGTACATGGGTAGCAGTTTTTTTGTCATGTTCTGTCATGCCATACGCCTATTAGCATAATATTTAAGCTAGATTGATGAGTTGTAATCATTTTAGAGACAAATTAACTCTCTGGACACACAAATTACCCGGATGGGTCTTTGGCTTGCTCTCATTTAGAACCGATTTAGTTCAACATAATATAACCATTCTTTTAATGATATTTGGTTTACTGTGCGTGCAAAAATACTGTAGGAAGATTAAAAGGTGTGGTTCCTCCCACCTGTTAAATCGTAAAAAAGCTGGAAACCCAAAGAATTTTATTCAGGGAATGCTACCTAGTGCTTAGACCCGGAAATGTGTTTACTCCTGAATGCATTAATAGTTCAGGAAAGTTTTAGCAAAGGAACTGACACGAGTCAAATTGATATTGGTCTATGTCGAGTGTGGGTGTGTATGTCGAGTGTGTGTGTGTATGCTCCTGCTGGTGTTTTCTTTTTTTGTGATATTATGGATACTGTCCAAAAGTCATTCGTCTTGAACGTTTACTTTCCCATTGGTAGTTTTATAGCAAATAAGGCGCTGATTCCCTTGTTCACAAACTAAACTAAATGTAAGTAGGTACAGTGTATCCTTTTCTTTCCATTTCATTAATTTTCTTAATGAAATGAAAAGAAAAGGATGCACTGAGCAGAAGCATGAACGAGAGCAAAAGCATGAACGAGACTTTAAAGACCTAAATGGAATACGAATAGGCTGATATTGGCGCAGATTCCCTTGTTCACATAGGTACTAAACAAAATTTAATTTCATTGCATCTTTTTCTTTCTATTTCATTAAGAAAAGGACAGAAGATAAATATTAGTTTAGTCCTGTCAAATTAAGGTACTCCATAGACAAGTTTACACGTGATTATAAAATTGGCTATATCCCATCGCAATGAATTGGCTACTAAAAATACGTCAATTTACGTCAGGCGCTGACAAATTTGACAGGACTAAACTAATATTTATCTTCTGTCCTTTTCTTAATGAAATAGAAAGAAAAAAATGCAATGAAATTAAATTTAGTTTAGTTTGGGAATCAGCGCCAATATCAGCCTATTCCTATTCCATTTAGGTCTTTAAAGTCTCGTTCATGCTTTTGGTCACATTGCACGATCTGCTGTAATACAATCAGTTAATTTACTATTGATTATGGTTCACTCGTTCTCTCCCACACACAAGGATAGTCGAAAAATGCTAGAATCATCATAATAGAGATCTTTTTGGGAAAGTGGCACGTCCTTTGTCTGTTTTATAATAAACATCCATCTCGTATGTTATCGGTGTTCCCCTTGATGTTGCTACATTTCGAAAGCTAAGATATTCTATAATTTGAGCGCATTACTAACCGCACTAACCGATTGCTGTATAATTTGATAAACTATAATTATAAACAATAAAGCAATAATTTTGAGCAAATTTCGACGAAAACTTAAGTGATTGGCAGCATGGCATAATTATTAACAGAAGTTGTAGGTGAATGTCGTTACTCCTGTGACGTCTCATAATTTATAAGTGCAAAGACCTCCTTAATATGTTCTCTGATTTCTGAGCTAATTTAATCAGCCTTTCGGTTTTTTATTGATTGTTATAAGCTCCCTCTCTCGAGCCGGTGAGTTCGAAATGTAGGCCTATACGTTCTCCCTTCTGGTGTAGATTTGGTGCACATAATTTGATGACAAAAGTTCAGACCGACGGGATCATTTTATCATGCCATTCACAGTCCAAATAACTACTAACCAAACACTACCCACTAACTACTTTCCAAATAACTACCCACTTGTTGAAAGGTGTGTCCTTCTAAATAATTATCTGCAATGCTTCTTACTTAAAGGATCTTCAAATAATTTAAATCGCCCACATTTAACTGGCAGGAGATATTACAGATACTCGTACTTTTCAAAGTTGTGATTGATGAATTGACATGTTACGTAACATGTGCCTGGCTATATGTGCAGAATTGCAGATGTTAGGAATTCCATCATAATTGAGTGTGCCAAAGTGTAATGCTATTAAATACACGAGTGATTAGCGCCCGGAGAGCTGGCGGCAGGTTCGTTGATAAGGGTGCGTTTCCACAGAAGCGGAGCTGGCCGGAGCGGAGCAGAGACGTGTAGGAATCGTCCAATCACAGACGAGACGAGTGACGCGATGAGGATTTCAACCATTGTGATTAGTCGATTCCTGCACGTCTCTGCTCTGCTTCGCTCAGCTTCGCTTCTGTGGAAACGCACCCTAACGTGTGCTGTGTGACGCTTTTGAATAAACAAGAGTGGATGATTGAGGGTGTTTTCAATAAATGGTATTGTCAAAAACATTGTACATACTTACTTCAGTTATCAATTCGGATGCTTATACAACGTGTAACGTTATATGCGCAAAACCTCAGAGACCCCAACTAATTTTTAATTCAATTGACCTATTTCAGAGAGAAAATAAGTCATTAAAAAAATTGTAAAGGTTTTATGTGCTGCTTTAGTTTTACTGGCCATTCTGATCGTTTCTTGCGTCTGTGACGACGCTTTATCGAGGGAGGAGTCGTCACCGGGCCGCTGCGCCGCGCTGAGATTGGCTTGCTTGACCTATTAATAAAGAGACACGGCAACGTTTTTAATTAAGATTTTTTGAAAAATGTGGCCTATACAACGTGTAACGTTAAATGCGCAAAACCTGAAAATAGTTTGATCAGAATAATGAGCAGAATTAATTGAACCACTTTTTAATATAGGTCACATTTTTCAAAAAATCTTCTTTAAAAACGGTGCCGTGTCTATTTATTAATAGGTCAAGCAACCCATTGTCAGCGCGGCGCAGCGGCCCGGCGACGACTCCTCCCTCGATAAAGCGTCGTCGCAGACGCAAGAAACGATCAGAATGGCCAGTAAAACTAAAACAGCACATAAAACATTTACAATTTTTTTAATGAGTTATATTCTCTCTGAAATAGGTCAATTGAATTAAAAAACAGTTTGGGTGTCTGAGGTTTTGCGCATTTAACGTTACACGTTGTATATTAAAAAGTGGTTCAATTAATTGTGCTCGTTATTCTGATCAAACTATTTTCAGGTTTTGCGCATTTAACGTTACACGTTGTATATATACACACACCGGCAAAATTAGAGGAACCCAAAAAAAGGTGCCTTTTTTTAAAAACTTGTGGGTATTTCGACGAGTGGTTCCGTTATTTGAATGATTGCCCTTTTTTCATATAACATTATGGGCTTTTATGACATTTTTAAACCTTCTAACAGAAATTGTACCCTCTTAAGTGTTTATTTACACTTTAAGCTTCTAAGTGTTTTTGATAAGAAAGTTGGTTTATGCAGTCAATGGTGGCCCTAGCTCATTACGTTTGTTTTGTTTGGAGAGCTAACATTGTATTGCATACAGAATGAGTGATTTGCCTGCAACTGAAGTCGCCAGGGCTGTAACAATGATTGAGGAAGGTCACACCTACCGTTCAGTCAGTCGAACGTTGGGTGTATCAGTATCCGTGATCCACCGTAATGTGCAACGGTACAGACAGACAGGATCTTACGTGCGCAGACGAGGGCAAGGCAGAAATCGTGCAACCAGTGCCATAGACGACCGTTTTATAAGGATGCAAACTTTAAGAAATTGTCGTCAAACGGGTGTTCAGACCCGAGCTGTCTTAGAAGAAGTGCGTAACGTACGTGTTAGTGAAAGAACAGTGAGGAAAAGGTTAAATGAAGTTGGTTTGAAGTCATACGTGCCAGCAAAAGCGCCAAAACTTGAGGTGAGCCATCGAGTAGCAGGATTAGCGTTCGCTCGTTAGCATCAAAATTGGTCCGATGAGTGGAGTCGAGTTTTGTTCTCCGACGAAAGCCGTTTTTGTGTAAATTTCATCGACGGAAGGGAGAGGATGTGGAGATATCGAGGAGAACGTTACCATCAAGCAAATTTTTCCGAAACAATGGCTTACGGTGGAGGATCTCTTATGGTGTGGGGTGGTATAAGTTTGACGGCACGCACCACTCTGGTCATTATTGAAGGCGGTTCTTTGACTGCTCACAGGTACATAACTGAGATCCTAGAACCCCATGTTATGCCTTTTGTCCCATTCATAGGCCCAGATTTTGTGTTTATGCACGATAACGCACGGCCCCACACTGCGCGCATAGTGCGTGATTACTTAAGTGAGACTGGTGTAACCCAGATGGACTGGCCTGCACGATCTTCGGACATGAATCCAATAGAACATGTCTGGGACATGATTGGACGAAGGGTTCGTGAAAGAAATCCTGCCCCTAGGAATGTTGAAGACCTGAAATTGGCGCTGGTTGAAGAATGGGGCATTTTTCCTCAGGAAATGATTGAAGATGTCATCAGAAGCATGGCTAGACGTATCCAAGCCCTTATAATGGCGCGTGGAGGCAACACGCGCAATTAATTCTTTTTTTTTTTTAATTTAACTCTGTTCTTACGCATTTGAAAACATAAAAAATTTTCAGACAAGAGCATTTTTTTTTATTTTTTATTTAATAAACCCTACAATTTGTTTTTTTTTTTGCATAACATAAACGAACAGACTCAAATGAAGCATAAAAATTAAATAATAGACATTCTGTCTCAAAAAATGATGTTTTCTTTTGTGTTCCTCTAATTTTGCCGGTGTGTGTATTTTGTTTTATATATGTTGGGGCATAACTCCGTCATATATGGACGGATTTGCATTTTTTGCTCGATAGGGGTTCATTCCGAAATGGTCCCATTTCAATTTCGTAAAGATTTGGTGATCAGTTTCGGAGACAGACAGCGGAACTCTTCAACAAATACCAGTAAAACAACCGCGATTGCTGCTATCGCATATATGTATGCATTGTTTAGGCAATCGCTCAACATAATATCACGTCTGTACCCTATTCACACAAATAGTGTGGTATAAATTTGTTTGGGGTTGATATAACTAAAAAGTGAAAAATAAAATCTTTTTTGTAAAAAAAAAACAACCGACTTCCAAAAAACACTAAGTACAAAGTGAAAAATAACTTTAAAATCGGAAGTCGGTGTCAAAAAACGAAAATGCGGAACCAACGACACCGACTTCCAAAATTAAAGTTATTTTTCACTTTGTAGTGTTTTTTGGAAGTCGGTTGTTTATTTTTATAAGAAAGTTTTTTTGGATATTTCGTCATCGCTTACAGTTTCGTCTAGCTAGTTTACAAGCAATTTGAATGTCTGGTCACCGGTCAGTGCTATTCGATTCAGGTTTTACCCCCGAGTCTTGGTGAGTAGGTCGCGGATAAGTGACCATTGTGTTTGGCCACAGCGATCATGTCGCATCATGACGCTGTTAGTTTACAAACTATTGACGACATTTAATTTGAAAAATTATTCTTGGCTTTTACCCGTGGCTTCGCCCGCGTGGATGTCGTCAAATATCCCAAACTGCCAAAGATGCTTCGTTACATTTTTTTAGTTTAGATCATTTTCTAATGTCTACCACCTAAAAATTGTATGCTTCCAGTCCTGTATCACAGGTGTGATGTTTGTTCTACTATAAATTGATTCATAAGCTGCAAGCTTATGGTATAACTGGATCATTGCTTTCTTGGTTAAGCTCATATCTTCTGGACAGATCTTTTTATGTAGTTATAAACGGATTTCGGTCTGACAACCGATATATTTCTTCCGGAGTTCCACAAGGTTCTCATTTGGGCCCAGTTTTGTTTAATTACTTTATAAATGATATTCCAAAGTGTTTCTTACATTCTAAGGTTTTTATGTATGCGGACGACTTGAAATTCGTTAAAGTTATTAAGTCCCAACATGATGTCCTTTTGCAGAGTGATCTCAATAGGCTTGTTGAGTGGTGTGAACGCAATTCAATGCTGTTAAATCCCAGTAAATGCTATCATGTCAAATTTACACGGAAGCATAATTTAGTAAGTCAAGATTATCACATAAATGAAACCAAAATAGCAGAATTAAACACGACAAAGGACCTCGGTGTTACTTTTGATAGTAAATTAACTTTTATCCCACATATAGATTCCATAATAAAAAAGTCTTCCAGAATGCTTGGTTTCGTTTTGAGACACTGCAAACAGTTTAGGTGTCCTAAAACTAAAATCATGCTGTACAATAGTCTGATTCGAAGCCTATTGGAATATTGTAGTGTCATCTGGCGACCGCACTATGCTACACATTCGTTGCGTCTGGAGAGAATCCAAAAACGCTTTCTATGGCACCTAGCGTTTACCAGCGGAATAGCAAAAAAGATGTGTTCATACACGAAGCGGTTGAAATTTTTTAAAATGATTTTGCTGGATAAGCGCCGTCGCCTTATTGACGCAATGTTTGTGTGCAAAGTGATGGCCAATAAAATTGACTGCCCACAGATACTAAATGCTTTTAAATTTCGTGTGCCTTCAAGAATTCCTCGTAAGCCAATTACGCCACTCTGTCCACCGCTCAGACGAACGGTCTTAGGCGCTAGTTCCCCTGTCGCGAGGTTAAGCAAGATAATTAATGAATGTAGCGATCTAATCGACTTGCATTTTGACTCACTATACAGTTTGAAAGTGAAGACTTTGAAACACCTAGATAAGAATTGATTTACCTTTTTTTGTGTTTTTTTTTTCTTATTTTTTCTCTGTTTCAAGATCTAAATTACGTTAAAATTTAGATATTAGCAGTTAATTTTTCGTTTTTGTATTTTTGTCTTTTTTTTATAAGTAGATTTAAGTAGTTTTTTTTTTTTCATGTTTTTCTCTATAGTACGTACAACTTTTGTTTTGCATGCGGAGTTTACCTACCTGTAAGTGATTGTACACTATTGTTTATCTGTTTTTGCTTGCTTTTTGTACCCTTAACTAGTGTAAACAATCGTTGGTGAACCAATAAATAAATAAAATAAAATAAATAAATGCAATTCCTTAATGCTTGCCACGGTCATGCAACGGCAATTACGAGTACACGCTGAAGGTTGGAAATTAAATTAATTTCTGTCACTGGCTCTTATTACTTGGTTCGTGTTCAGCTGATGGTTTTAGTTTACAAGCTATCTTTATGGCTGCATCCGTTTCCACGTTCAATGTAAACATACAGGCTGACACATGATTACATTTAATTACATCTATGATATCTTAGCTGTGTTATTTTAAGTATTAGTATTATTTACTTTCATCACTTGTGTTTATCTTTTATTTTTTATCTTTTTATTCACGCTTAGGCTTCATTTAGGTACAACTGTAGTTATTCTGGGGTTAGGTCGTGGTGGTCTAGGGTTAATGTTCAATTGCTCTAGGAGCAGTGCGAATGTAAACCTGATTGAGATTTCTGAAAATAGGGAATTATGAATAGGGAGAACATACCATATACATACAGAATCGTACGATGATTGTTCCATCCTCCAGGTTATTGGTTTTAGTCGGTTAGAAGACAGGTAAGAAAAGGTTGCCTCTAATATTTTCTCGAACACCAAATGACAACTTCTACAAACGATATAAATCAATTTAGCGTTAACGATCGTCGTCGGACCACCTAGCCATTAACCATTGGCTATCTTATCTGGCAGATAAGCCATGTTATTGGTAAGATAGCGCCGGCAACGTGTGAATCAAATCAGTGGTGGTGGGTACTGGCTGACGTCTTTGATATCATATTGTCTGTTTACATTATCTGTCCAACATGCTCAGTGCTCGCGAACTGCGCTCATGTTTAGGTACGAAGTCCGATGTTTCCAGACTCCAGATACTCCTTAAATGAATGTAGTTCAGCAGGGTAAGTACTCTTTCAGAGTGGAGGCGGGCGCGGGTGCTAGTGCGGGCGCGTGTAATTCAAAATCTATGCAGACGCCATTTGCGTTCACAGTGCTCCCGCACGCCGCGCGTGTTCATGAGGCGGGTGCGGGCGCGGGTGGTGCGGGAGTTTCCAATGGCTCAGTCCGCCCGTATCGTTCACAGTGATATAGCGTCTGTTAGGTGACTACGCTTGTGGTTCTAAATCATTTTGATTCACCCGCCGAAGCGAATGAAAGCGGTTGACGGTAGTTGGCGTTTCACTTTTGTTCTCCAGGAAACTGGACGTCACTGTCAGTTCAGGATAGTACAGATGGACATCTGTATAATGCTATGACATCATCACCTGTATCAGCCTGTAAACTTTGACTGCTTGTTTTGGATTTCCTATACCTTTTCATAAGTTTGATGCCTCATGCCAATATTAAATCCTTGTATAGCATTTGCATTATGACTGCTTAGATCGCGTTTCCAACGCCGTATCAAAATTTGTCTGCCAGTTCCAAATTTGCCGTATCCACCTTCTTCCATTGTTGATGTTAAATGCTAAGTAGCTAGGTGTGTAAAGGACGGCTGTAGCAGGAGCTAGTTGCGCAACGAGTCCCCAATTATCTCGTCAGTATTGAAGGCGATATTTATTTACTGCGAGGCCGGCACGCAGTCTGTGACTCTTCATCGTCACAACCAACTGAAACACAGAAGACCCACTACTGTTAAACTCGTGTATAAACAAAAGTAAAATTGCTATGATTTATTCATAATGAAGCCGGCTAATCTATGAGGCCAAATAATCTTTCATCAGGCGAGATAAGTTTCTGTCCAAGGATTTTATAAGTTAGCCTATATATAGGGTCCCACTACTGGGCTTCACCCATTCCTTCCACTTTAAATAGAATTTTTATTGTTGTCTGCAGGTTTGAGATTTTAACAAAACTGCTGTAAAAGAACATAGAGAACTTTTCAATCTGTCGAAATGGTCGGGTGAACACTTTTCTTATGATGTTGTACTAGTAGCTTACCAATTGACTTCAGGTCTTCAGATCACATGATCGATTCTGGCACCAAATAAATATTGTATGACCTAGGTTTGTTCTTGCTTTGTTCCCTGTCTATGCACTGTGCAAAGTAGACATTGTGCTTACCTCCTACTGTCGTACAGCAAGAGAACACACGCAACACACAACTAATAACACAGTTAGATTTGAAGCACACACATGTGCGAGGCTCGTATCTGCTCAGTTTATTAAATTTTTCCACACGGCTGATAAGAGCTCAAAGTGCTGTGTCAACATTGTTAGCTGGGCTATCAACTATGTCCTGGTCAAGTGCCCTAATATTTGTTGCCGATGGGTGAGAATCGTTAGTTTGCTAAATGATTTTATAATATCGACTCTTATCATCGACCAGGATATTTTCATTATAACCTTGTTTTGTGAATTAGATGTGCTCGTAAAATGCTGCTATCAAAGCTTAATTATTATGCTGTTACCCATTGCCTTAATATTATCCCTCAGTTTTTCACAATAACCATAAGAAAAGTGGCGGTGTTCTTATCTGCCAAAAATCCTTGTGTCAGTTACTGTTAGTGTCATTTTCTAACCTGCCGGTCGATTCTGTAAAAATCTCACCGTGAAGGGCCGAAACAGAATAGTGCATCGCGGCGCCGCCCGCAACCCAAAGCTTTCTACTGCCATACTGTAGGGCAACCATTTGCTTATAAGTTTTGAATGTTGGTGGACGTGTCTCTGCCATGGATAGCAATAAACGTATTGATCTCTTGTGGTTAAGAAGACATTACACCAATTTAAATAGACGACAGAGAAGATACTGGATACACCCATTTAGTGAGGCAATGAATCCTGATGAGGAGTACTTTTCTCTAAAATATGAAGCATTAAAAATAGATGAATTTTTTTTTTACTTCTTTAGAATTTGCTTATTATCAATTTGAAGAGCTATTAAGCAAATTGTCCCCATATACAACGTGTATACAACAGAAAAACCACAATTTTAGACTTATTTCAACGTGAATTAGAATAATCCGATCATATATACAACGTGTAACGTTAAATGCGCAAAACCTGAAAATAGTTTGATCAGAATTAATTGAACCACTTTTTAATATAGGTCACATTTTTCAAAAAATCTTCATTAAAAACGTTGCCGTGTCTATTTATTAATAGGTCAAGCAAGCCAATGTCAGCGCGGCGCAGCGGCCCGGTGACGGCTCCTCCCTCGTTAAAGCGTCGTCGCAGACGCAAGAAACGATCAGAATGGCCAGTAAAATTAAAACAGCACATAAAACCTTTACAATTCTTTTAAAGACTTATTTTCTGTCTGAAATAGGTCAATTGAATTAAAAACCAGTTGAGGTGTGTGAGGTTTTGCGCATTTAACGTTACACGTTGTATACAGAAAAATAAAGGTAGGAAACCTGTTACTGCTTTGGAGTTGACACGTGTTGTTTAAAAGCGTGTTAGAAACAAACTGCATGTTGTCACCAAGCGTGACGTCATAACGCTGGAATGTGCGGCGCGGTGCATAGTTGCACGCCGCAAAATTCTGCGTAGCGGCGGGCGGAACTGCCGTTTTTGGCGGTGCCGTGCCGCAACGCTGTTATGTGTTTCGGCCCGAAACCTTGCGTGGAATGAGCTGTCAGCGTCATCCCACTGATGCTAGGGAATGACCAGGCATACATTTTCAATCATAATCGAGATTTTAATCATATTTTTACCCGACTGCCAAAAACATAACCCTTCCGGTTATGTTTTTCGCGCGTATCTTGTATGTAAATTCCTTTATTACCTCGTATCTCCTAAACGGCTGAATGGATTTCGACTGTTGATGTGTCGTGAGATTCGTTTCGTGAACCCAAGTGTCCTTAGGTGGCTCTAAATTGTACGTCGTTAATTTTTTTTTTCAACCAAACTTATCGAGTAGGGTGTCAAAATGAAGGAAATTAAATGTAGATTACAAAAATATGTATAAGTTATATGTTTAAATTTAATCAGAAATATTTAATTGGCAATTAACGTTACACAGTTTTCGTTCACAGGAGTGTGCTGCGACACTAAAAAGTCTAAAATAAAATAAATAATTCAAAAAATCAAAAAAACCCGACTGCAAAATATTAGGTCATCCCACTTCCAGTGTCATATTTTTTTATTATTATTATTTTACAAAAACTGACTACTATACTATATATAACCTTGTGACACTAATCAATAATCTCCACCACTATTAATCACTCGCTCCCAGACTGCTGGCAAATCTTGAACACCATTTAAAGTACCACTTTCATTTAATTCAGCAATAATGCTCTTTAGTTTAATATATAACTCCTTTTAGCTATTGTATCGAGTACCCGACAATTTCCTCTTCACATGGCCAAAACAATTGAAATCACAAGGATTCATATCCGGGGAATATGGCGGCTGAATAATTTCAATCCATCCTTTATCTTCAATTAAATTCTGAACTATTTTTGATTTGTGCGGTCTGGCGTTATCATGTAAAATTATAGGACTCGTTATATGATGTTCGTCTGCCCAAATAGGAATATTTTCTTCTAAAAATGACTTATATCGCTCTCCAGTCATAGTTGTATTTTCATCATAAGTTCTCCAGAAAGCAATGCTTCTGACATCCATAGCTACTATTAGTAGTATTTTTCGTTCATGTAGCTCTGCACGTGGTAAATGTTCAGCTGAAGTGCCCGGTTCCACCCAACATCGTGACTGATGTCTTTGACGAGGAGTATAAAATTCGACCCAAGTTTCATCAAGGTATATGAATCTATTAAGTATATTTTTCTTACGGCGATACCACGATAAATGGCTACGCGCAGTTTCATAACGAAACTCCTTCTGATCCGTGTTCAGAGTGTGGGGCGCCCATACTGCACTTTTATTGACCAGACATAAATCCTCCGTGAGTACTCTATGTATAGTGGAATGAGGAATGTTAAGTTGAGTGGAGAGATCACTGACACTGACCCTACGTGACTGACGAAGTGCTTCCTTGATTTTGTCCCTTGCTTCTAATCTAGTCGATGATAATGATCGAGGTGCTCGCGGCTCATCTTCAGCTGTGGTTCTTCCTTGTTTGTACATTTCAAGCCATCGCTGTACGGTTCTTTTATTTAAGGCGTTACGACCAACACACTTTACCAGTAAGTCGTGCGCAACTCCTCCAGAGTAGTTGAGTAAAGCACTAAACTTTAGAAATACAACGTGTAACGTTAAATGCGCAAAACCTGAAAATAGTTTGATCAGAATAACGAGCAGAATGAATTGAACCACTTTTTAATATAGATCTAAGTTTTCAAATAATCTTCATTAAAAACGTTGCCGTGTCTATTTATTAATAGGTCAAGCAAGCCAATGTCAGCGCGGCGCAGCGGCCCGGTGACGACTCCTCCCTCGATAAAGCGTCGTCGCAGACGCAAGAAACGATCAGAATGGCCAGTAAAACTAAAACAGCGCATAAAACCTTTACTATTTTTTTAATGACTTATTTTCTCACTGAAATAGGTCAATTGAATTAAAAATCAGTTGGGGTGTCTGAGGTTTTGCGCATTTAACGTTACACGTTGTATACGTTGCTCCACTACATTAATAGATTTTTTTTAATCTTCTATTTTAAATCAATGCACGTCTTGACAATACAACACACCGAATTAAACTAACATGATTGTACAAGACAACACATGTATTAACTATTGCATACCATTGCGCAATACATAAATATTGGAAATAAAAAATATGACACTGGAAGTGGGATGACCTAATAGTCAACATTTAAGCAATGCACTAAAAAGACCGGAAAAAGATTGAAAATAGAAAACAAAATTAAAATAAACTAAAAACAAAGTAATTTCTGCTTTGGTTAAATACAATATATTATGAACTGAAAGTCTGAGTTAAATACCCGCATTAAGTTTAGTAGCAGGCGGGATCCATTTGCAAATCATAAACCGAAAAACAATAACTTCCCCTATCGGGAAGTTAAAAAAAAATTAATCGCCAAAGATTTCAAAATCCATTTGGAAAATTATAATATAAACCGAAGGAAAATTAATGGGTACTCAATTAGAAGAGATAATCGACTGTGTCAAGTCATCGTGTGCTAACGGTGTGCCCGGCTGACGGACCATAGAATTTAATCCCACGTAGTTTGTGTGGCGTGATCACTTCACCCGATTCACGAAATGTCGTGAATCGGGTGAAGGAGACTAGTCTAGGAAAAAAAACAACATTGAGATTTTGACTAAGTTTCTGTTTTGCTATTTTATATTAAAAGCTCACAAAATAGTAATGTTTCGACAACTAAAATACTAGCTTTGAAATTATGCAGGGTGTCCCTGGAAGTATGGATCACATCGAATAGGGGCATGCGTAAAGTCATTTCCAAACTTTTTACCCCTGAGAATGTCGTTGAGTCTAGGAAAAAAAAAAGAAAAAAAACAACATTGAGATTTTGACTAAGTTTCTGTTTTGCTATTTTATTTTAAAACCTCACAAAATAGTAATGTTCCGACAACTAAAATACTAGCTTTGAAATTATGCAGGGTGTACCTGGAAGTATGGATCAAATCGAATAGGGGCGTGCGTAAAGTCATTTCCAAACTTTTTACCCCTGAGAATGTCGTTGAGTCTAGGAAAAAAAAAAAGAAAAAAAACAACATTGAGATTTTGACTAAGTTTCTGTTTTGCTATTTTATTTTAAAACCTCACAAAATAGTAATGTTTCGACAGCTAAAATACTAGCTTTGAAATTATGCAGGGTGTCCCTGGAAGTATGGATCAAATCGAATAGGGGCGTGCGTAAAGTCATTTCCAAACTTTTAACCCCTGAGAATGTCGTTGAATTTTTTTACGGTTCAAACATTATTATCAACTAGCTGCGCCCCGCTGTTTCACCCGCATAACGTAAACCTGCCTATATCCGACCACCGAACTTCTACGTCGTTTAAATTTCTCAATGCACGAAGACTGTGGAACAAAATTAATTTCTAAAAACGGATTTCTGAAGTAAAACGCTTTTAGAATCCCTTAAAATAAGTCTCACAATTTTTTTCATATGAGGAATATTTTAAAAAATTCATTATAAATGAAGATTCTCAAGATGGTCGCATAGGTGTATTTATTATTATTATATATTTAATAGTGTTTTGTGTTGTTTGCAATTTATATAATTTTTGTTCTTAATAGTTTGACATTGTTATAACATTTTTACAATTTGACAATTTATATTTGATATTTTATTTATATTTTCTTTATTCGATTCTGACATTTTTATAATTTTTTTTTTTTTTTTTTTTTTTTTTTTTTTTTTTTTTTTTTTTTTTTTGACAAATTTTTAATTTACTTTCTTATTATTTTGAAATGATCACCACTTTGTCTTCGGTTTTTGCCTGTTTTGAATTTGAATTTAATAGATATTATATTTTATAAGTCATTTTAATGTTATTTATTTAGTTATTTATTTATTGTATGTGTAAACTATGGACTAGAATTGTCTGAAATAAATAAATTATATAATGGTTGTATTTACCACCACTAAACACAGTTACTTATAAATAAAAGTACAGGCACAGTTTGAAGAAGAGGTGTGGGACACGATAGATAGGTGTTTTAGCGCGAACGACGCGTAAGCGACGCGAGACCACGTGCGACTGGCTGTGCGCGGGACGCGGGCGGCGTGGCGCGGCCGACCGAGGACGAAGCGCAACGGATTACCACGAGAGCGCGCGGTTGGCGCAAGTATTCAAAATGTTCGTGGCGCGAATATTTCAACGTTCACCTTATATCCTCCCCCTCTAACCCAGGCGTTGCGTCCCCGAAGCCGGGTTAGCCTTGCGAGGTCTCCCCCTCTTGCGTTTCTCCTGAACGGGAGCTTGGATGGGGCCAACGAACGGTGTCAACAACGAAACGTGATACCTCCCTAGCGAGACGCCGTCACTTATACGCTCCAAAGCGTATGTCGTACTGCCGACTACCTCCTGAATACGATACGGTCCATCGCGGCGCGGGATAAACTTCGGAGTCTGCCCTTTGCTCGTATCGTTAGAGCCCTGGGTCTTAAGCAGTATGAGATCCCCTACCTTATAGTCTGGTGCGGGGCGACGACTCTCATCGGCGTGCTTCTTCTGAGCTTCTTGGGCTTTCTCGTGCACATCCCGTGCATCGAGCAGCACGGTTGAAAGCTTCTTAAGGAACGGGGTAATAGACAAGACCACATTGTCGTTCTCGACGATGGCCCGCATGTCAGACAACACGTCGGCGGGCGCGCGTATCTCGCGCCCGAAGTTAAGGAAAGCGGGGGAATGCCCCGTGCTTGCAGTGAACGCAGAGTTCATGGCGAACCGAATGGCGGGAAGGTGACTATCCCAGGAATCATGTTCCTTACCTACCAGTGTCGCAAGCTGTGGTTTAAGGTCGCGGTTCTTCCGCTCGACAGGGTTGGACTCCGGGTGGTAAAACGACGTCAGGGCCTGCTTGATGCCCATGACGTGGCACGTCTGCTGCATCACTTCGCTCACAAACTGTACGCCGTTGTCGCTGATGAGTCTTCTGGGCGTCCCATAACGCAGGTATACCTCGTTCACCAGTGTTTTGGCGCACTCTTCGCTAGTGGCGGATGAAAGGGCGAATAACTCAACCCATCTAGTACAGGTGTCCTCCACTATGAGGATCCATTTATTGCCGGAAGGTGTCTCCGGTAGGGGCCCGAACAGGTCTACAGCGAGCACCTCGGAGCGGCGGGACATAGCTGGAACTTGCAGTAGGCCGGCGGGTTTTCGCGTGTCTACCTTGTATCGTTGACACGCTGCACAGTTTTTGACGTACCGAGCGACGTAAGTCCTCATCCCGGGCCAGTAATACTTACCTGCGAGACGCTGCAAAGTTCGCTCTACACCGAAATGGCCGGCTGTGGGAGCGTCATGGTACTCGGCCAGCACGTCGTTGCGCTCATGCTCCGGTACCACCAAACTGGCGTCATCATCTTCTTCATTATCGGGACCATAACGGTACAACACGCCGTCAACCACTACATACCCTTTATCTGCCCATGACCTCCCCCTAAAGGGATCGTCGGATTCCAACGCCTCGACGATCTTACGAATCTCCGGGTCCTTCAGCTGGCCGTCTCGGACGTCCCTAGGGTTGCGTGTGGGCAGGTCAACCACGGCGAGGCACAAGTCGCACTCGGTCCCTTCAGTCTCTTCCGTCGCGCATGCAGGACGTGACAGCGTATCTGCGATCACGTTTGCCTTACCGGGTGTGTACTCAATCTTCAGGTTATATTCCTGAAGACTGAGCGCCCACCTGGCCAGGCGGCCGCTCGGCGACTTCAAACTCATGAGCCACCTGAGCGGCTGGTGATCGGACTTAACTGTCACATCGGCGCCGTCAATATACCCCCTAAACTTCGACACCGCCCATACCACGGCCAGTGCCTCTCTCTCAGTCGTATTATAGTTCTTCTCAGCGGCCGTGAGGAGGCGACTGGCGTACTCGACGGGTCGCTCATCGGTCCCCTCCCCCTGGAGCAGAGCCGCTCCAAGCGCGTAGCCGCTGCTGTCGGTCCTAAGGACAAATGGTTTCGTTCCGTCAGCCTGACGGAGAATAGGAGCCGATACCAAGAGGGACTTGATGGTCTCGAAAGCGTTCTGCTGCTCGGGGCCCCACTCCCAGGTGCTCCCTTTCTTCAGCAGAGAAGTCAGCGGTCTACTCACCTCGGCATAACCCGGTATGAAGCGCCTGAACCAGCTCGAGGTTTGCAGGAAACACTTCATGTGCTTTACGTTCTGAGGGGGCGGCATGCCGGTTATAGCAGACGTCTTGTCTGGGTCCATGCGAATACCACCTGGCACGATGACATGACCGAGAAACTTCACGGCATCTCGGGCGAAGTGGCTCTTTTCCCGATTCACCCGCAGGTTAAACATAGAAAGGCGGTCGAACACGGCTTCCAGGTCTGCGAGGTGTCTTTCGAACGAGCCTTCAGACAGCACCAACAGATCGTCCAGATACGCGAGCAGAGTTATACCTGGTAAGTTGGATTTGAACCGGTCGATCAATCTCTGAAAAGTTGCCCCTGAATTCCGGAGGCCCATGGGCATGCGCTTGAACCTGAAGGTGCCCAGCGGTGTCGTGAATGAGGTAAGGTCCCTATGATCAGGGTCAACGCTCACCTGGAAATATCCGGATCGCAGGTCCAGCGTAGTCATGTACTTGGAGGTTTTCGCCGCGTGGAGCACATCCTCGATCCTGGGAAGTGGGTATCGGTCAGGCTCCGTGACCGCGTTGAGCTTGCGGTAATCAACGCAAAGCCTGTAGCTCCCGTCCTTCTTCTTCACCAGGACGACGTTGGAGGCCCACGGTGACTCGCATTCCTCGATGACGTCGGTGCTGAGCAGCTTTTGCAGCTCCTTTTCTAAAGCTTCTTTCTTGGACGGCGACAACCTGTATGGTGGGGAGGCAAGGGGTTCCTGATTATCTCTTACCTTAATTTTATGACAGGCGAAGTCCGTGGGAGGTCCATCCGCAGCAAACTGGTTCGCTCTGCTACGCAGAAATGCGTTGAGCGCGTTCCTGTGCTCTGGTGGTAACTTCGTTCCTTCGTCGTCGCGCAAGGAGACGTAGGAGATATCTGCCTGCATCAGCTCTGTGCTATTTAAACTAAAAGATTGCACTAAAGGAAAAATCTGCTCAGGATTATCAGTGAAGAACCATGACTCCTGCGACAAGTCCAGTGTGACCCCAGCCTTAGCTATAAAATCACGACCTAACAATGTTCGAGTATTCTCACCTGGGAACACCATGAACTCGGTATCAACCTGCCTTCCCTCTAAAATCACGGGTACCGTCGCCGTGAGGACCGTTTTCACCTGACGGGAACCGACCGCGAGTCCAATGGTTCGCTCCGTCTCGTGAAACTGTACCCCATCCGATGTTAAAATAGAGTACAACTGGGAACCAGCAACGCAGCACGTAGCCCCTGTGTCGAGTATTGAGGCACCTACCCTATTCGCGATAGTGACCGATACCATAGCGTGTGACGGCGTCGTCGCGTGAGTTTCGCGTGTGACGTTCTCGCCGTTCACCACATTAAAATCGCATCGCGTTGGAGGTAACTGTTTTCCGCTACAATTCTCACATTTCGACTTTACAACACCGGGTTGGCCGCACCCGTAACAACGCAAATTACTAGCCCCATTACTGGTACTTTTACCCTCGGAAACCGCGCTAGTTGGTTGTTGTTTATTATTTTTACTTTGGAAATTGCGACAATCTGTTACAACGTGACCATAAAATTTACAAAACGAACATCGAACGCGCTTATCGCGTTTCAAATTCTCGTTCGGGTTTAGAGTGGGTTTCGCGACACTAGTACCGCACGAACTCGTGGTAACGCTGCGTTCGCGCTCGCTCGACTCGAGTTCGTAACCCCGGTCGTGCGGCGCGGCGTGCGATCGCGACAAATTTTGACTTACCGATTTCGTCGTAGAAACGCTCGGGTTCGCGGCGTACGTACGAAGATTTAATTCGACAATAGAATCTTCTATGGCCCTCACCTTTTCTATCATAATATCAATATCGTTAACATCATCTCTAGGTAATCGCTTTCTCACACGTCTATGTAAAAGGCCGTAAACAAGATCTAATTGCATACACATCGGCACCGCGTAAGGTAATTTAGCAAACAACGACCGCACTCTACACACGAACACTTCTGCACGTTCAGAGTCTTTCTGGTCCGTGTCGACGATCTCCCGTAGCACTTTGTGTGGTGGCTGCTGTATCCCGTACATGGCACGCAGGCGCGCCACGGCGTCCGGCCAGGCGTTCACGCTGGCGCGCGCGCCGCGCCACCACACGGCCGCGTCGCCCTCCAGCAGTATCGGCAGACCGCGCAGCGCGTGCTCGTCGCTGACGCCCGCGCACAGTCCTTGTACACCTGCACCGCGTCGATGAACGCCTCCAGTACCTCCGCGTCGCGCGACCTTCCGTCGAAACGTGCAGTGCACTTGGCGAAGTTGCCTGTGACCGCGGACGAGTAGGTGCTGGGCGGACGGGTGTCGGGCGTTGGCGTCGATGTCGGTGCGTTCCCGGAGCCGTTGAAAGCCCTCAGGGTTTCCACTAGGGTTCTGTTGGTCTCCGCTTGCATTCGGACGAAGGTCTTCATGAACCTGCTAAGACGGTTTCGGTGGTCGCGCTCGTCGTAGCGACGCCGGTGCGACCATGCGCGCCGGCGCGACCAGCGTCCCGGCGGGGACGGGGGCGGGGGGCGCTCATGGCGCGCGGCTCCGCCTGGTCGTAGTCTTCGGGCTCGCTCGTGTCGTCCACTCATAATATCTTCACTCGATACTACTTTCGCGTTCCGTAGTTCCATCGGCATGGCAACAGTTCGTCACGTAACTTAACATAAGTTCACTTTTTGACACCTAGGTAGGTATCTATCGCGGCATTCGCGACGAAACTTCTCGGAAATATCTCAAGGTGAATTCGAAGCCACGAGTTGGGCAGCCACTATAATGGTTGTATTTACCACCACTAAACACAGTTACTTATAAATAAAAGTACAGGCACAGTTTGAAGAAGAGGTGTGGGACACGATAGATAGGTGTTTTAGCGCGAACGACGCGTAAGCGACGCGAGACCACGTGCGACTGGCTGTGCGCGGGACGCGGGCGGCGTGGCGCGGCCGACCGAGGACGAAGCGCAACGGATTACCACGAGAGCGCGCGGTTGGCGCAAGTATTCAAAATGTTCGTGGCGCGAATATTTCAACGTTCACCTTATAATTATTATTATTTCCGACCATCAAGATTCTACTCGTAACTTCCGATTACCGACCACTACTAAGCCTAGCTCAAAATGACTAAAAAATGTAACTCCTTAAGCTTCCTTTAAAAATCCTTAAGCTGGAAAATTATTTAAAAAGTGCTAAAAATCAAAACTCTAAATTTAAGTATTTTTAGTTAGATGTTTCTTTTTAGGATATGCATTTTTCACTCTTTATCATTATAGCAAATTAAACACGTGCAAGTTAACTATTTGTTATTTCCAATATCGTAACATACACGGTGTAATTGACAGGTTGGCAAAAACTGAAACAGTAGCTTCAGACCATGATTTATGACTGAAAAACGTTGGAATTTTCTTCAGGAAAATTGTCGAATTTTCCGACCGTTTTTCAACTAGATTTGTGTTCTATTCATTTGTTACAACAAAATCCAGCCCTAAAAACATAATTTTAGTGAAAAAAAGCAAAAAACTTAAACTCGGCAATGTAAATAATAATGATTTAAAAAGAAAATTCATACATACCGCGCGGAATCAGCTGTTAGCTCTAAAAGTTTACTGGCCTCCGACAGTACCTACGACAGACAGAGAAAGCATACCGCTCGCTCGCTCGCTCCCTTTGTGTGCTGTGCGCCGGCGCCTTTGCTTACGCGCCGACACTGCTAGGGTTGTACCACGTATGGAATTTAATACTTGTCATTTTATTTTTATTTATGTAAAATGCTTTATTAATAATTAAATACTCAGGAGTATGATTACTTATTTATTCTTTCTTAATTCCGAAAACCTTATTTTAAATCGTTAACCTTTCGAGTATCGTAATAAGAGACACAATAGAAAGACAACAGGTGTGAGGACGCCGGCGTCCTCGCGGTGCTTAACAGTTTGATCTACAGTATCAATTACGAAGCCACCCGAACTGTACACACGCGTTGCATTACAGTAATGTAAATTGGTTTAGATAAGTGGGACATAAAACATAAAAACATCGCGTCAATATTGCCAGATTCACATTCCTTACCCTGTCAATCCCGGAGCGAAAGCTGGCGTTCAAAAAGGTTTGCTTATTTTCGTTATTTACAGACTATTTATAAGAAAAACTTCTTGTTTACGTTCTTGAACAAAGACCCTATAAAAAAAAACGCTTATTTTATAATCTATGCGAATGCCGGCGTTTGCTTAGTGTTTAGAAAATGGCGCAAAATCGCGCGCGTGCCGCTTGGGGTTTGACAGGTACTAGGTTTAAACTTAGAAGCAGAACCATGAGTAGAAGTAACAAGAGATAGCGGTTAATAACAATCTTTATCATACGATTACGATACGATTCTTTTTCAATACCTAGTTCTACATCTTTATCTCAATGGCAGGCCGAACACGGTAACTACTGTGCCATGGGCTCCTCGACTAACGTATCTAGTAATATTACCGAAATAAAATGTTTCATTTCATATCATGTGGGCAGCCCTATGCTACACGTGTCACAAACACTCTCAAAGGTTTGCCGACAAACGAAACCGTCAGCACTCACTCAGCCGTTAGTTCAGTTTGCCGCGATTGCTGGTGCGTTCTGGACGTCTATTTCGTTTTCTTTCAACTGTCGGGAGTTCGGGACTGTGTTGTGCGTTGAGTTGAGTTGTGTGTTTTTGTGTTGTGTGGTATCATCATGAATCGGCGTAATGAAACGTTTAGTGCTCGCGAATATGGCCAGATGTTAATGTGCTTGGGTGAAGCTAGAGGAAACGCGTCGTTGGCATTAAGGCTCTATGTTCAAAGTCACCCAAATGAACGACATCCAGCTAATAGTCGTACTATCACACGGGCATATCAACGTGTTTTAGAAAATTTACCTATTGTGCCGCGGCAGGAAGGTGCTGGAAGGACAATCAGTGCTCGTTCTGAGCAGGCGATTTTAGATGTTGTCCGTCGAAATCCACGTTTGGGAACCCGTACTGCTGCAAAACTTGTAAGGCGTAATAACGGACCCCGGGTTTCACATTGGGCTGTGCACAAAGTCCTTCGAAAGGACAAGCAACGTCCATATCGGATCCATAAAGTGCAGGACCTGGACCGTACTTTTCCAAACCGATGGATTGGGAGATTCGGGCCACATGCATGGCCACCTCGCTCGCCTGACCTAACCCCATTGGACTTTTTCCTGTGGGGTTATATCAAAGAACGGGTGTATGTGACGGAGTGTGATACCGCGGCCGAAATGGAGCAGCGCATAAGAGACGCTTTCGCATCGTTAAACCAAAAAATCAATGAGGATGTGACAATGATGCCTCGTCTCCATGCCGAAACCCTGCGTCGAGCACAACTGTGCGTGCAGCTCGGAGGCAACCACTTCGAGCCATGCCTTATACGACCCGAGAGACTTTAATTTAGGTAAGTGACTAATATTTTAATTTTTGATAGGTATTGAATTTGTGTTTAAATTTTTTGATAGGTGTGTTTGTGTGTGTATTGTATTATGTATTTATTCCAAACGTCCCGAAGTACCTATTAGTATGAATGAACAACGCGCGGACATTGCAATACGCGCGCAATATAGGGTCGCGCGCGTATCGCAATGTTCGTTATACATTGCGTAGCCGAAATAAAATTGAAAATTGAAAAACGTTCACCTATCATTTCCGGGAAAATATTTCACTATCAAAATGTTAACAATACCAGTCTGAATTCATACTTTTCGTTTTTGCCAACCTGTCAATTACACGGTGTATATAGGGTGACTGGTAATTAGTGATCAATACTTAAACACATGATTCTACTCATCATTACAAACAACTTTTACTACCGGAACAAATCCAAATCGGGAAAAAAAAAATCAGCTGTTCCCTACATTTTGACGACTCGTACGAACATAAATGTAGGGAACAGCTGATTTTTTTTTCGATTTCGGATTTGGTCCGATATTAAAAGTTGTTTGTAATGATGAGTAGAATCATGTGTTTAAGTATCGATCACTAATTACCAGTCACCCTATATAATATAAAGATACGTTATTAAAAACCTCAACTAGATTATATGATCCAAAAGATAGTTATTAGCAAAAATAAAAAGTGGTCGGAATTAAGAGGGTGGTCGGAGATACCCAGGTTTACGTTAAGTCTCGATTCCGTAAGAATATCGGGATAAAAAGTGTTCGTGGTGTGTGTGTGTTATGAAATTATTATTATCATATTATTTTTGTTTGGCAAAAATTTGATTTAATTGCACCGACTTTCTCAGGGTTAAAACGTTTGGAAATGACCTTGCCCACGCCTCTATTCGATTTGATCCATACTTCCAGGGACACCCTGTATAAAATGATCAATAGACTTGGCACAATTTTTTTATTAATATCTCGATTATGATTGTAAATGTATGCTTGGTTAATCCCTAGTATCAGGTGGGATGACACTGACAGCTCACTCCACGCTCACTTCACCTATCTTTTCACGGTGAGATGGTTACAGGCGCACTACAGAAGGACCTGCACGATGTTTGGGCTGTTTTTATTTTTACACGACTGCCAAGGAAGGGTTATGTTTTTCGCGCGTATCTTGTATGTAAATTCCTTTATTACCTTGTATCTCCTAAACGGCTGAATGGATTTCGATTGTTGATGTGTCGTTAGATTCGTTTCGTGAACCCAAGTGTTCTTAGGTGGGTGTTAAAAAAAAAACAAAATGGTGGAATTTTGGCGCTAAATTGTAAGTCGTTAAATTTTTTTTTTCAACCAAACTTATCGAGTAGGGTGACAAAATGAAGGAAATTAAATGTAGATTACAAAAAATATATAATTAAAAACAATTAACGTTACACAGTTTTCGTTCACAGGAGTGTGCTGCGACACTAAAAACTCTAAAATAAAATAAATAATTCAAAAAATCAAAAAACCCGACTGCAAAATAGTCAACATTTAAGCAATGCACTAAAAAGACCGGAAAAAGATTGAAAATACAAAACAAAATTAAAATAAACTAAAAACATAGTAAACTCTGCTTTGGTTAAATACAATATATTATGAACTGAAAGTCTGAGTTAAATACCCGCATTATGTTTAGTAGCAGGCGGCGGGACATCCATCAACCCGCACTGGACCCGCGTGGTGGATTATGGTCCACTCTCACAGAGAGGAGGCCTGTGTCCCAGCAAACCAAAAAGTGCACCTTTTTCAAAATCATTGTTGGTAATAAAAATAAAAGTTTATAGATGAAGTCCAGGTATTTTTATAAACTACTTATTATGCAGTATTCGTTGGCATCAAGAAATAAAGCATATTTCATTATATTTGCTGAAAGTAATCCTCCCTAGCCGCGCCACATACTTTAAAGATTAATTAATCAAAATGAATAGTTTCTTCAGAGAAAAAAGTATCAATGAAGAGTAGAGAAAAGGTACTATTATATATATAATAGTAGATTATTAACCAAGGGGATAAAGCAGTGTCTTCTGTCGCGGGTGACGATTTAAATCGCGAGCGTAATGAAGGACTTGAGGTTTACTCCCGAGAGTAGCGAGGGTGTTAAAAACTTAAATCACGAGCGAAGCGAGGAATTTAAGACGAGTCTTGAGTGTAGCGAGGAATTTTTATCACCGAGGAAAATACTCTACTTTTCGTACCATTTGCGAAAAAATTAACACAATAATAATATGAGATAAGCATTTATTAAAAAAAATGACAATTAAAATAAACTTAACGTTTATGTACGAGTCCAGAACAAATTTACGCGCCACCTGTATAGGAAACTTTATGGGGTATACCCATTTTACCCTTTGATGTACCCCACTCTATTCGTACTGGGTATGGTGGGGTACAATCAACTCGGGGTGAGACGGGAATTTGCACTAGTGTCGTACGTGGTGAAACTGTTCCGAGGCATAGAGCACAACCCGAGAGTGCTGCAGCGGTTGCACTTGAGCGTACCCGACCGTTATGTGTGGAGACGACGGCCCCCGCCACTGCTGGTCGTACCATCCAGCCAGGACCAACTTGCTGGCCAAAACCCCTCTGACTCGAGCAATTCGCATCATCAATTATATTCAGGTCGAAATTGATATATTTACATGTCACTGGGGTGAATTCGCAAAAGTACTATTGTGCACAATATGTTACAAACAGTGATATTTATTTTTAATTATGTGTGTGTGACTTGGCTATCGCATTAGGTTTAGACCTGTAATGATAGTTTTAAGGCATTTAAATAAATAAATAAAAAAAATAAAAATAAAATGTATTTGAAGAAAACAAAAACGCGGCAAATTCCTAGACTAATATTTTTTGGTCGGAAAAGCAAAGGCATCAAGCTCATACGGCCTCGTCGGTTTTCGTAATTTTATTTAATAATCATAACTGCATAGTAAATCGTATTCCTTTTTCAAAAATATGTATAATGCTTTATATACAAACTCAATGGTGTAAAAACAGATGTAGTTCAGTATACATTTCGGTAAGTATTTCAAATTTAAATCACATCTCCCCCTAGAGGATGAATGAAATTCAGTACAATTTTCTTTCCCTGTTTTTAACAGATTAAAAATGACTATTGTTATGTTCGCTTTTTGTGGCATAGAATGTCACTTTTTGAGCAAATGGTACGAAAATTGATTTATGGATAGTTAATATTAAATATTGCAAAATTGACTTGCTGTAGAGTATACCTTCCAGCCGGACCACACCCTACGACCAATAACTCCTCAACTAAAGGGGTTTATTGGACCATATTATTGTCGTATGCAAGGTACTCTTTAGGTAGTTTTTTTCGGGATATTGATTTATTAATAGTTCATTATACTCTATTTAATTTGAGGTGGCGCGGCCAGAGAGCACTGCCTGGCGGCCGGACCACAGAAATTGTTAATTAAAAAGATATCTCTTGAGGTACTAAAAATATAATTATATATATTCCGATGAAAGTAGACTTTAGGTAGTTATTATTTCGAACTATAGCATCTGAGTACTAAACTGTGGTCCGGCCACAGTGGAACACACCAACGTCGTGACTCCATAGCTCGAAACAAAACACATTCATTCGACTGTACGAAGACTTTTGAGGCATTTTTTACTTTGATATGTGGAACTTGTTTTGTTCTCACTAAAGTAAATGATGATTGCGTTATCATTTTATGTTACATTTATTTAGATATTATAAATATTTATTGGTAAAGTGTTCATTAAGTTGGGTGTACGAAGACTTTTGTGAACCACTGTATATATATACCTATATATAATTTTTTATGTATGTTCGGGCATAACTCCGTCATATATGGACGGATTTGCACAATTCTTTTTTGGATCGATAGAAGTTTATTCCGAAATGGTCCCATTTAAATTTCGTAAAGATCTGGTGATGAGTTTCGAAGACAGACAACGGAACTCTTCAATAAATACCCGTAAAACAACCGCGATTGCTGCTATAGCATATTATGTATGCATTGTTTACGCAATCGCACAACATACTCATGACATCACGTCTGTGCGCTATAAACGCAGATGCAGTACGCAGATGTGTTCAGTATACCACAGTACACCTCATTTCTGTCAAAGTTGTTATTGGGGTACCTCTAATCTTGCAAGTAAATTCGGGCATAAAAAAGTTTAAGAATTGATTTAATTAACCGACTTCAAAAAAAGGAGGAGGATCTCAATTTGGTTCTTTTTTTTCCATGTATGTTCGGGCATAACTCCGTCATAGACGGATTTGCAAGATTCTCTCATTTTTTAATGTATAAGGTATGCCTCAGGGGTGGTCCCATATTAATTAAAATGTTATTAACTTTGCTTGGGTAGTTTTTGAGTTAGCTTCAATAATACGATTTTGTTCCACTTAGTTTATATTGATGATGTTTTAATATCTTCAGAAATCAGAAATATTTTATTTGTGATACATCAGGTAGGTACAGTGGTTGGACATGTTTTAGGTTAATGTACGCTATGATCAGCCTATTATAGGCATAAAAAAAGAATGGATTACAATTTTTACATGCAAATAAAGAGCTTACTCGTACTAAATTACAAATTCACTAAAAAAACACAAAGTCACTGATATTTACATAGCAAGTAGTGTAGGTATATGAATTTGTGTGGGGTAGGTATAACTAAAAAGTGAAAAATAAAAACGTTTTTATAAAAAAAAGCAACCGACTTCCAAAAAAAGCACTACATAGTGAAAAATAACTTTAATTTCGGAAGTCGGTGCCAAAAACGTAAATGCGGAACCAACGACACCGTCTTCCAAAATTTAAGTTATTTTTCACTTTGTCATAAAACAACTTAACGTGTTCAGAACCTGATTGATAGTGACAGCTCGTTATCTGGCCGCAGATCAGCATTGTGATAGCTGTTATCATCACACACGCCTTGCCTTTGACTTTTATCGACACTTGATCTTGAACGCTGGAAGGTCAAACGATTCAGACACATTTTATAACTCTCGCCAATTTGAGTCATGTCAACTCATGTCTTAAGAAATGTGCTCTTGATTACTTCGCGTGGACTCGTGTTCCTTGTATTATAGTATTTTGCCTAGGATTGCGATGGACTTACAAGGTTAGTGTTGTAGTAGCCTCAAGCGTGTTATTGGGCAAAAACTTTCTGGAAGTGCATTGTATTTTTTTTTTATTGATCCCTATACCATCGGAGGTTCTAAACACAATAAATAAATGATAAATGATTTATTTTCTGTAAGTAGGTTTGTACAAACACTTTTACATGTCAGTCAATAGATTTGACTTGTTTATCTTTGTCTTTAGCCTCAAGGAATACAGTTTTAAAATTTTACAGCACATAATGTAGGTATTACTCCAAAGTCTACGTTTTTGTAAGGTTTAGCCACCAGCGTTTGTAAAACTACATGAATCCCATAAGCTATACCTAAGTTTTATAGGTCTCAGACGATTAGATCTAGGTCTTACTTTTTCTAATCGGTTTAGCCAAGGCAGTAGCACACGGCACAGCCAGTTGCGGCACTTAAAAACCAGTTGTTTGTGCTCTTTTACACCTAAATCTAGTACATAGAGAGACTGGGAACATGGTGGTACCACAGACTAAACGTTTAACACGGTCTTCCAAAGCATGGTTAATACCGCAGCTACCTGTAAAATACACAACTTGTCCTTGTTATAGATGTCATTCAAATCTATAAAAGTGTCAGAAAGCCGGATTATATCACGCCTGTATTCTCCGACGATCTAGGCTACGAGACGAGAGGTGTTTAATACACCCACACTTGTTCAGCTATGTTTAAGTCCCATGCAATAGGAGGCGAACCTATTGCCGTCCAACGTGACGGGTTGGGCTGCAGCCACCCGCTGCCGGACCACGCAAACCTTGGAAAATGAATCGAGTATAAGTATTGAATATAATGTGTACCAAACATTATGAGCTGATAGTTAGAAACTTCTAGCAAATTGTTATGTATTTGTTTATCGATATTATTATGTATTCAATCAACACCGACGCAGTCTACTACGGGATTATTATTTGATTAAATGAGTTTACTTATAGCAATTTATCGCAATTTATTTGGGGTCGGTGCAACAAGTGTTCTTCTCTTTACATCTCTGCTTGTCGTTTGCTTTCTAGCCATTTCATCTTTCACACAATCCATCCATCGGTTCTTTGTCTTCCTCTCGTAATATTTAGTTCAGGTAGTTAAAAATAAAACTTTATGCATTGTAAACAAGTGTTATCGAGTGAATGTATGTTTTGATATGAATTCCCTATCGAGCGGCGATAACCCGCACATCGGGTATCATCGCCTCGCGACGTGCCCAGTAGCCGGCATGTCGCGGAGCCGGCTAGGCGGCTGTACCACCACGTTGTAATATTGTCATGTGCGTTGTAAGTTGTAATATTGTGAATTTTTTTTATTTTTTTTTATTTTTTATTAATGAGATGGACATTATTTTTAGATGACAAGTTTATTATGATTCCTATTACCTATTATTATTTTGAGTTGACATTGAACTATTTATTTTTATTGTAATTTTTAAATGTTTTCAATTTCTAATCTTTAATCCTTAATGAGTTGACATTGAAAATTTTCTTGTGGGTAATTTTAGTACAATTATGTTGTTAATATTTATATGTGTTAGGTCCTTTGTATTGTGTTAAATGATTTCTATTTATGACCTTGAATCCTTAAATTCATAATGAGTTGACATTGAAAATATTATTGCAGGGAACGATTTCAAACACAATGTAAATTGTTTATGAATAAATAAATGAAATGAAATGAAATGCTGGCCACACTTATTGTCTTTCTTTGTAAATCGTCTTTTTCTTCTTCTTTGTTTTCTACACTAACCTCGTAGATAATCCATCGGTTCAGGCTCATATCCGACAAAACAAAGTAAAAACAGTCTCACATAAGAAACGTTTGATTTACTACCATCTAGATCAAGCGCAGTCGACTGAACAATCGTGGGATCATACCCGCTTACACTCGTATCAAGTTATAACAATAAATAAATACTACCTCTAATTCATGCTGTTTGCGAATTAACTGATTATTTTGTTTTGAAGTTTCTCTTGTGTGCCCTTGTTTTTTGTATGTAACCAATGAACACTGGCTTGTCTTAAGTTTTAGTAAGGTTGGATAGTTTTTACTGTCATTTTGACATATATGTGCATTGTTAACTTCTTCATGATTTTACATAATATCAGTCCAGCGCACGTTTGTCAAAGGATCGTGTCTCATTTGCATATTTGCTCAGCCTAAATTTATGTACGCGAAATGTGTAAAAAGCACAAATACTTAGTAATAATATTGAGCTTGTCCTTGACAGTCATCAGGGTGTGCTGCGTCGTGTTTGTTCAGGTTGGCTAGCCTCTATGTTGTATTAAACTATTTGACATCAGGCTTGTAAATGCCCTCATTATTAGACGTGCATGGAGCGTATATTGTGTCGATGTACCTCTACTTTATTAGACGTGCATGGAGCGTATATTGTGTCGATGTACCTCTACATTATTAGACGTGCATGGAGCGTATATTGTGTCGATGTACCTCTACATTATTAGACGTGCATGGAGCGTATATTGTGTCGATGTACCTCTACATTATTAGACGTGCATGGAGCGTATATTGTGTCGATGTACCTCTACATTATTAGACGTGCATGGAGCGTATATTGTGTCGATGTACCTCTACTTTATTTGGATGGTCACCCGGTAACTAAAAGTAGTATACATTCTAGCTGGCTTGGCTTTTATGTTCCGGAAACTTTGTGGAATATATAATATAATACGGGTATGTGATGTATCTTGTGGCTTTCATGAAAGATTAATAGCAGAATCTTCTCGAGGCTCACGAACGATTATTGGATAGTCCAAATATGATTGAGTTTTTAAAATCTGCCATAGAATTTTTATTTGAATTTACAATGGCACGCTAAATACGTTGAATGTATATTTGGTTGCCAAGTTTTAACGTTTCCCCAATTAAAATTGTTTTGGTTATATCACATTAAGACATGCCGGTCGATTCTGTAAAAATCTCACCGTGAAATCATAAGTGAAGTGAGCACTTAATAGTGTTAATCCCTAGCGAATGACAGCTCACTCCACGCTCACTTCACCCTAGCTTTCACGGTGAGATGGTTACAGAATCGCTCGGCTGTTCGCATAAAAGATGAACCATAATATCTTGTTAACTAACGCAACTCGGAGCTCATCCAACCCTAAATCTCCTTGCACTGAATCGCAGTGTGTGCGCCGTGTCGTGTGTCGTTAATATTCTGAATAAAACATGTCTCCAAAAGTGGATCAATTAATAGGTGGGCATTTGTGAAGCCTGGCTCACGACAAGATGGCTACCGGATGCGATGAAAACAGGGCTGGCACACACACTTGGTAAATACTTATCATGACAATTAATTTTAATTCCGCGACTTCTCTCAGGTATGTTATTGTGAAATATAAACAAAAATATTTACTGCATCGACACAAAGTTTTTGTCACACTTGTCTCTAGGCTGTTTGTGTGTCGCTTGGAGCAAAGTATCGTCACGACTTGGCTCTGCTCTTTAGCAGCATTCTTGTAAAATGTACGTATATTTTCCGTAACTTTGGTAAATCATCCCCGACATTAAAGTTTGCTAATTTCATTAATTTGTTGCACCCCCTGATGCTCTTGAATCGTGTTTCTCTCCATCACACCACATGAATGGGCCCCTGTGCGCGCGCGCATCCCAAAAAGGCGCGCGTCGCATGTACTGTAGTACTGCATGTACTGAGTGCTGCTGCAAAAAGCACCGACGTGCCCCTCGGTCGCCTGCGCGCCACTCCGGCCAGACGGGCCACCTAACTGTATCCTGTGGGCTGCGGATACGCCGCACACAACTTAAGAAGCCCTCAACTTGACCTCAAACACGACAACAGTAGAGTTTTTTGTCAAACCCATTTAGCATTATATTTTCAAGTGGTCCCTTTCTCTCATTTGAGTAATTTCGTGGTCTACGTACCAACCTCATTCTTCCTCCGTTAAACCAATTCTATCCCTATCTATTTATGCAAATTAGTCTCAGATATGTGATTACCCAAATTGCTTGGTAAATTCATCAAACGCGCTATTACCGCGGGTAATTTGCCGAATGACCATTCATGGACTGCATTGCTCCGACATTAGATACAGTGTTTAATGTTTAGTTTATAAATGAGCGCATTCCTTGAGATGGTCGCTGCTGGCTGGTGTGCGATAGTTTCGCAACGCGCCGCTAATCTGGACATATCGTTAAAGATTACATGCATTTGTAATTGGACGGCTTGTATCATTAGCGTGCCGATGATTCCTGGGTTCGAGGTCGTGACAGTAGCGGGATGACTAATTCTAACAAACAATGCGCCTACCAAACCGGCGACCTGATGTTTTGCTTCATTGTGACTCGTAAATGTATTACAAAATATTTATACTGACATGTTTAGATATTTAGGAAATTGTGCGAAGCATAGTGACCGAATGAACGTTGTCTGTCGTTCACGATATTATTAAAAACTAAGGAATTTGTTCGACGTTTTGGTCACGTGGGATTCGATTTAGAGGTCCTTGCTCCGATGGTCTGATTCTTGCCCGTAATGCTCGTATTATCAGTTATCCTTGGTATATTTTACATCAGAATGATTGCCAATTATTTGTTATAATAAAAATGTCTCAATGTTTACAAACTAGTTTCGTTGAATCTTCATAAAACGCGTTTGACAATGGCTATTTTGTAAAATTGTAACTCCAAAATGTCACAATGCCAAAATTCAGGCTTGAGCTGTGGCCTGTGTTTAGAATACAAGAAGGCACTTAGTATACTATCATTAGGATGGCCGCTGCGTCCGTACATGGCTAACTGATCAGCACTGAGGCAGGCATTCGGTGCCGGCCGCTGGGCAGGCCTTATCTAATATTTAGTGTATGCTCGGTGCTGGTGCGATATTATTATTATTATTATTATGGGGATTACTTTGAGTGGTTTTGTTTTTGTCTACACGACTGTTAAGGGCGTGGCTCTTTATTAAGCGGTTCAGCTTTTTATTCATAATCTTACGTTCAAAGCACTACACGAATGTGAATAAGAAGTTATTCAAATTCACATCTGCAGAAGCCCTTAAATGTGCACTTTTAGGAGCTTCCTAGTGTTAAAGCTGGGACTACTCCTGAGCAGCAAAACGGACCGTGCAAAGATGTGCCTACATTAGTTGAGCGAGTGAGGTTCCATAGTGCATTTATTAGAAGCGGTCAATGATAAGCATATAACGTGTAACGTTAAATGCGAAAAACCTGAAAATAGTTTGATCAGAATAACGAGCACAATTAATTGAACCACTTTTTAATATAGGTCACATTTTTCAAAAAATCTTCATTAAAAACGTGCCGTGTCTATTTATTAATAGGTCAAGCAAGCCAATGTCAGCGCGGCGCAGCGGCCCGGTGACGACTCCTCCCTCGATAAAGCGTCGTCGCAGACGCAAGAAACGATCAGAATGCCAGTAAAACTAAAGCAGCACATAAAACTTTTAAAATTTTTGAATGACTTATTTTCTCTCTGAAATAGGTCAATTGAATTAAAAATCAGTTGGGGTGTCTGAGGTTTTGCTCATTAAACGTTACACGTTGTACCTACAATGATCTTTAATCTGAATGGAAGTTAATAGGGCTAATGTGCCCAGAACCTATATCGGTACCTCATATCGGCTCAGTTTATATGAATCGCGACCAGATTTGAAATATCTGATGCAAAGCTGCACCTAGGTGGAAACCCGTATAGGTATCCGGCCACATGAAGCTAGGAGCTAGGCACATTACGTGTCGCGGGCACTTGCCGACGCACAAAATGGTCATTTCAAGTCCCAAGAAGCAAATAAGAGTCGCGTGCGCCGTGGACAGCCAATTCGCGCAATATTATGAGGCTAACGACCAATCGGCGCGCGTCCCCCCCCCCCCCCCCCCATACTCCCCGTAATCCTCACCCTCACCCCGTGCCCCGAGCCGCCGCCGCCGGTCAGCTGGGTCGTAATCGACGCATAACCAAAACGTATACGAGTGCTAACCTTATTGCGCGGTGAGTTGGTGACCGACCGCCCGACACGGTGAGAGAAATTTCCACTTTTTATATTGCATTCTGACTCAAGGATATCGTCTACGCTATACCCAGGGTTTGTGTTTTGTGTGTCGCCTGCTTGTTACTGATGATGATAACAGCTACGACTCGACATGAGGAGCATGTGGGAGAACGTGACACGATGGACGAATACGTCTGTTATCTTCTTTGCTTCTCCTTAAGGTGGGGAAAGCATTAGAATTCCATCCCGTGTTTTAAAGAAACTAAGAAACTTCAATAATATTGAGTGTGTTATCCGTGACGTTGGCAGTGATGCGTGCGCCGCCTGCACCGCAAGTTATAAAGCCTCATTATCTGAAGTGTTCTTACAGCTGTAGCGCATACATCACGGAACAATACACTCGGCTCTTATGTGGCCGCTGTTAGGAGCTAATCAGCTGTTCATACTAGCGAACGCTGACCACTCACACGTCCACGGTGCACTTATAGGTCATCCGCGATAGCCGAGAGCGATCAGTCCACAGAGTACCCTAAGTTATACGTGTTCGTACGAGTTCCAGAGCAGTTTTTATAGTTAGTTAATGATGAGAGGTTTACGTAACTCTTTTTGTGGTTGGTTATACAGTTGAATTTTTCAAGTGGGCGTAGATGGCCAAATTCGAAACTATGAGGATTAGAGAAAAGTAAAAGGAGTCTCGTGCTCGATTATGATGAAAACAAACTGCATCATTGGATTTTTGAAAAATCAATATTTCTAGCCAGGAATCGAGCCCGTTGATTTTGATTAAAAAGAACACTGTGTTAGTACACCATTCGATAGTGTCTCTAATAAGAATCAAATTCTGGGAAGTAATGACATGCGGCAAACTTAAGGAAAATCATCATCTGCCTAGCCTTTTCCCAACTATGTTGTGGTCGGCTTCCAGTCCAACCGGATGCAGCTGAATACCAGTATTTTACATGGAGCGACTGCCTATCTGACCTCCACAACCCAGTTACTGGGTAATACGATACCCCTAGGTAAGACTGGTTGTCAGATTTTCGGGCTTCTGACACCCGTAACGACTGTCAAAGATCTACGAATGACAGCCGGGACCAACGGCTTAACGTGCTTTCCGAGGCACGGAGGGGTCTCGGTATGTAAAGATGGTCACCCATCCACAGACCAACCGCGGCAAGCGTAGCTTAACCTGATCGATCGACCTGTGCGGCTGTTATTATTTAGCCAAGGGCCTCTTAAGGAAAATGTTGGATTTTAATAAACTGCTTCTTATTTTAAAGTATTCATACCTACATTACCTGTACCTTGTTCGAAATGATGCTCAATATTTAATTGCAATTCAAATTTTATCTCAACGTATGGTCCTGTGCTGTGGCCAGCGAGGTCACCGGATCTTATTTATTTATTGAATACTTCAAGCACATACATGTACAGAGGCGGATTTAATGCCATAGGAATTTTCTACCAGTCAACCTTTGGGTGACGCAGAGACAAACAGTAGTAGGTGCAAGTGCAATCATGAAAATTTCGGAATAAATATTTTGAATATAATCATAATCATTTATTCATTTGCAAACATGTGTAATTGTACAGGTGTTTCATTTATAATAAGTCCTCCATATTCTTCTGTCACATGGGCATGCACATTACATTAAATTTCAAATTTAAATAAATTAAATAGTGACACGAATAATGCAAAAATAATAATAGTAATGTCAAATAGAACAATAATGTCAACTAGAATATGTCAAATTACACATTAACGTTCAAATTAAAAAATAATAATTATTATTGACATGAAAAATGCAAAAATAATAAAAATGTCAAATGGAACAAATGTCAAATAGAAATAACATCAATTGGAATAACAATGTTATATGGAACAGGAAGTATGTCAATTACTCAGTGTCTTATCGTTCAGAAAATCGTCAATTGTGTAGTAACATTTTTCAACCAAAATATTTTTAAGTCTTTTTAAATTTCAATACAGTCATATTTTTAATATCATTAGGTACTTTACTATAAATGCGTGGGGCAATACCATAAAAGCTTTTTTGCAGTGCGCTTTTACATTTCACTTAACACAATTCATTGACATACTGAGACCGCATTGGATTTTTCCTGGTTGCTGACAATTTCTGAAATAGGTCTGGATTATTTTTAACAAACAAAGATGTTTTAAATATATGTATACAACGTGTAACGTTAAATGCGCAAAACCTCAGACACCGCAACTGATTTTTAATTCAATTGATCTATTTCAGAGAGAAAATAAGTCATTCAAAAAATTGTAAAGGTGTTATGTGCTGTTTTAGTTTTACTGGCCATTCTGATCGTTTCTTGCGTCTGCGACGACGCTTTACCGAGGGAAGAGTCGTCACTGGGCCGCTGCGCCGCGCTGACATTGGCTTGCTTGACCTATTAATAAATAGACACGGCAACGTTTTGAATGAAGATGTTTTTGAAAAATGTGACCTATATTAAAAAGTGGTTCAATCAATTCTGCTCGTTATTCTGATCAAACTATTTTCAGGTTTTGCGCATTTAACGTTAGACGTTGTATAAAGACGGATAAGTTAAAATTTCTAAAGATTTAAAATAGGGAATACAGCTATCTCTTGTCTTAAGACCACACATTGACCTTACACATCGGTTTTGCATTCTAAATACCAGCTCCCTATCGGTAGACTGCTCCCAGAAAATAATACCATATCGTAAAACGGAGTCAACAAAACCACAGTACTCGTACGCTGTTAAAAGAGCTTGACTGTTGACTTTCTTTGATAGTTGAAAGAGAGCATATGTGGATTTACTAACTCTTTTATTTTTTAACTCATAATTTTTCAATATGAGGTTTCCATAAGAGTTTATTGTCGAACAATATACCTAAGAACTTAGCCGTATTTGCTTCTTGAATAGAGCAACCTTGGTAGGCAAGACTTACGTCTGGGTGTTTGTTGCGTTGATGAAAGTGCTTAACATTTGTCTTACTCAGGTTTATAACTAAATTATTATTATGTAAGTAACCAATTTAAAATGTCATGTAAACAAGTATTAATCACATGCTCATAACTATTTTGGTTTGTACACTTTATTACAGCTGTACTGTCGTCTGCAAAGAGAATCATTTTGTTCGCAGTTACTTTTGAAAGATCGTTTATGTATATTAGGAAAAGTGGCGGCCCCAGTACGCTATCTTGTGGGACACCATATTCTACATACCTTGGTTTTGATACATAAACGGTTTCCAATTTACTTTTTTGACAAATTCTTGAGATTTCTGTGCATTGGAGCCTATTACTTAAGTATTATTGTATTAACTGTAATATGTTCCCTCTTCTACCATAATTGTGATGGGCCCGTATGTAACCGTGATGGGCCCGTTTTTATTTATAACTTCTGTTAATGATGTGCCCTTGAATATCCTATAACTATGTTTGCAGACGATAGCACTATAACAATCCCATGTAAAAGTACAAATAAATATGAAAATGACACAAATAAATCTCTTGACACACTAATTAAATGGCTAGACGATAATAATTTAAATATTAATTTAGGTAGGTAGGACAAAAATAATGCACTTTAGACAACGTACTCCCGGCGGAACTGAATCTCAACATCCATTACAAAAATGACAAAATTGAGGATGCAGAGGATACCAAATTTTTAGAGTTGCAAATAGATTGCAACTAAAATTGGAAAGCATAAACAACGTGTAACGTTAAATGCGCAAAACCTGAAAATAATTTGATCAGAATAACGACCAGAATTAAACTACTTTTTAATATAGGTCACATTTTTCAAAAAATCTTTTCATTAAAAACGTTGCCGTGTCTATTTATTACTAGGTCAAGCAACCCAATGTCAGCGCGGCGCAGCGGCCCCGTGACGACTCCTCCCTCGATAAAGCGTCGTCGCAGACGCAAGAAACGATCAGAATAGCCAGTAAAACTAAAAAAGCACATATAAAACCTTTGCAATTTTTGAATGACTTATTTTCTCTCTGAAATAGGTCAATTGAATTAAAAATCAGTTGTGGTGTCTGAGGTTTTGCGCATTTAACGTTACACGTTGTATAGACAGTATGTGTAAAAAATTGAGTGCAAAATTGAGTTGGTAGTTATATAGATTATCCTCCATAGTGTTTTCAACACTTGTTACGGCCTACCACTGAATAGTTAAATCGCACTTGCGATACGGTATCATTTTCTGGGGGAACAACTGATCGAGATATAGATTTTAAGGCCCAGAAAAGATGTCTCCGATCATTGTTAAAAGTTAAATCGACGGAACTTGCTCGCCTTATTTTAAGTTATATAAAATCTTGACACTCCCCTGTATCTACATTTTCGAAGTAGCTATGTTTGTCAAGCAAAATCCATCTCGTTTTGAGCGCCTGGGTGTTGTATTCCCAATGAATAGTCGTGACAACAGCAAATTATGTCAAGTATCATGTCGAACCACTTTAATGCGTATGAGCGTTTCTTGCATGGCCCCAATTATTTACAATAAATTACCGAGTAGTTGGAAAGCTTTAAATACAGCACAATTTAAGAGTAGATTACGGAATTTTTTGGTAGATAAAACGTACTACAGTGTAACTGAGTTCCTATCGGAGAAAAATATTTGTTAGATCTTGATTTTTGAAATTTTGATGTATGACATTTCTGATTTTTGACATTTTGATCTTTGAAATTTTGATTTCTGACATTTTTATAATCATATTTGTAATAGTAATGACATGTTAGTTAAATGATGTAATGATAATGGTATGATATTTGTAATGGTAATGACATGATGTAACTAATTAATCTAATGATACTAATTTATATTTTCCTTTTAATACAAACATATATTTTTAATTAAGTTGATGATTTAAATTTTTATCATAGTAATTTATAGATTGATCTAAATAAGTGTAATAATAGTGATATAAAATAATTTCAAATGTTTGCATGCCGATTGGTAAAATGTGGCTGAGCTAAATGTAATCTTAAGAACTATTATGTATTACCCATATTTGCAAAATAAAATTCTATTCTATTCCGTGTAATTTCTGTAGCAAAATGTTATGGTCCACATAATGAAACGCCTTGGTAATGTCAGTGTAGATTGCACAGACTGGATTTTTCCTGTCTATAGATGACATTACATTAGCTAATAGGCCAAATAGAGCCATGTTAATCGTTTTATTTTAAATATAATATATATACCTAATTACATATAAATATAAGCACAAATAAATATACATAAATACATGAATATACTAGAAAGAAATAAGACGAACAATGAGAAAATATTAGCATTCTGATGATACCGCCAGCTTCTTGCGAATGTGCTCGCGAACTTTAAAGTATAATCGGTTGGTTGCCATCCTGATTTCCTGGGGGAGCGCATTCCACAGAGAGATAGACTGAACGAAGAAGGAAGAGTGAATGAAGTATGTGCAGTGAGTGGGACCTTGGAGAAGACGATTGTGTGATGAACGTAGATTTCTGTTGTGGTTGGCGCAAACGTATTGAAAGTGGGGGGCTAGATAACCAGAGGAAGAAGGAGAATCAAGGAATGAAAACAAGGTGCTCAGCGTCCTTAGCTCTCTGCGCTTGCGTATCCACTTTAGAAGCGACCGATGCGCAGAGACATGATCATATTTACGCAGAACCCTATATCCCTCTATCTTACCCCTTCAGATTATTTTCTCTGGGGGTTCGTGACAAACGAAACCTACCGAAACACTATACTGTATTTGATGACTTGAAACGATCTTTGGAAAATATTCTAAATGGAATCAATAATATTGTAATATGCTGAATGCAGTACAATCCTTGAGACGTTGAATTCAGCTATGTTTTGAAAACAATGGTCATCATTTTGAATAATTAGTCAGTTAAGGTTTAATAGGTAGGTAACATAAGAAGAATAAAAAAAGTATTTTGTTAAAAAATAGCTCTTTTCTTTAGTTTGCCGTATATCATTACTTATTCGATCCTTATTAGCAACACTACCGAATGGTGTAATAATACAGTATGTTTTTTTTTTTTTTTTTCAAAACGAACCCGTTTGTTTCCTGGCTAGAAATATTGATTTTTCAAAAATCTAATCATGCTGTTTTAGTTTTCATCAAAATCGAGCCCGAGACTCCTTTGAGTACTTTCCGCTATTCCTCATAGTTTCGGATTTGGCCATCCACGGCCACTTGGAAACACCTTCACCTGTATATCATTATGAAAGTGTGCTATTGTTGGCTGGTTTTGACAGATGTGGTCGTCAACTATTGGAGAAGGTTGGTCATAGTATAACAGGTTTTTTTTTTTTTGTTGGTGATAGGTACCTTTAACAGGTTTTTTTTGCCGGGGATAGCTACATAAATCAGGTTTGTTCAAAACTATGTATATGCTATATGTTAGATTTTTTGATGATGTATTATATAATGGTTTATTTTTGTGTAGGCACTAGTCGTGAGCACTGACTGTGTCGTTACGACAGTATCAAGTACGAGTAGAAGGGAATTTTCATGGTACCCAGCTAGCTTCTGAAGAAGTAGGGTTTTTATTGGAGACTCCTTGAGTAATATAATCAGTGTTCCAATTTATTGAAGTTTTGCAATCTACACCAACACTATGTTTTGATGAAATACTTCTGTACAAGTTGGGTCACAAAAGCTTATCATTTTACTTTCAGAGACTCCTCCCCTTTAATGAGCCGCACAAGTATCTCCTACTTAAGTGTGGCCCTTTCGCATAACTTATGTTGTGCAATTACGAAATACTGCCGAGACAGATAGTGCACGATATTGCGCAACTTTATATTGCCATCAACTAGACGAGCTCTGCTCACTTGATATGTGGTCGTAATAAGAGCCCCGCAACCTCCAACATTACAGCTGCGACAGCTAATTCAAGATAATAGTTTTTGATATTTTCGTTACGCGTAGAAGGGAAGTCAGTAACGATAGTCGTTTGTTACTTCAATTTCCTTATGCCACTGTGATTTTCGTCGTATAAAAACACCATACACTCACCATGGCTGTAAGACGTGATTTCCGTCAACATGTCTTAGCGAGGGTGTTATTAGTTTAACTTATGTCACGGCACCGGTCGCCGCGGTCTCGGGGGCCTGTTTTTACTCGAATATCGTTTTTTACGAGACGTTGCTCGGGAGTGAGGCGAGCGCGCCACCGCTGCGGCGCTGCCGCTTCTAGTAATGAGCAACCCTACGCCTCCGCCCGGTGACCACTCGATAGGGTTTTAAATGTTATGTTTTAAGTAGCGAAACCATAAAATTTGAAACCTGTTTAAATTTATCAGCGCGACTGTTGTTCGCTCCGTTCGCTGGTACCCGAGAGTAGGTAGGTAGGTAATATGGGCTGGTGTCCGCAACTCCACGTCAATGCCCGTATTTTGCGTACGGTACCCGAGACTAAGGACTGTAATAACGTGCAACTTTATCGGAGAGCTCACTCGCAGCTGTGTATAATTATTTATCTCCATATAAATTGATTAGAAACCTGTTTCTGCAGCGTTCGTGATGAAAACGTAATAAATTCATTGTTTAATTAGAATTCTATTGAGTGGTGATTGAGTCACATGGGAGAAGCGCTGGTGTTCGTCGCTCTGTGCTCGTCATTACATAACCTCATAATGGTTACATAACGTGAGACTACAGAGTTGTGGTAGGTCGGGGGCATGCCGCTATAGCGGCAGTAAGGCCCGTTCTAGAGGAGTGGCTCAATAGGAGCCACGGCGCCCTCAGCTTCCGGCTGACGCAGGTGCTTACCGGACACGGGTGTTTCGGGAAGTACCTGTGTCGCATAGGCCGGGAGCCGACGTCCCTGTGCCACCATTGTGGTGATTGCCGCGACGATACGGCGCTGCATACGTTGGCGGAGTGCCCAGCCTGGGCCGAGCAGCGCCGTGACTTGGTCGCGGCCGTAGGTGCTGCGGGAAACCTCTCGCTTCCGGCTGTTGTGTCTACCATGGTCGGAAGCGAGTCAGGGTGGAGTGCCGTCGCCACATTTTGCGAGACCGTGATGCTCGCAAAGGAGGCGGCGGAAAGGGAGAGAGAGGCTGCCTCCTCTCTCCCCTCCCGCAGCAGACGCACTGGGCGTCGTAGGGTGGCCGACTTCCGGCCACCGTAGGGCGCGGCCTGCGGACGGCAGACTTGGGGCGTCTTGTCGTCCGACCAGCAGCAGGCCCCGAGGCGGCGGCGTCGTGTTCCGCGCGCGCCTCGTAGTGGAGTCCTGCGGCCGGGGTGACGGCCGCAGTGGGTGACGGGGCCCGCCTGACGTTCTGGCGGGCCAATACCCGTCGGGGGGTAGCGACGAATGCTTCGGCGATACCCGCCCCTCCGACACACGGGTAAATGAGGAACACGGGTTGGTTTTTAGTCAGTAAGAGTCTGACAGTCCCCTTCGCCCTTCCCCAAGGGCGGAGGGACTCCATGAGGATTTTCCAACCCGATACCAAAAAAAAAAAAAAAGGTTGTGGTAGGTCGCGGCGCAGGACATTACCTATAAAACGATGAAGTCGTACGCGTACGTGTCGCCTCCATGTTTTACTATCACTCACTCACTCGAGCTGTGAGTGTGACATGCTCGCATGCCGCACGTTGTCCGCACTGCTATTCTGAGCGCACCTGACAACCAGCGTAATGTCAGGGTAAATGCGATTTCTTTTGACTACTGCTCCGGGTGATAGTGAATTCAAATTAAATTGACTTGCGTTACAGTACTGTCAGTGGCAGTGAATGAGCTGTCACGTTACATTCACAACAATACACTGGCATCTTAATGTTGCAAGTATCACTGTAGGCTAAGCAGTTATCCAGTAATCTAGTTTATCGCTTGCATATTATGAGGCATCGATCGAGCAGACCGTTGGACTAGCATGCGATCGTGAGACAACGTCCTCAAATAGCCGTTGCGCTTATGCATAGTTCATCGGAGAGCGCTACTGGCGACGTCCAGTTGTGACCTTTTGTGTGTGCTATTAAGACGGGAATACATAAGTATTGTTCGGCGACTCGCTGTTCTAGGAGCTGTGCCGTAGTCAGTACTGTCAGTAGTGCCTGCTAACCTCATAGCAGAATTGATCCTCTGCCATTACTAGGTCATAGATAAAAGCTATTGTTATGCTTCCTGCGTCGCCTGATAAAACCTATGATTAATAACGTCATACGATAGTCTTATGTCTCTTCTTCAGCTTGCCACCTGATACTGAAAATACCATACCCATACTTTGTCTAGCTGGCGTCCGTAATCCATGGCTTCATAAAATTTTAACAATATAGACTCCTCGGATGTGTCGACGAGGCACATTATAATATGGTCAGCTGTTTATCGCTTGTTTTAAGCACTGGTCACCTACATAACGATATCTGGCGCGACTGACTTGATGTCCCGATTTACTCACTGATTGTAAGTTTGTGACCAACACCTGATAACGATTCGTTACAATAATCAAATTGACGTCAAAACCAATGTCTCTCTTTAAAAAACGTTACAGAAAAACTTCAAGAATGTATTCCAAAATCTTTTGGACAGATATCCGTTTCACCGTAATGAACATCTTCGAACACGGATTCCTCCTATTCAAATGTAAAACATTTTTGTACACATGCCAACTTTCCTTACAATTTCTTGTTTCTCATACAATTGAGACGAATGGTTTTGGTTACCGTCAGTCGACAATAGCTGAGTGCAGTTATTACATTTTATTGTTTGGATACCATTTGCTTTTACTACTATCCCAGTTTCGTCGAAGGAATGATTATTCTTCAATAGTAGGTGCTCAATAGAAGTGAAGGTAGTTTGTTTAACAATAAACCTGTCAGCTGTAACCCCGTAAAGAAAATGCCACGATTGCACTGAAACCGCGAAACTTCTAGAAACAACAAAAAATAACACAACACGGATTTAAACCTAAACCAAACGAATTTCAGATAGTTAATTTCTAAAATAGAATAGCAAAATCCTGCCAAAGTCATTTCGATCTATCAACCAGATTTTTTAGGCACAAAGTGAGTTTCTCAACAGCCTTACATAATAGTTTCGCGCTTAGCATGGTGTTGGCGCCTAGTGTGTGTGGTGGGGGGGATCTGGGTGCAGAGCGCTGCACGAGCGGCGGCGGGAGGTGCACAGCAGCGTAGCTACTGCGCGGCCGTTCAACTCTGAACCGAAACGGGGTCGAGGAGGTTACCGCGACGCACGCCGCCGTGCGCCCGCACAGAAACGCAACTGCGAATGGCCCGCCAGATCACTCAATATGCGGGATATTCTGTATGCTTAGTGTGAGTTTTTCTAACTTCACCATCGCGTTAGAGTTTACTCAGATTTGTATGGCGCGGAAGTAGCGCCATCTAGTGCCATACGCGAGAACTAAAAATTGTGAGTGTAAGTCTTTTATTTTACTTCGTCGATAGTGACGATCGATTCCCACTCGAACGTGAGCTCGTAAACCAGCGTGACTTTGTGTAATCGCGAGTGTGAGTTACAATTTTGACAGTTTTGAGAGCTCGTTTGAGAAACGCGTTCACTTTCGAATACGTTAATTGTTCACTGAAAGATTTGTAGTGAGAGCCTTGTGAGTGTGATGAATTTCGAAGGTTATTTTATTTTAATTCGTTGTGTGGATTAAACTTAACTAATATATTTTGCTTGGAAGATGGTATCACGTTTATATTTTGCATGAAAGATGTTTGAGACCGCCAGGCCACAAGATGAGCGCAATTACATCCAGTTTTCGTGCAAACGCCCGTACTTCTAGCAATGCCCTAAGAGAAATGAATGTTAATAAAACTATTTTATAAGAGTAAGTGTGGAGTTTCTTGCCCATTCTCCAAGGGAACTAGAATCATTTTAGTATAATATTTTTTAAGTTTGTTGTGGTCTAATTGAAATAAATTGTTTAACTTTGAAGAAGTAACTGATTTATCGTTCTAGAATAAAATTGTTTAACACACTTGTAAGAAAATTTTTACCTTTTCCTAATCAAAATTAAATCTAATAAGTAGGTACTTTCAGTACCTATTTTATAAATTAATAGCAATCATAATGTGTTACCCATCAGTTGTGCATATTTCTTACAAAGTCATCACCTGCTATTCCTTTCCAAGTATATGTAGGTATTTGGGTCGGCTTCCAGTCTCAACTGGATTTAGGTGAATACCAGTAGGATTTCACTTGGAGCAATTGTCTATCTGACAAAATAGGCAGTTTTTCCATGGTGATCATGCTGACTTTCTGTGTAGCGAGTGTCCCAGACAGAAAGTGTATAATTTACATGTAAAATAATTATGAATTATTTCTGTTTAGAATTATTATTAGAAAGGTTGAGTAGTGAATCTGACCGTAGAAAGAAAGTTATTAAATTTTAATCAGAGAATCATAACAAATTGGGACGAACTTGTCTTCATTTTTAATTAATAAAATCAATTTAGAATCAAATAGGATTCCAACACAATAACTAACTTCAAACACGAAACATAAACAATTAAAAAAGTCATTATAACCATCACAAATTTGATAGACGGCCGCTATCATTAAGAACACTGAATATAAAATATAATTCTATTTGGTCGGCTTATCGGACGTCGCGTACGTGACACCAACCTAAGAACAATAATGATCACTATTCACGGTGAGCAAACGCATACGGGATGGTTAACTTCGATGGCAGCTCGCACTCGCTTGCATTCGGTTCTCGATACGTTTGACGTTAACTCGATTTACGCGATGGTGAAGTCATTCGAACAGTGTTGTCAAACTCACACTAAGCATACTGGTCTATTGTCCTGGACTCCTTGAAAGTCCTGCCTATATCATGAACCCTTCAGGGTTCTATTATGGAATCGCCCACTAGCGTCCTTCTTCAGTATCTTGAAATCCAGTTTATTGTTTCGTTTCCCGCTCCGTTTCCGCTTTGTAATAAATGCCTGCCTGCTATGCGTGTTCATTCCACAGCTCCACAGCTCCAAGACAATTTTATAAAATTAGGGTGCGTTTCCACAGTAGCGGAGCTGGGCGAAGCGGAGCAGAGACGTGCAGGAATCGACTAATCACAATGAGTGAAATCCTCATCGCGTCACTCCTCTCGTCTGTGATTGGACGATTCCTACACGTCTCCGCTCCGCTCCGCCCAGCTCCGCTTCTGTGATGGTTATATGACACTGCACGTACCAGTTTCGGAGTTTTTTTGCACATTCCTGTTAAGATTACTGTAAAAGTTCGCGTGGAGTGTTGTGTGTGTGATGTGTGAAACACAGTTGACTCACTGTGTTCAGTTGGCTGCGGCGCCTGGGCCTGTCGCTCCGACCGATACGTTGCACCAAGTCGCATTCATTATCGGACTAGAAAAACATGCACTCTTATAAATAATATCTAGTTTAATATCAACTCTAATCATTTTAGCGGACTGCAAAACTAACAAACCGTAGCAATTTTTTCTAGGAAATTGTACCGACTGACAAAGATAAAACAAAAATAATCAGTTCTTCCCAATGAAAAACCCCTTTGACATTAAATGTTAATTATGAAATGAAAAAAATAGAGGAAACAGATACCATCACATTCTTATAAGGGACGAACATGATATAGTGTTGTTTGCAGATGACACTTCACTTTTATTTAAACTCAAACGTCAGCAGCTGGTTACTGACAATATAAATAGTGCCCTCGCAAAAGTAGTTAACTGGTTTAATGTTAATAACCTACTTCTTAACGAAAAAAAAACGAAATGTATTAAGTTTACGATACCAAATGTTAGACAAGTAGAAACTAGTGTTCTTATAAAGGGTGATGAGTTAAAACCCGAAAATACCACAGTATTCTTAGGCATAACTTTGGATGCCAAGCTTCAATGGGGCCCCCATATAGATAAATTGTCAAAAAAGCTTAGCTCTGCAGCATACGCCGTTAGGAAAATTCGTGACTTAACTGATTTAGAGACAGCCCGTTTAGTTTACTTTAGTTATTTTCATAGTGTGATGTCATACGGTATTCTGTTGTGGGGAAATGCCGCCGATATTCAGACAATTTTTATTTTACAAAAAAGGGCAATTCGTTCGATTTATAAATTAAGTCCCAGACACTCCCTCAGAGACAAATTTAAAGGGATCAATATAATGACTGTGCCTTCTCAGTACATTTATGATAATCTTTTGTATGCACATAAAAATATTAATCTGTTTAAAAAATACAGTGATATCCATAATATTAATACTAGGAACAAACACAAATATGTTGTTCCTACAACAAGGCTTAAGAAAATAGGTGGCTCGTTTAGATGCCAATGTATACATTTTTATAATAAACTTCCTAGCCACATTCAAGAACTAAGCATTAATAAATTCAAATCTTTCATAAAGCTAAAACTATGCCAGAAAGCCTATTATACTGTAAAAGACTATATTGAGGACAAAAAAGCTTGGGATTGAGCTGCTCCAATAGGTCTAGACAGTGAATGTTGTTTATTTTTTATTTTGCTGATTTACACTTTTGTTTTTTTTTATTTATTTTTTTTTTCTTTCTAAATATCTATTTATATACAGAATGACATGAACATTTACTGTTTAAAGTCTTATATTATTTTAATTATTGTGAATGTGAGGACTATGTGGGTCATTGTTTCCGTTTTAATCATGGTCTGGCAGTTTGAGTGGTGTATGCGGTCTACACAAATGTCCTGTCCCTGGTATTGCTCGTCGAATCGTTGAGCTCCTTAAGTTCTGAGTTGAGCTGCACGGTTACTGACGAATGCGTGCACTGACTGCACAGGTCCACTCAGTGTGGTTCTTTCCTCAAAAGACCACTTCAGACACCAATCTACATGGTCCTCAAAGATTATATCCGGATTTTTATATACACATTGACATTGATGAATTTTATATAAACAATGACATGGATATTTACTTTGTAAAGTATCTTATTTTTATTATTATTACTGTGAGTGTGAAGACTATGTGGGTCATTTCTTTTTTTCGGTTTTCCTTCTTAGTTAGTTTTAATCATGATCTGGCAGTTTGAGTCATTTATGCGGCCTACCCAAATGTCCTTTCATTGGTATTGTTCGTCGAATCGTAAGGCTCCTCAAGTTCTGAGTTGAGCTGCACGATTTTTGACAAATGCGTGCACTGACTGGACAGGTCCGCTCAATCTGTGTGGTTCTTTACTCAAAAGACCATTTCAGACACTAATCTACATGGTCTTCACATTATCTGACCAAGATTATGTCTGGACTTTAAAAGAGACTGTGACCTCTGAGTTTGTTTCGGCCTTTCTTCTCAGAGTAGTCAGATAGGAAACGCCGACCTCATCTAGTTTAAAAAAATATGATTGACATGTAAAAGTGTTTGTACAAACCTACTTACAGAAAATAAATCATTTATCATTTATCATTTATCATTTACTTAGGACTATGGATTGACAAAAATATGTCATGGAAAACTCAAATTCATACGGTGTGTTAAAAACAAAATATACTGTCCTACGCTTTATACAGAGTATCTAAGATTGTAAATCAAGCAGCAGTACTAATCGCCAGTCATGCCTATGTGTCTCTACGCTTAGATATGGACTAGTTTATTGGGGGAACGCTACAGACAGGGAACTCGCTTTTAGGGCGCAAAAGAAATGTCTTAGAGCTTTTTGTGGCATACGTGCCTCAGATAACTGTATGCCATATTTTAAAAAGCTTAAGATTTTAACCTTTTCGGCCCTCTACATCTATGGGGTCGCTACATTCGTAAAAACCAATAAGGAAAAGTTTGGTCACTCCCGTCGACATGCCGAACAAAATAGCAAATATGCCCTCAAAAACAGCCCTAATTTCTAAAAGTTTCTTCGGGAATGTATTCACGAATTTATAATAAGCTTCCTAAGCGAATAAGAGAAATTGAAAATATTACATTTATAAGAAAAAAATAAATTACTTCTTGATAAATAGACCATATTATACAGTACATGAATTTTTGTCCGACAGATTCGTGATGAGTTAGTGCCAAACTGTTTCTATGTTTTGATACAAAATATAGCTCTACCTATTTCAAATAAAATGTCTATTCCAATTAATATATAGGATGACTGGTAATTAGTGACCGATACTTAAACACAATATGATTCTACTCATGACAACAAACAACTTTTGCTATGAAACCAAACCTAAAATCGCGAAAAAAAAAGCAGCTGTTCCCATTTTGATGACTCGTACGAACATAAATGTAGGGAACAGCTGATTTGAGGAAAAACATAACTGCAGAGCATTAGCTTTTTCTGAAATGAATGCTCATTGCTCAGCGCCGCCCGCTCCGGAGTGTTCGTGATTAGGAGAACACGTTTGTGGTTCAGCTAGACGTCTCCCGAGCCAAAGGTGAACGTCCATTCAAATGGCCCACTAGTCTGACATAGCTCGAGTGACGTCCACGAATATAAAACAACTCCCCACTATTACGCAGATGCAGGACCATTGACAGTAATTCTATTGTTTAAATGCTTCATCGTCCTATTATTCTTAGGCTGTCTGTAATTATAGGAAATTGTCGTTAATCTTCGTTTAGGTAGCGTCTCGATTATACTTAGGGGTAAATGCGATCAAGTAATCACTACTTAGGATTTTTTACTGCAGGATAATATACTTACTTACTGAAAAAAATAAGTAATAACTCAAGTCGAGAAATATTCCCGACTGAGAGGTTTATTCTAAAGCTGCATCAGCTAGCTCTAAATATCAAAAGGTAATTAATTGCAAAACATTATTTTAGAACAAATTCCTAAACTCCTGTAACGTGAACGTATCTTTGCTATTTGTCAAAAATAAATATTATGTTTATTGATCGCATTAGAATTTAGCATCTCGAGCGTTATCAAACTACGAAAGCCGACTGCCTCAAAACACCACGGAGCTGTACATTAGCAGCGCCCCAGTCACTCATTACGGGCTAATCGTGCAACGCAAATGCATCTAAGTTTATTAAATCACAATGAATTAGCGAAAGGAGTACGAAATCGCGAGGTCGTCGGCCGGCCGCGCCGCCGGTCGCGTGCAAGTGGGTCGCGGGCGAAGCCGCAGGACGACACATGCCACAGTTATTCATTACTTTCAGCCTGAATTGACCCAATCCAGGGCAAAGTCATCGATAAATTATTTATTCTGTGGCGGACAACTCCCTTTCCTTTGTTATAGAGCGCCACAATTCGTTATGTTGGAAGCATTGCATTGTAGATCACAATTCGCTATAGAATGTGATACTCTGCTAGCCCCAGAGCTCATCAGCAGATTTCTGTCCGTTTGCTCTTTGTTGGACTGTTTGGAAGCATTGATATGAAGCACAACAATCACCCATCCATTACTTACATTTACAGCGATATCTATTTCCAAGTGATGTGTCCCTTATCTTAGCATCACTTAACCCATTGAAGAACAGCATGCTGTAATAATAACATTATATCAGTAAGATCGCTCTCTGATAAATAAACTGTGATGTAATCCCAGACAAAGACGGCAATCTTCTCCAATCTGTCTACAATGAAAGCAAAAGAATTCAATGGCCACTGATAATGCCACGCGAATCGCGAACGTATCGTGAACTTAACTGTTTCCTCAAAAGATTGCAACAGATTAGATTAGTTTGGACATTTGTAGTTTGTTGTTGTCTGTTTTATGTAGCATCCGTAATTATTGTGTTTTGTGTTATCTTTTAGAATGTTTACAGTAATGAGTGGTGCGGATTGCAAATATGTAATTGAAATGGAATGGCTGGAGGTCGCGCATTGCGTGTCGTGAACTCGTGACTCCCTAAGGCCGGCTGCGCATCCGCCGAATCCCCGCATGCGACTAATCGCACCAACTATAATCACGACTTTGAGGATTACCCTTTAAAATATTTACCGTCTAAACGTTTACAAGCCCGTATCAGTTTCGTACTACTACTCTTGAATCGGTTGCCAGCGAGGCCGATAGGTGTAAAGTAACAGACACAATGAAAATGATGGCAATATGAGAACAGAAGTCGCGCTGTGTCGCGAAGTCGCATCACTCTGTCACATTGTCACATTGTACGCGTTGAACGTTTAATCGATTCCATCATTTTTATTGCGCGTTGCAAGTTGCAACAGATACCTGAGCGTGGAATCATAGGGAGCGGCGTCGGGAGCGGGCGCACACGCGCCTCACGAACACGCTGTTACTAATGTGTTTCACGATAAAATAAACTATTTTACCTATTACCTGATAATATTAAAGATAGTCCAATCATCAAAGTGTAAGTAGAGATATACTATCTGTGGGATAAAATAAGAACACAGTTATTGTGTTTGTTAATATTTTTACCTACGAGATACAATTTATCAGTCAGATAATGATAGATTATTTTCAAAAAAACTAACGTAGTGGAATTTTCCTGATAGGAAATTCACGATTATGTGTGGTGAATGGAAAATGTGGATTTGCATAATTGTCAATACATATTGTGGAAGAAAACTTGTGAGCTGTTCACCGCGGTGCTGAGAATTGCTGGTTGTGTCGTTTGACACTTTACAGCAACTACACAGTTGCCCTGTCTTTACACAATGTCCGGGAAATGCGTGTGCCTTTCGAGCGCGTGAACAGTTAGTGCGCGCGGCGGCGTGCGCCGGCGACGCTCGCGTGTGTGCCGACAGTTAGCTCCGCGCGGGCCGACACTCATTGTATGCAATATAATAACACATTTTTTCACTTCCAATTCTTTGCCATTATGTTTCATTATAATTAAAGGAGCAGCCATTGTGAAAATTCCCACTCTCACAGATGAAAAAATAAAATTATATTTAATTTTTTATTTATTTATTTTATTATTTATTAGGTCATTCCACTTCCAGTGTCATATTTTTTTATTATTATTATTTTACAAAAACTGACTGCTATACTATATAACCTTGTGACACTAATCAATAATCTCCACCACTATTAACCACTCGCTCCCAGACTGCTGGCAAATCTTGAACACCATTTAAAGTACCACTTTCATTTAATTCATCAATAATGCTCTTTAGTTTAATATCTAACTCCTTTTTGCTATTTTATCGAGTACCCGACAATTTCCTCTTCACATGGCCAAAACAATTGAAATCACAAGGATTCATATCCGGGGAATATGGCGGTTGAATAATTTCAATCCATCCTGTATCTTCAATTAAATTCTGAACTATTTCTGATTTGTGCGGTCTGGCGTTATCATGTAAAATTATAGGACTCGTTATATGATGTTCGTCTGCCCAAATAGGAATATTTTCTTCTAAAAATGACTTATATCGCTCTCCAGTCATAGTTGTATTTTCATCATAAGTTCTCCAAAAAGCAATGCCTCTGACATCCATAGCTACTATTAGTAGTATTTTTCGTTCATGTAGCTCTGCACGTGGTAAATGTTCAGCTGAAGTGCCCGGTTCCACCCAACATCGTGACTGATGTCTTTGACGAGGAGTATAAAATTCGACCCAAGTTTCATCAAGGCATATGAATCTATTAAGTATATTTTTCTTACGGCGCTACCACGATAAATGGCTACGCGCAGTTTCATAACGAAACTCCTTCTGATCCGTGTTCAGAGTGCGGGGCACCCACACTACACTTTTATTGACCAGACATAAATCCTCCGTGAGTACTCTATGTATAGTGGAATGAGGAATGTTAAGTTGAGTGGAGAGATCACTGACACTGACCCTACGTGACTGACGAAGTGCTTCCTTGATTTTGTCCCTTGCTTTTAATCTAGTCGATGATAATGATCGAGGTGTTCGCGGCTCATCTTCAGCTGTGGTTCTTCCTTGTTTGTACATTTCAAGCCATCGCTGTACGGTTCTTTTATTTAAGGCGTTACGACCAACACACTTTACCAGTAAGTCGTGCGCAACTCCTCCAGAGTAGTTGAGTAAAGCACAAAACTTTAGAAATATACGTTGCTCCACTACATTAATAGATTTTTTTAAATCTTCCATGTTAAATCAATGCACGTCTTGACAATACAACACGCCAAATTAAACTAACATGATTGTACAAGACAACACATGTATTAACTATTGCATACCATTGCGCAATACATAAATATTGGAAATAAAAAATATGACACTGGAAGTGGGATGACCTAATATGTACAGACGCCAGCACATCATGCTACTACAATCTGTCAAATTTCTTTAATAGATTTTCAACTTTATCGCTATGAACATTAGGTTCAAGGTTGATTGGGAAAATTTGACAGTTTCGGGTAGCTTGATGGGCTGGCGTCTGTACACACAGTAAAAAACATATTCTAGATTCAATTGCGCAGTGAAATAGTAGCGGTAGTTTGTTATTTATAGAAGTTAGTAATTAATTAAGTAAAGTTGGAAATGATTTGGCTGAATGGGGCTCGCTTGATGGACCGTGACAAGGGCTTGGCAGACTGGTGTATTCTGCGTTCGGTCTATTTACGGAATAACAATCTGAACATAGAAGTGACAGTGCCAAGTCTGTTGGTAATATTGTAAAGCAGATGAATACATACCAATGTGGGTTGCTCATTACAACTAGGTTTTCCCCAACCAAGTTAGTTAAATGTTATATTGCTGTGCATAGGTACCTAGCCTACTACTTAAGTAGAAATCATCGCTCTACACATTATTTGAACTTTTATTTTCCGTATATTAAAACTGTAGGTATGAATGGTAGCACATGTGTGTCAATAAGGCGCGATGTTCTGTTGTGGTTGATTGTAACGTCTGTTATTTGTTGTTCCAGGTGATTTCTGCACTGACGTCATCATGAAGTGGAACGACGTCACGGATATCAGTGAGTTGATTCACTATCTTTGTAAACAAGGAAATACACTTTTCCCGACCCTGGTAAAAAATACGGGCTGAAAATACGCCGAAAACACGGCGACACGCCGAAAACACGCCGACACACACCGAAAATACGCCGACACACTCTAAAAACACGCCGAAATGAGGCCGAAATCACACCGAAAATCATTTTTACCCGGGGAACGCGTCGACTTTTCGATGATCTGCACTACTTACTAGTGAGTTAGTTCAACCAAAACTAGTAATGTTTGTTTACCCAAACTTATAGCAGTGAAGTATTCTGCCAATAATACGAACAAGGCAAAGCTAAATACCTATTGTTATCATAAAATTACCAGTTTAATTAAACAGTTGGTCTTTTAAACAGAAATTAAGACATTTTCTGTTAACAACGCGGTGCGGTACCAGCAAGTTAAAAGTATTGATGGCACAGAGTACGTGCCAGCGCCACTCGAACCACCGTGCGCCCACGCCGCCGCCGCGCCGCCGTACGCATGCGCCCGCACCACTACTCGCGTACTACACACAGTGCGGCCGCGCCGACCGACACAACAATCGCATTTTATTTATATATCGCACCGTCATCCACTTATTTACAATAATTTCCAAACGTCATTATAATTTGGCCAAAGGTTTCGGTACACATAGCCATAACAATCAACGTAATTACTGATCGAGCGACCATTACGGAAGATTACTAACGTCTTCTATACGGAGACTCAAAGACATTCTAATGGCAGGGGAACAATTAGTGACATACAAACCCACATTCAATTAAATATCCTAAGGAGAACGCTGGTGACGCAACATCGCCTTATACTCGTACTGTTGGCTACTTTGGTGAAATAGTGTCAACGTCTACTAACCATTTGCATTTATAATAATGGCATAGGAGATATTACTAAGCTGATTGGGTTTATAGGTAATTGTGGAGAACGTCGTCGTGCACATTGGGTATGTAGGTAATTGTGGAGAACGTCGTCGTGCACATTGGGTATATAGGTAATTGTGCAGAACGTCGTCGTGCACATTGAGTATGTAAGTAATTGTGCAGAACGTCGTCGTGCACATTGGGTATGTAGGTAATTGTGCAGAACGTCGTCGCGCACATTGGGTATGTAGGTAATTGTGCAGAACGTCGTCGTGCACATTGGGTATGTAGGTAATTGTGCAGAACGTCGTCGTGCACATTGGGTATGTAGGTAATTGTGCAGAACGTCGTCGTGCACATTGGGTATGTAGGTAATTGTGCAGAACGTCGTCGTGCACATTGGGTATGTAGGTAATTGTGCATAACGTCGTCGTGCACATTGGGTATGTAGGTAATTGTGCAGAACGTCGTCGTGCACATTGGGTATGTAGGTAATTGTGCAGAACGTCGTCGTTCACATTGGGTATGTAGGTAATTGTGCAGAACGTCGTCGTGCACATTGGGTACGTAGGGTAATTGTGGAGAACGTCGTCGTGCACATTGGGTATGTCGGTAATTGTGCAGAACGTCGTAGTGCATATTGGGTATGTAGGTAATTGTGCAGAACGACGTCGTGCACATTGGGTATGCAGATAATTGTGCAGAACGTCGTCGTGCACATTGGGTATGTTAGTAATTGTGGAGAACGTCGTCGTGCACATTGGGTATGTAGGTAATTGTGGAGAACGTCGTCGTGCACATTGGGTATGCAGATAATTGTGCAGAACGTCGTCGTGCACATTGGGTATGTAGGTAATTGTGCAGAACGTCGTCGTGCACATTGGGTATGTAGGTAATTGTGCAGAACGTCGTCGTTCACATTGGGTATGTAGGTAATTGTGCAGAACGTCGTCGTGCACATTGGGTACGTAGGGTAATTGTGGAGAACGTCGTCGTGCACATTGGGTATGTCGGTAATTGTGCAGAACGTCGTAGTGCATATTGGGTATGTAGGTAATTGTGCAGAACGACGTCGTGCACATTGGGTATGCAGATAATTGTGCAGAACGTCGTCGTGCACATTGGGTATGTTAGTAATTGTGGAGAACGTCGTCGTGCACATTGGGTATGTAGGTAATTGTGGAGAACGTCGTCGTGCACATTGGGTATGTAGGTAATTGTGGAGAACGTCGTCGTGCACATTGGGTATGTAGGTAATTGTGCAGTACGTCGTCGTGCACATTGGGTATGCAGATAATTGTGCAGAACGTCGTCGTGCACATTGGGTATGTAAGTAATTGTGGAGAACGTCGTCGTGCACATTGTGTATGTAGGTAATTGTGGAGAACGTCGTCGTGCACATTGGGTATGTAGGTAATTGTGGAGAACGTCGTCGTGCACATTGGGTATGTAGGTAATTGTGCAGAACGTCGTCGTGCACATTGGGTATGTAGGTAATTGTGCAGAACGTCGTCGTGCACATTGGGTATGTAGGTAATTGTGGAGAACGTCGTCGTGCACATTGGATATGTAGGTAATTGTGCAGAACGTCGTCGTGCACATTGCACATTGGGTATGTAGGTAATTGTGGAGAACGTCGTCGTGCACATTGGATATGTAGGTAATTGTGCAGAACGTCGTCGTGCACATTCGGGTACGGCTCCTCTGCGGCTGCAGTAGTCTAATTTCAATCGAGCGAAGTGGACGCCAGATAATGCCCTAACATAACGTTGATGTTGTCACGTTCAATATTTCAGACGCGCTCAGCCCGGCTTAGTGAGGGAGCCGAGCTAACTCAACGTCCTAGGGCACCTAAGAGTGCAATCGGCGATCACGTAACGTGATAGATGTATTAATTATCACACATTGTCGCATATTCTACGTAATTTGTGTAGTCTCTGTGCGTTTGGAGAGCATTTATGTTCGAAGTATTGTTTATTATTAATATAAATAAGTTTATTTATTTTCTCTTCACAAATGTACAGTAGTAGTGCCACAGAATAGATAATAGTACTACCTACGTACAGAAGGGATACTCCCTTCCCGCGCTCATATCAGATACCGCACCTGACTCCGCACTTCGAGGTATTCATCGCCGACTCGTTAGCAAGGGCTGTACTGCTGACACGAACACACAATTTTGCGATTTAAAAGTTTTATTTGAGTTTTAATCACGATGGTTGGATATTGAGCTTTAATTGGATGCTTATCTTCATCGAGCAATATCAGCAATCAATTTTTTTTTACATTTAGTTAAGTACCTTATTTGGCCATTGAATAAATAAACCTCTCTCACATAATAACTATTATAATATTGGGTTGTCCAAATATAAATCCGCCATTCCATAAAAAAGTTTTATTATCTTTTTTTTTTTAAATTTATTTATTATACCTCACAAATGTATCCACCATCGTTATCTACGACTTGCTGCCAACGGTTTGCTAGCGTGAGAATACTGCGTTTGTAGAAGTTTTTTGATTTTTCGTTGAAAAAGTCAGTCAGATCGCGTTTCACTTGATCTTCATCATCGAATTTTTTATCCTTTAAATAATTAGATAAGGACCTGAACAGATGGTAATCAATAGGTGAAATGTCTGGTGAGTAAGGGGGATGTGCAATAACAGTCCATCCAAGTTCCTGTATTTTCCCACGTGTTTTTTTTACTAATGTGTGGTCTGGCATTGTGCGAAAAATAAATTCGATTTTTTTTTTCCTTTAAGATTTTCTGATACTCTATCGAGTTGACTACAGTTATATCGGCAGTGATTGTAGTATTAGGTGGTAAAAGCTCCCAGTATATTATACCCTTAGTTCCCCACCAGACGCAGAGCATAACTTTTTTTTTCATTGCGGTCTTGTTTCGGCGTTGCCACTGCTTTCTGATTCACGCTAAGCCATTGACGCTTACGTGAATGATTTACATAGAAGATCCATTTTTCGTCGCCGGTAATAAAATTGCGTAACCACTCGAAGTTCTTGTGTAATGTTAAGTTTTGCATGCATATGTCGAGTCGCAGTTGTAGCTGAGACGGACTTGTTGAAGTTGTGAAGTTGTGCGGTACCCACGATCCATATTTCCACTTTTTATTAAGTTTATGAAGATAATTGTCCACTGTGCTATGCGAGCACTCGAGACGTTTGGCCAGTTCACGCATCGTTAATGGTGGTTCCTCTTCAATCAATTTTTTTAGAATGTCCCAATCAATCGCCAGTGGTCTTCTAGGATGGGGCTCGTCGTCCAGCTCAAAATTACCCTCTTTAAACTTCTGAAACCATCGTTTTACTGTGTCGTAAGAGAGGATATTTTCTCCCATCGTGGTACAAATATGGCGCATAGCTTCCGTGGCTTTATGACCTAAACGGAACTCATGAAGTAGCAGTAGTCTAATTTCTCCTCGAGATATGTCCATTTTTCACAGGAGTCCAAACCGTATCAAAGTCACTGTACGATTAAGGCTGAGGCCAAACGAGCGCAATTTTGTGAGTTGTGAGTCGCGTAATTTGAGTTGCGGAATTTCTGCTGCATTCGGTTTCATACAAAAAGGCAGTTGGTGCCACACGACGACGCAAAATGAGTTGTCAGCCGACTCATGCGCGTATACTCGAACGAATTTCGGTCGGGGTGAGGAAAGGGCGAGGGAGGAGAGCGGGGAAGCAACAGTTCGTTACAGGATGCGTAGGGATCGACACGTTTCTATGGGCTATGGAGGCTATGAAGCTTTTTAATTAATTATTAAATTATACAGGTTGAAATTGAAAACATGCGACAAATCGAAATGAGGGATTGTACTCATCATTGTGAACAACTTTTATTATGAGATATAACCTGAATCGCGAAAAAAAAATCAGCTGTTCCCTACATTTATGTTAGCATAACTCGTCAAAATGTAGGGAACAGCTGATTTTTTTTTTCACAATTTCAGGTTTGGTCCCATGGTAAAAGTTGTTCATAATGATGAGTACAATCTCCCATTTCGATTTGTGGCATGTTTTCAATTTCACCCTGTATATTATATAAAATAATAATTAAAATACTTTAAAAACTTACTTGAGTCTTATTATTAATCTTTCCTCTGGTCTGATGGATAGTCTCATGTTTGTGTCTGATTTAGTAATATAAGGTTTTACGTCGTGTAATAATTCTTGAAAAAAACGTAATGGCATATGATAGAACTTTTTAAACATATCTGGATTTGCACATAAACGTTCATATAAAGTATGGAACTGTCCACATGTCAGCCTCTCACTATTGAGTGGGTTTAACCAGCTTCTTTTTTTTCTGGCCTCATCTTCTGAATATGCTTCGTAAATACACAATATTTTTAATGGATCCATCGCATGAGACGAACACCCCGTGCCAACGCTCGATAGCAACTGAATAAATTACGTCCGTCTGGCAGCTCAACAGAAATTCAGTTGAACGTAAAATAAGTGACCGAAAATACGCGACTCACAACTCACAAAATTACGCTCGTTTGGCTTCACCCTAACGTAAGCGCGCGAGCAAGCTCTTCTTATATAATTGGCATGGCGAATTTATATTTGGACAACCCAATATTATTTTTATTTCATTACGAATCCGACTTCATAAATAAATAATTGAATGCTGCTCGTACAAGGTCACTTCATAATAATGCACACGTTTGGGCAGCGCCGCCGTCGTCGTTCTGTTCGCCCGACGCAAATCGCCGCACTTTCCGCACCATTTTTTACGCTACGCACGACAGCCAACCCTACTAAAGTTGGGTCCGCGCCCACTCGACCCGGTTAGACTCGACCCGAAGAATAATACCTGGATATTTCTGTTTTGATAGGCGTAAAAACGTCGATGTATAGTCAGATAGAAAATTGACGATAACGTTTGCACCACAGAGAGTGTACATTTTAAATAATGTTTGGATAAATAAATCAATAATTAAACAACAAGTAAGTACTTAACCTTTTTTGATATAGTATACGCCTTGTACTTGTAGTAAAAATCACAGATTATTGTTAATTATCATTCTAGTGCCACGGTGGTATTTATTGAATCGGTTTTTATACGTGATTATAATTATTAGGATAACACTTGTTTTTTTTTAATATTTTAGAAGTTAGTACCTACTTAGTTACGAACTTCTAAAATAAAAATAAAAAAAACATGATTGACTAAATTATCTTTAACAAATAAACATAAGGTATCTTAAAGAATACAGCCGAGCGATTCTGTAACCATCTCACCGTGAAAGCTTGGGTGAAGTGAGCGTGGAGTGAGCTGTCATTCGCTAGGGATTAACACTATTAAGTGCTCACTTCACTTATGATTTCACGGTGAGATTTTTACAGAATCGACCGGCAGAACTAAGAAAAAGAACTGAGAATTCGGCAGTCCAAGATATATTTTACTCGCACTAAGTATTTAGCCAGTGTTTTACACTTTTACAGTCAAGAATACCACACCCCACACCCACACTGTGGAATCTTTATTTTTACGGTGCAGCCGGTATACATAATCGACATGTGATAAACTTTGGCACAGATTTGAAATTAATTTTTAATTTTTACACACTCTGCCCTGAGGAGAAGGCCCTTCACCTGACATTGCGAATAACTAACCATACATACTTTACTTTCTCATGATATCGGCACCCTAAATACTTGCATTTTCGAACGATAGTTAAGAGCCGCTACGTCTATTATATCCAGTGATCGGAGTAGGTAGATTGATTTTTGGTACTTGTATCATAAATGCCCACAGAAAGAATAACATGGATAAGCTATTTTCCCGGAAAGCAATTCCGGTATTTCCGGATCCGATTAAATATTGTTAATGTTGGTAGTGATATTATTACTACTCAATTCAAAATTTAAAGGTAGGTATCGAAACTAAATTCATTTATTATTTATTTGAATAATAAAAACAATTTTTGAGCAGATTCCAGAAGTCAGTATGTACACAAGCGAGGGTCAAGTAACGTTTTAACAACACAGTAACAAACAACAAAGAAGCGCACTCTACGAACCGAAGTAAATGAGTGAGCTACCTGGCATGTCGTCGGTGGGCGTACGCATTGTTTTGATAACCGGTTAGTGCACCACCCATGATCCTTTGTTCTGATTGGTCGCTGGGTTGTGTCAAATCGTGACTGTGCCGTTAAAAAAATATATACAGCGTGTAACGGAAGGGGGGTATCAACCCTGAAGGAGGTGAATGTGCTCATGAAACTCAACAACTTTCCCCAAAGAACATTGGACGAAATATGAAAAAAAAATTTGGCCCTCCCTTACAAAACCGACTACCAGCTGATTGATTTACTATGGGAGGGCCAAATTTTTTTTTCATATTTCGACCTATGTTCTTTGGGAAAAGTTGTTGAGTTTCATGAGCACATTCACCTCCTTCAGGGTTGATACCCCCCTTCCGTTACACGCTGTATAAAGAATATAATATTGCTCATTTTAACACAATTCCTACATAAGTTCCGGTTTTTTTTTTTTGTTAATAATCAACCAATTCCGAAATTACGAAGGAAAGTCCATATTAATATATACGTTTCGGATCAATGACCCCATTTCAATCTACCTACTCCGATCACTAATTATTTCTATAAAATCGGTTTAAGCGATGTACAGGCCATTTTAATAAAGCTACATTTTTTAAACGAAATCATTAACTACCAGGTTAAATTGTGTATCCAAACAAAATATTAAATATTCTATGTGTAATAAGTTATTTAGAACTAAAATATCACTTTGCCTGACTGTACAAAGAGCACTGAATTTGTAGTAAAACATCTGCTATTATTCTTCGGGTCGAGTGGGCGCGGACCCCTAAAGTTTACGCACACATTTGCACGTGTACAAACGTCATTTGGCTATGTAGTAGTAATAGGTAATTATTTTGCGAGCGTTGTATGAAGTGTCCTAGGTGTGGTAGTGCCCTTTGACCGCCAACGTCGCCTACAGGCGTAAAAAAAGTGTCCAGACCGCCAACGAAGCCTTTAGGCGACACCACATTTGACCCTTTTTTACAGGAAATATATTTAATGATTATTTTAACAGTTTTTTTTTTTAATATCATCCCCATAGTGCATCAAATTAAAGCAAATGAAATAAAAGCTTGCTCAGTGACGTATAATCTTGAAATTTAAATTTTTATAAGACCCATCTGTAAACTCGTAAAAATATACACTACTACGAAATTCGGAACGCCTCTCTGGATCTTCTTACTTCTTACTTAAGTGATAGGATTTAGACAGTTGATGTTAACGGAAAAAGGTCACACGGATCTGTGATAAGAATGGGGGTCCCCAGGGCTCAATTCTTGGCCCATTTTTATTTATTATTTATACAGCGTGTAACGGAAAGGGGGTATCAACCCTGAAGGAGGTGAATGTGCTCATGAAACTCAACAACTTTCCCCAAAGAACATAGGTCGAAATATGAAAAAAAAATTTGGCCCTGCCATAGTAAATCAATCAGCTGGTAGTCAGTTTTGTAAGGGAGGGCCAAATTTTTTTTTCATATTTCGACCTATGTTCTTTGGGGAAAGTTTTTGAGTTTCATGAGCACATTCACCTCCTTCAGGGTTGATACTCCCCTTCCGTTACACGCTGTATAAATGACTTCCTCATCTTATAAGGGATGAACATGATATAGTGTTGTTTGCAGATGACACTTCACTTTTATTTAAACTCAAACGTCAGCAGCTGGTTACTGACAGTATAAATAGCGCCCTCGCAAAAGTTGTTAACTGGTTTAATGTTAATAACCTACTTCTTAACGGAAAAAAAAAACAAATGTATTAAGTTTACGATACCCCATGTTAGACAAGTAGAAACTAGTGCTCCCATAAAGGATGAAGAGTTAAAACCCGAAGATACCACAGTATTCTTAGGCATAACTTTGGATGCCAAGCTTCAATGGGGCCCCCATATAGAAAAATTGTCAAAAAAGCTAAGCTCTGCAGCACACGCCGTTCGGAAAATTCGTGATTTAACTGATTTAGAGACAGCCCGTTTAAACTTACTTTAGTTTTTTTCATAGTGTGATGTCAGACGGTATTCTCTTGTGGGGAAATGCCGCCGATATTCAGACAATTTTTATGCTACAAAAAAGGGCAATTCGTTCCATATACAAGGTGTAACTTAAATAACGCACAACCTCTTAAGGGATCATTGTACTCATCATTATGAACAACTTTTACTATGGGACCAAACCGAAAATCGCGAAAAAAAAATCAGCTGTTCCCTATATTTTGACGAGTTATGCGAACATAAATGTAGGGAACAGCTGATTTTTTTTTCGCGATTTCCGGTTTGGTCCCATAGTAAAAGTTGTTCATAATGATGAGTACAATGACCCCTTAATAGGTTGTGCGTTATTTAAGTTACAACTTGTATAAATTAAGTCGCAGACACTCCCTCAGAGACAAATTTAAAGAGATTAATATAATGACTGTGCCTTCTCAGTATATTTATGATAATCTTTTGTAGGCACATAAAAATATTAATCTGTTTAAAAAATACAGTGATATCCATAACATAAATACTAGGAACAAACACAAATTTGTTGTTCCTACAACAAGGCTGAAGAAAATAAGTGGCTCGTTCAGATGCCAATGTATATGTTTTTATAATAAACTTCCTAGCCACATTCAAGAACTTAGCTTTAATAAATTTAAATCTTTTATAAAGCTAAAATTATGCCAGAAAGCCTATTATACTGTAAGAGACTATTGAGGACAAAAAAGCTTGAGATTGAGATGCTCCAATAGGTCTAGACAGCGAATGTTGTTTATTTTTTTGCTATTTTACACTTTCTTTTTTTTTCTAAATATACAATGACATAAACATTTACTGTTTAAAGTATTATATTATTTTAATTATTGTGCATGTGAGGCCTATGTGGGTCTTGTTTCCGTTTTAATCATGGTCTGGCAGTTTGGGTGGGTTATGCGGCCTACACTAATGTCCTGTTCTTGGTATTGTTCGTCGAGTCGTTGAGCTCCTTAAGTTCTGAGTCGAGCTGCACGGCTACTGACGAATGCGTGCACTGACTGCACAGGTCCACTCAATCTGTGTGGTTCTTTCCTCAAAAGACAACTTCAGAGACCAATCTATATGATCCTCAAAGATTATGTCCGGATTTTTTATATACACATTGACATTGATGAATTTTATATATATTTACAACGACATGGATATTTACTTTGTAAAGTATTTTATTTTTTATTATTACTATTGTGAATGTGAGGACTATGCGGGTCATTTTTTTTTCTGTTTTCCTTCTTAGTTAGTTTTAATCATGATCTGGCAGTTTGAGTAACTTTTGCGGCCTACCCAAATGTCCTTTCATTGGTATTGTTCGTCGAATCCTGAGGCTCCTCAAGCTCTGAGTTGAGCTGCACGATTTTCGACAAATGCGTGCACTGATTGGACAGGTCCGCTCAATCTGTGTGGTTTTCAAAAGACCATTTCAGACACCAATCTACATGGTCTTCACATGATCTGACCAAGATTATGTCTGGACTTTAAAAGAGACGGTAACCTCTGAGTTTGCTTCGGCCTTTTCGGATTTGTACTGTAAAAAAAAATAATCAAATATGATGATGTACCTGCAATTTAAAAAGAAAATAAGTTTATTTGTTTTTATTTTAGTTGTGCTTGTGGGCACTTCACTAATTCGAAGCCATCTTTCATTAGAGCTAACTCTGTTGTCGCTTATAGACGTGTGTAATGTGGTAAATTGAACTTCTATTGAAAATAGGTGATTATTATACACATGACGAGTTGTTACGTAAAACTTTAACCCTAAAATATTAAACATTTTCTTTGGAGTAGTCGCTTTTAAGCGACAGGCTCACATTTTAGGCATGTGCTACGAGTATAATCGATAATTTCTTAGTTTTAGATTTTTATGTGTTTGTTATTTTAAGTGATAATTCCTTTATTATATTACAATTGAAAACCATGGCAACTTTAATTTAATAAAAAGATACACTTTTATGTATGGAAAATCGATATAATATTACGGATTATAATTTTATCGATATTAGTAATACCCGAGTTTAACCTCATCACGGGCTTTCTGTAATAAAAATGGCTTGGCGTATAGCGTGTACTTTCGCAGCGCGACCCGGGGCTGTCAATAGGTTAAAACTAGCTTAAGGATTAGTTTACATTTGAGAGAGAGTGGTGCTTGAAATAGTCATTGCAAGCAACGCCTGTAGTACAAGACACGAGGACCCCACAACGCTTCATAATGTATGTACATCTGGTAGGTGATTTATGGTCCGTTTTAGTGTTCAGGTGTTTTGTAAATTAGTATCTGTTCATGGACTTTTGTTCATGCACACGCACACGCACACACACAGCACAGCACAGGAGTCCTCCTAGTTTAAGCCCAGTTGCATTTTGTCTTGTATCTTGCCATAGAATTACAATAGCTGAAGATAATAAGGTTCAAAACTTTTAATAGGTTTAAGTCTAGAACAAATAAATATTGTTTATTGTTTATCTTCTTGTCACAACACTATTTTCTTTTCATCAGAAAATGGTAACATCTTAAACCTCAGATTATTCCAGTGAATTAATAATTAGACTTTACCATCAGCAAGACTCACAGCTCACTCTAAGCTCACTTCACCTTAGTTATCACGGTGAGATTTTTCCAGAATCGACCGGGGCTGTAGTTTGGCAGGCCGCACAGGAAGACGCCGAACGCCCGGCCGCCATTCACACGGAAATAACTAGGGCTGTCACTTGCCATGTTGCCAGATAACAACACGCATGAAAGTGTTGATTTTCTAGGAAGATTTTATGGTGACAGCCAAGTTTATGAGTAGTGCTATTTTACTGACAATATTTTTTTCTTCCTAGCGGCCTTCACCTTTTGGTAAACCTTGATGATTTCAAATTCTCCATTTTTCAAGGCCTTACGAATTCCCCACTGAAACAAAATTTAATTTCTCCTAAAACCAAGTCTTTATAGCAATTACGAGGGGTGATCCAAAAGTAATGATAATCGGGTGTTTCCAGTGCACAAAAAAAAAAAAAAATTTTTGCTTTCTCATATACCCACTAGGTTAGCATAAAAAAATCATATAAATAGACCACGATTCCCGAGACGTACATTTCCGCCCCGACCCTTGCTCGAGCCAGCCCGCGCCGCTGAGCCTGTTATGTAGTTCTAAATTCGTCCCTAAATATTAGGTTGTCTCATAAGTTCTTGCCATATTTTATTTTTCTCGAATTTTCTCGTATTTAAACTAACGCGAATTCAAGAAAGTTCTAGATCTTTCTAGTAAGGATGAGTATCTTTTATGGTGAGGGTATAAATACGAACCGTCGAAGAGGTAACATCAATGCACACCAACTTGGTGGAAACATTGGGGGACTCTGTTTCTCCATATTCCACAGTTGCATGCTGGGCCAAGGAGTTTAAACTGGGCAGAACATCCACGGAAGATGAACATCGCCAAGTACGCCCATACACGTCCCTCACTGAAAACAATGTGAAAAAAGTCGAAGATGTCGTGTTGGCAGATCGGAGAGTAACAATTAGACATATAGTTGAGGTCACTGGGATCTCATATGGCAGTGTTCAAAGAATCCTCAAGAACGAATTGCATATGAAAAAGGTATCCACACGTTGGGTGCCGAGAATGTTAACCGACGAGCAAAAGAAAAAACGAGTCGACATTTCGAGAGTGAATCTCGAAAAGTTACAAGTAGATCAGGAAAAAAAAAATTGTCACGTTTTGTGACCATGGACGAGACCTGGGTTCACCATTTTGATCCTGAAACCAAACAACAATCAATGACCTGGAAGCGAGCTTCCTAACCGCCACCGAAGAAATTCAAAGTGTCAAGTTCAGCGGGAAAGATTATGGCGTCCGTTTCTTGGGATGCTAAAGCAATAATTATGGTGGAATATTTAGAAAAGAGAGCCACTATTTCGGGCTCTTACTACGCAGACCAAATAAAAAGATTGCGGGAGGCCATCTGGAGTGCTGTTTCACCAAGACATCGTACCAGCTAACAAAGCCGCAGTTGCGATGGCTGCCATTCAAGAATCGGGATTCGAACTCCTCGAACACCCGCCCTATTCGCCAGATCTAGCTCCCAGTGACTTCTATCTCTTTCCTCGGCTCAAGGAACACCTCCGGGGCAAGAAATTTGAAGACAATGTGATGGCCGCTGTTGAGGGGTTTTTGGAGGGTCAACACAAAGATTTTTTTTCAAAGGGAATTCTAGGTTTAGAAAAAAGATGGACTAAATGTGTTGACTTGTTAGGAGGCTATGTAGTTTTTTTTTTAAACTATTATCACCGTGTGTAATTTTCATTATCATTACTTTTAGATCACCCCTCGTATATTTGCCATATACATATATCTGTGAATTTAATCAGAGTTGTATCGATCTAGCAATATTATAGCAATTCTCGGTGGTATTAATGCTCGTGAACGTATAGTGAATATTATGATGTCTGGTATTGCACTTGATGCATTGCTACCAAATATAGAATGACATCAGAATGTCTTTGGCTGCCACGTCTGGCTAGCCAAGGAAATTCGTTATACTAGGTATCTGTTTTAAAGCTTCCAACCCTTTGATTTGTACTTTTTGGGTTTCATATTCTTTCTTCGCATGGATGTGAAGGCCTTTTTTCAGCAATCTTACAATGCGTAGTGTCTCATATTAACACTATCTAAAGATTACTTTACTAATACTGTCAAACACTGACATATTCAAATTTCAACATCCCACGTTTTGGCTTCTAGAACAGTGCTGGGATGGTGGAAGTGTTCGGGTCTAATCGCGTGTAACGCACACTGAGCGGCTTGCGGTGGCACCGCGTCTTGCGGTCTGCGACGCGCGATTTCTCACAAACTCCACTGCACACGACCGACCACCTAATGGCTTGAATATGTTATTTTGAGTTGAAATAAATATTAGTATGTATTAATTAATGTTGCCTGAATAAGACGAAAAACAAACCTTCGGATAGTTAAAACATGATGCAGGAAGGTATTCCCACATTTCTAAAATGAAAAAGCCAAATAGTAAGTTACGAAATAAAAATGTATGTAAGACGTTGCTTGATCGCTGTATGTTATATTAATGATAAAAAAGTGATCGGTCTATAAAAAAGAACTTAAAAAATACACAGATTTGCCCCCATTCAATTACTTCTAATGGACGAATCAATGAATCTCAAAATTCATTTTGCTAATTCTGTATACTCTGCGAGTAGGTAGTAGAGTAGATTATTTAAATTAGGAAAGATCTGAAAACAAACAGCGTGCGCAAGACTAGCGAATTGTAGATTTATTTGATGTCTGTGTTGTTGCAAGCTGTGTTCGGAAGCAGTTCGCACGTCACGCGTTTCATTAAGCAGATATATTCGGTATCCGCTCGCCACTAATTCAGGTGCAACTTTCTTGCGAGCCGATGCGTGCCAACATTCTTTCAGTTTAGCGGCTTTGTCGAAACTGGGTTACTTATGTGTAACGTTGCCTAAGAGAACATCTCGCACTAATTGAAATGCGGTTTATGTATAAATAACTGAATTGGGTGTTTTAAAAAGTTCGCTGTAAGAAATGTTTATCTGAGCGTGACGGTCGGCCATGTTGCGCTCGCGCTGAATTGCAGATTACATCACTCCGCAAAAAAATTCGCGTGCGCGTGCAATCGCCGGAGGAGAGGCGGGGAGAGGGAGGGGGGGGGGGGGGGGGACGGCTCGCTGTAACGACCTTGGCCTTGCTCGGTCCGCGGCCAAGGTGAGCGTTCAACGTTATACCGTAATTAAACATGCGCCCACCAGTCTACCGACGCATACACTTATTATGTTGCCACAATGGCGATCGTAACCATAACGAAGAGGATGCCCACTAGTAGGTATATACAACGTGTAACGTTAAATGCGCAAAACCTCGAACACACCAACTGAATTTAATTCAATTGACCTATTTCAGAGAGAAAATAAGTCATTAAAAAAATTGTAAAGGTTTTATGTGCTGTTTTAGTTTTATTGGCCATTCTGATCGTTTCTTGCATCTGCGACGACGCTTTACCGAGGGAGGAGTCGTCACCGGGTCGCTGCGCCGCGCTGACATTGGCTTGCTTGACCTATTAATAAATAGACACGGCAACGTTTTTAATGAAGATTTAAAAAAAAAATGTGAACTATATTAAAAAGTGGTTTAATTAATTCTGCTCGTTATTCTGATCAAACTATTTTCAGGTTTTGCGCATTTAACGTTATACGTTGTGTAACAACACTGCTCCTGCACCAGTCCGTGCGGGTGCAACGAAAGCAGAAACGCACGCTCCATTACTCGGTCTAATAATTCGGCGGATGTTATCGAAACGGCTTTCGGGAACCTCACTGTATGGCTAAACTTGGAACTCGTTTGGTGTTGGTTAGCTCGGCTACGCTCACACTCTCACGTCAAGTGGGTGAGCAAGCAGTGCGTTGTGACGACGTGCTCCATGGACATTAGTTGGGCACACATCAAGAGGTTTATAAATTAAGCTGTAGCGGCCAAAACTTGAACAAATTGCCTTTTACAGATGTTACTTGTTTGAACTTTTTCTTGCTCATACCATTAGTGTCGGATGTTTTTCGATGTAATATTCATACATTCCATTCGAAAATTAAGCATTTTATCCATAAGAGAACATTATACAGATATGTTATTTCCTGTTGGCTATCTGATTCTGAAGAGCACGCACAAGCATGATAAAACAAAACAAAATTATCTTAATGCGTTTTGGATTGTTTGTTTTGCATGAAATATTGTTTATTAATTGATACTCTGTGAACCAAATCTATCAATCAGATATGGATCAGTTCACAAAAGGACATTTTATAGATGGAAGCGCTTGGTGTAGCTCACAACGACGGCAGTATCATCTACTGGAACGAAAACAGTCGACTCAGAGAAAATAATTACTTAATAATACCGACGTATTCCAAACACTTTGTATAGGTGACCAACGAAAAACGATCTGCCATTATGCATCAATAAAATAATGACATTCACTAATACGGCATAAGAAAAAGGACAAATGAGATGTTATCGCGTCACTCCGCGCGCTGTCGTTGGCGGGAGTCCAGCGCTGGGCTTAGAGCGAGCGCTCGCCATTACCACGCAAGTAGATACAGAAGGCGCACCTGTGAGAAGAGGTACTTCTTCTTACGAAACGGATCTACTTCCTTTGTAGCCATCTAATAGCTGAATGGGGATGTTGAGATGGATGAGTCATGTATGAAAAACGTCTATATGCTGCACTAACCCAAATGAAATTGGGATACGGGCAGGAGGACGAAATATGTCTAAACTCAATACCCAGTACCCAGTCTTCGTCTTCGTTTTAAAACACCGCGGTGAATTATTGTCTAATGGTTTACCAATTCTTATTTAGATTCCTAAATCTTGATTGTATGCGGTTACACTAGACAGGAATTCAGTATATTCGCAATGGCCTTTTCACTAAAGCTGTTGATAAAGTGGTAGTGTCAGGTTCCAAGCTCGTGCCATACTATTTACTAAAACAACAATAACCTTTACTAATAATGTAGTCGGTTTGAACTATGAACATTTTGCTCGATTTGAGCCCAACATAGGGAGACCGAGGAGGGTTGTAACAATTTTTACTTAAAAGAACACATCTCAATAAAAAAACACACCACGATTATGAACTCTTTGCCTCAATGTAGCTCAATTCTTACTCTTTTGAAAGCAGTCATCAGAGTCAATGAAAGTTATAAGGTTTCTGAGAAAATCCACGAAAACCGGAACTACTGCCTTTGTCACAACTCTCCTAACACCGAGGTAAATTGTGACAGGTACCAAGGTAAGTTGTGACAGCCGTATATCTAGACTATATTTGAAATATAAAATAATTTTATAGGTATTATAAACAAAATACATGATTTTATTTTGCATAAAAGCACTTTAATTATCATTAGGCATAATTTTAGGAACTACAATAACATGAAACTAACATAACAAGTATTAAATCTTTTGTAACTAATTATGGCATCATTACGAGATCAGCTGGCTTAAATTCAGTCAAAAATCTTAATTTAATCTGATAAAAAATTATGACAGACGTCCCCAGTGCAATCTGCGTGAGATCAGCCTTTGCATTCTAGGCGCTGAACCCACTAAGGCAGCGAGTGTACGACTAAACGACAACAGACACTACGCTGACAGACTGAACACCAAAAAGACTTTACTTTGACGGGACTCTTCGCCGACAGGACACTTCGCCGACAGGGCATCAGTCTTTCGTGTATAATTGTTAGGCATTCTGAAACAAAAAATAGCAAATTCAGCATGCAACAGCAAACTACATGCCCAAAAATGTTCCTGACAAAAAAGTCATTTTAGACAGAATTTAATTGCCGAATACTTTTTATGTCAAACTTAGGTTTTAAGAATTGACTAAAATAAATGAACACAATATGTAAACATAAAAAAAACACTGCAAAAAGCATGTAAAATAAGCTAACTAGAAAATAAACTGAAGTAGGAGAGTTGTGACAGCGTGTCACAACTCTCCTAGGTACCAAAAATCACGACCTGGTCAGAATAATAATTCTTAATTTCGAAACAAAATGCAAATACAGCAAGACAATGCCACTCTTTGAAACTTCAAAAACCACACAATATAAGCAAAAATAGAATAACCACGTGAATGTAATATGTCACGATATAAATACAATCAAAATTTTGATAAAAAACTTACTTTTCGTTTTTTTTTCCATGCAGACGTCGTACTCTCGCAGCCGCTTGTCGTGCGCCTCTGGCGCATACTGCGTCTAGTAGGGCGTCTCTAAAGAAACAATCGTGCGCTGTTGCCAGCTTGCTAACGGTCATAGGTTTCGAGAAATCGTCTTTGTCACAACTCTCCTCTGTTACAACTCACCTCTGTCTCCCTAGATATATTTCGAAATAAAGGTAAACCGTGATTGCTATTTGGATTACCACCACAAACTACACTTGGTGGCTGTTGTGCTGAATAACCTCATGCTAAAATAAGACTTTACTTCACAGCACATAATTGTTTTCAACTCGTCAATGTAGATTTAATTTGTTTAAATTGTTGCTATAAGATTATTAACCCTTAACTAATATTTCGATGTGTAAGTGTCGTAGGACAGTGCGCGTCTATATACCTTTTCTACACATCCTTTATTTATGGAAAAACAATATTCAAAAAATGCATTAGTGTGTGTAATGAGAGTAAACTTAACATGTATTTGCTAGTTGCCGTTGCGGTCCCAGGGACCGGTGGTAGGTGGTTACGGGTTAAATAGATTACATTCTCGTGTGGTGTTTAGCAAGGAGCACAAAGACGAGTTCGGCGGCGCATGCGCCTCACGTACGCATTGTGGTCTCACCACATTACCATACTGGTGGACGTTATAGCCACAATAATGCCACGTCGCGCTCATTATGCCAACTACAAAATGGCTCATATTGGCGCAATTTCAACATTCATAGAACTGACGGCAGGTGGAATAGGAGCGTTCTAAAATAGTGACAGATAATGGTAAAAGAAATGGCTTGAACATTATTTTAATCTTCAAAAGAAAAAGCATAGAAGCCAAAACATGTAAATCCACACTCAGTAAGAAAAACTAGCTTTAAACCTAAAATGAATAAGAAGACAGAACTTAACCCTTTACCGCATAGGAAACCATATATGGTTTGACATGTTTACAGTTTATTTACTCTAAAAAAATAAAAAACTAGCGTATAAATCCTAATGGGGTTTGTTTTTCATATCATTAGCAATAATAAAACACAACTATTTTGTCTATCATCACATACCACTTGGACATAAAAAAATAAATAAAAAATAAAAAAAAAACACTATAATTAATTCTGAAGCTTTAATAAAGACATTAACTTAAAAAAAAAATTGTCACTTATTTAATATATCATGCAGTAAAGGGTTAAAATTGAAAAGACAAACAAGTATTCCGATACTTTGGTAACAACGTCTAAACTAATGATAACGACGAAATCCGCATTCCCAATGTCCAGTCAGTATTGTAAACGCGAATCAATTGAGATTTTTATGCAAATCATGCAATGTTAGTGGTTGTAGACAAGGAGATCTCAATTGATCGCCTGTGTCCACCGGCGACCAATTGAGTTTAACGATAATGATACACGTAAGACACGGAGTGAACACTATTGATATGAAATGCTCTGATACCCTGGATTACTAGAATAGCAATCTCCGTGTGCTCTTTTCTTTTCAAATAGATCATAGATCACCCCTTCTCACACATACCCATCTGTATTCCGATACCTACGACCAATTCATTTTAATAATCAAAAGGAACAGCAAACAGCTACAATATATAGTACTTAAAAAAAAGAAGTACATAATAATAATTACAACATTTGTACAATATTGAAGCCCACAACCACGGTAATATTACCGTGCCACAACGCTGTTCACAGATTAACTATTATTAACAGATTATTATTATTCGTCAAGTTATACTCAAGGTCAGTTGCTAGCGTGCTTTGATCGATCGCTCGATCGAAACTTTCCGATGCGTTCAGTCACATTCCCAACTGTATTTACAAACATAAGTCACATTAAAATTCCTATTATAAACATATATTTAACCACGTATTTAATCTCTCTGACCTTAAAATTTACATTTCTAATACATCAGTAATCGTTAATGATTAATCGTCGCCATTTTGTTTGCTAATAGCCGATGTAGGGGAAATACGGACAAAATGACATGTATGGACAAAATGACATAGTCCCCTTATTTCACGATTGGCGGGTTTTAGCTACGTCTCCGCGACTGTATCACGTGACGGCAGCCATATTTACAATCCTGTCAGACGTTGAGCGCCATTCTCACAGTTGCGCCGCAATAACCAGTTCAAACGTGTATCCCGCCTTCAAAAGTTTATTTTACAGATGGTTTTCTCCTGTTTTCTGGTGAGTTATTTGTTGTTATTTGTATTAAAATCGATGAACTATGCTAGTACCCAGTGATTTCGATCAACTTTATTGCAATCATTATTTATTTGATGGAATTATGATTTTTATTCGTTTTTGGGTAAATTTGGACAAAATGACATACATAAAAAATGGACAAAACGACATGGTATGTCATTTTGTCCATTGTGACGATAAAGTAGATTCTTCAAAAAACACAACGCAAGCCAGCACCAATGCTGATATTGGAGATATTGTTACTGATTTGACGAACCAGAGTTTGGAAATATGTGAAGAGGAGCCTAATACAGTTGAGGTAGCTGGAGCAGCATACGATGATGGTGTGAGACCTGGTCCATCGAAGCAATTACTGACATATCCAGTTGCTACTATTTTGCCAGTACCACAGGGGCAGTACATTCGAGGCCAATGAAAAAGAAAAATTAAACCTGTCAAAGATGATTGGCTTTTAACTTCTTCTCCAAATATGTAAGAAATTATTGCTAAAATAGACCAAAGGATCCACCGGTAGAAAAGAAGAGACAGATGAAAAGAAAAATTTGTGATGAGGATGAAATAAATATTTCTGCTTCCAAAAACGCTCAGAGAAGAGAATCTGAGAAGAAATTGAGAGCATCGAGGCAGCGTACAACTGCTCTGATATATGATAGCTCAGGAAGCGAAGATTTCTCATGCGAGACAAATGACGACGATAATGACTGCGCTTGCTTTTATTGCAATGACCTCTTTTCCCGTTCTAAGCCCGGCGAAGGTTGGTTACGATGTATGATTTGTTCCCTTTGGGCTCATGCGTCATGTGCTGATGTCCCAAAGAAGAACAAAGGATTTATTTGTGAACTTTGTTCTTAAAAATTTTGTATGTCATTATGTTCTTACCTTATACAACGTGTAACGTTAAATGCGCAAAACCTCAGACACCCCAACTGATTTTTAATTCAATTGACCTATTTCAGAGAGAAAATAAGTCATTAAAAAAAATGTAAAGGTTTTATGTGCTGTTTTAGTTTTACTGGCCATTCTGATCGTTTCTTGCGTCTGCGACGACGCTTTATCGAGGGAGGAGTCGTCACCGGGCCGCTGCGCTGCGCTGACATTGACTTGTTTGAAATATTAATAAATAGACACGGCAATGTTTTTAATGAAGATTTTTTGAAAAATGTGACCTATATTAAAAAGTGGTTCAATAAATTCTGCTCGTTATTCTGATCAAACTATTTTCAGGTTTTGCGCATTTAACGTTACACGTTGTATATCGTTTTGTCCATACTATATGGACAAAACGGTTTTTGTGATTAGTTATATTTTTTCTTATTATATATTTTATTATAGTTCCTACTTAATTAAAAGGCTGTGTTACTGATAGACAATGAACCTAAGATGACTATAAACGATTGAGACTAATCATAATGCCATTAAATAAATAAAAATGATTGAAAAAAAAAAAAACACCCAGTCATTTTGTCCGTACTTCCCCTACTTATATTGTTTTATAGTTGTACGCCTTGAACTTGACCGGCGAACAATCGTGTTTTCTAACCTATGTAATATGGATAGTCGTATAATTATCTTGGGAGATTTAGGAACTCAAGTCATCTTTGTTAATGAAGATTGGCAAGTCATTTTGTGTAAAAGTGTTGGAGATATCACTGTCTCTTTTCCGCTTCCGTGGCGTTACTATATCGTTTACGTTACAGTGCTAGCACGTGTAACTGGCTGACACTGGTTTGAACATCATCATGGATTTTAATTTTGATAACATAAAAAATTAGTTGCTAATTAGTCGAAATTAGTCGCCAAATATCAAAATTAGTCGGCCACTGGTTCTAAAGTTATATGGGTTTATACGTGGCCGATCTGGAGAGAGCTTACCCCAGCTTGGCCCATTTGAATCTCAAAAGCTAAGGCACCTAGCGAGGATCTGTTTTCTCCCAAATTTAGTCGCTAATTAGTCGGAATCTGTCGCCAAATATCAGAATTATTCGGTCACTGGTTCAAAAGTTATAAGGGTTTATAGGTGGCCGACCTGGAGAGAATCAAGCCAGTGTCAGTCACACCGCTAGCACAAAATTGGCGTGTGATCTCCAGCCAAGAATAGGCCAACTCTTGCGGTTCGTGGGAGTCGTGAGACGAGTAACAGATTCGATCAGGTAGATAGATAAGAGTTCAACTACATTTCTCAGCGATCGCCTGTATGTCTGCCAATATTTTAGCTTTACTAGCTCCTTCACTGTGAGACAGGCATTTGAGAGTAACATCACACACATAACGTACAAATAAACTTCCCGACTAAATTCAAGGCACATCGATTAGTTCCAAACGGCAGCTGAACAATACAGCGCGCGCCATGTTTATTAGCGTCGCTTGGTACTGAACCCCGAGTGCTCGTGTAGCCATACTAGCTATTATGTGCGCGGGGCTGCCCACGCGCATGCCGCCGTGTGACGCCGAGGCGCGGATCGACACTTTGCATCCCAAATGGTGACCATTTAATGATTCTGACTTGTAGCATTTTTGTAGGATTCAGATGTAGGTACATGTAAAAAGTAATATTTGTACACGATTCAATTATTTCCCCACGTAAATTCAACACTTATAGTAATTATTGCACTGTTTTTTGCGACTTCCATCCAGAGGCAAAAATAAATGAAGTATTTTTTTAATAATTCAAAAGACGTTGGTCTCCCAGGTATTCTGTGCATTCTGTATACCTATTTGTGGGAGAGCACACTTACACATTACGCTCACACGATCATAAAAATAACATTGTTAAGATACCACTTTCATATGTAAAGAGCAAAGAGTTGTAGGCTGTAGATATTTAACAAAAATACAAGCTACCGGCACGTGATCGCTGACAAGGCCGAAATAACTGTTTAACTTTGACATTGACCATTATTCAGTTAGGTTCAAGCTCACTGCTTTATTCTTATTGTTACTCTCATAACAGGTCTATTATAGTAAGTTGTTACTCTCATAACAGGTCTATTATAGTAACTTACTCCTACGATTAGTCTATATGCTATTTTTTTATTATTATTTCTTTTTCGAACGAATCTTCGGCATTCTCAGTGAATGAACAATTTAATGTATTCAAGAGAAATGTCTTTTCTCCCAAATCCATCCTCTGATTTACTGCGTCTTGAATTACACAATCGTCTTCTTCCATATTGTTATGAAGAGAAAAATTCAATACTGCGTATGTCTCTAATCAATTGTCATACAATCTAATACTATCTAAATATTTACGTTATCGCCATTCTATTTTGTAAACAGATCAAAATAATGCGTAAGTTTCTTTAACAGTAGAGTACAAACAGTGGAGAACTTATCATCAACCAAGTTGGTTATAAAGCAATCATTTTGAGCACCGTGTCTAATAAGATATTGGTCGTTGCGACTAAGTAGAATGCTAGATTTACGCGCAAACAGACCGCGCAGGGCTCCGATATAAACAGTCTCGGGCCGCCGGCCGGTCCTACGTATGGACACACAACAACAGTTTGACGTTTCGTGACTCGCCCGCGTCAACGGCGCATTGAATCTTGATCTGGCCGACCGCGATAACTTTGCCTGTCTCTCATTACCTCACCTCCAACTTTGAACCGTACGACGTCGACTTTGGACCATATTCTTGTTTGATGGATAGAATTGACATTTGGAGATGTAAGATAAGTGGAGAGCGAGATCGGTGCGTTGGGGCAGGGCTGAGCCCTTTCAATTATTCACAGGCGGAATAGTATTGTGGCACACGTATGTTGTTGCCCCCTGTCGCAGCGAACCTTATCTCCACTCTGTATGCTCCTACGAGCTGGGACGTTGACATCGCTACGTGGCTTTCAATTCGCCTCGCACCGGTCCCACTCGTAATTTGTGATTCACAATTTCTTTTTGCATAAGAATATTCGAATGTATTTACATCTAGTAGGTTTATTGTTAAAAATGCAAAATCAACTGAAATCGTCTAGATAGCATCGTAAACAAACAATATTGTTCTAAATCTAGCTTTGTATTAGAAGCTAGCTGCGGCACAAGACAACCCTGAACGTTTGTATGTATATCCCCCGGACGTCAGCGAAATTAGAATCTTATTCCGTCATCTATTTTAATTTGTTCTACCCCGCCGATGAAAATAATCCCTTTGTAACGATTTTTATCGTTATTTTTAAACTTGGTCGCTGGCTGCATGTTCCCATTCGCTGCTTTCTGAGTTTTAATGATCCGTATCTTTGTGTGCGTTGCTTCATAAGGGGTAAACCTTAAATGCAGCTTGCCTTAATTTATCAGTCACTGTTTTCATTAGTATCCCTGATTGTCGATCTTGGAACTCACTAGCAGCTATGAAATGTGTCTGGGTGAGATTGTACAGAAGGACCGAAATAATAATGATGATGAATTAGATTGTGACGTATTCTTAGCAGTTCTTTCTGAACCAATCATGGCATCATATACCATGATGCGTAAAACAGAACACAGCTAGAGTGACGGACTATCTATCGACGACCTATCGTCATACCTTGCGCGGATTACGAGGCAGCTGAAACACTCGACATTTTTGCACAAATCACTGAACATAGTGGACTGGAAACTAATTGGATATTACTCGTATACACTCTGTTATTTGAATGTCTCAATTACTGTCACTGGTTCTAGGTGTGTTTGTTTACTTTTACAGACTTTTAGATAGTAGTGCGACCGGTTCCAGTTCTATTTGGCGTTTAATTTTTAACCCATAATCCTGTACGTGGACGTGCGTTGGTTTAGAATTCGAGATTTTAGCTGAATGTTGTTAAGTTCGTAAATCTGATTCACGATTGTTTTTGTTTTCACCTTGAGGTTTTAGTGCACTTTCGAAAATGAAGTTGTATTTCTACTTTTGAATATTCTAGACAATATTACAACTGTAATTTTAATCTATCAATTCAGCCTTCAAAGCCTTAACACATTTAACGCCATGTCGGACAATGCTGTCCGACATAGAGCATTTCAATGTCCGACAGGGCGTTGAACGTTTTGAGCTTCTTCCAAATTGTGCTATATCAGGTGGTCCTCAGCTGATTTGCCAGCGGCTTCCAATAAACTGCGGTTGTGGGTTTGGTGTCGTGTGCCCTAATTCGGAATTTCAATAAGTTATGCTGAATAGGAAGACCCTAAATTGTGTATTGAAGGTGAACCAGCGAGTCAAACGACCGCCAGGCCACTTGATCCAAACCGACACGTTTTTTAACAAGTCAAACCTGTTGTTATTAAGGCTAACTGCTTATGTTACTATTGTTGCCTCTTACTCTTTGTTGGAACGGCATCAACAAAAAAATCGGCATAATATTATGGCCAATTGTTTTGTTCATGTTTTGATTTTATCTACACATTTTCTACGCATCTTAAGCGTGCGTATAAAGAAGATACGATAGACATGAAGCATGAAGTTTGAGAATAAGGAGTAAGTAAGTAAGTAATTTATTTATTTGCATAGAATGTAGGTAAATATTACAATTAGGTGTTACAAAATTATTGGATCCTATACATTCTGCCTTATGGCATGCAAAAGGAGTATGTACTGTTTTTAAGTTTTTGTATTGTTAAGTAAATTTCAACGTTCTAACGAATTATTTCAGGTTTATGCTGTAATATCTTGCTGAAACGTTAGATATTATTAAGTTAGTGATGATGCTGACAAGCCTAGTGGAGCACTACATAAAAAATGCATTTTATTCAGATTTTGGTCCGTAATATGTTGAATCAAGTTTCCGAAGGTTAAGCTGCGAGCCCTCTATTCGGAAGGTCATGACTCCATCGAGCCATAGTCAACTATAGTGATGAATGTGGCCTTAACAAACACATTTATCTTAGTTGGATGTTAACTGAGAGGATCAAACACCCATCCTTATCGGGATCTTCATCCGCTTCCCTAGTTTCTTCCGGCTTCACGAACTTTAGGGCAAGAATTCTCTGGCAAAACAATACAACACGACTTAGTCAGGAGGGTGGGACTATAATGCAAGCAAAAAGGACCTTGGAACGACAATTGCCTAACGATAGGGTGTGGACGGGCAATCAAGGACGTGGGCTTGAGGTATGTCGTATTGTAATGGTTTGCGTGCATAGCTTAGTTGAATATTTAACAGAAGTTCTTGTAATACCTTCTACGAATGAATGTTAACGTAGTAGAATCTTTTGTACAGCTAGTTTGATTTTGGTCCTTGGGTCTGCAATATAATTTTTCCATTTTGTGATCGTATCGGTTTCATACATTATACTTAACAAAAAATATCTAATACAAAATGTATTTACTTATATTAGTTTTCACGAATATAATATTGGAAAGCTATCAAGAGGATATAGTCGGTAGTTTATGTCGGAAACATATAGAAATGTTTACAATTCTCTCGGATACATTTCTCAACGAGTGAACTGTTCGATATCTACATATCTGGGTAGTTCAATATTTCAACACAACAGTGTACCTACTACTCCGTATATCTACGATCTTCGGATGTGGGACTCGAACAGAAATAATCTCATGTGTTGTGTTACTTGACTTTATCGCTTCTTGTTTGTGAATAGTCGGGAGGCAACCCCATCCTATGTTGTTGTCTTTTCTTTGAATTGAGTTAAGTCGTATAGCAGTGATTAAAAATTGGTAAGTACTCTAATCTGCTTTAGATTAGAGTACTTACCAATTTTCAATCTGCATTTTGGAAAATGTGTAGATATACTTGCCGGCATTATTTTTACAATTTTAAGATTTTATGGCACTTTGAACCAAATGTAAATAGATTACATAAAGTCACAAGTGTTCCGTAAAGGTTGCGTCACAGGCGCCGCGCGGCCTGCTCGCCGCAAGTTCAAGAACTTCCTCCCGCCGTCGGTTCTGTCCGCCTCGTTCCCGTGTCTCGTGCATCCACCAGCTTTCGCTCCCCCCTCATTACGTTAAATGCAATAAATCGAGCCATCGACAATAACGAGACGTTAATAAATTATATCTCTTTGAGCTAAAAAATATTAAAATCGTAAATAGAACCACCACTACACTAAACTTTGAACAAGCTTTAAAAGATTTACAGGAAAAGAATTTATCAGACTTGTTATTTTGTAATGATCCGAATCTATTAATCCATAGTTTTATTAATATGCTAACCAACGTTGTAAATGAAAGCAGTAACATAAAAAATGTTCCTAGCAATCAACGCATCTTAAAGCCGTGGATTACCTTGGGCATCCTTCGCTGTATCAGAAACCGAAATAAATTGCAAAAACAAACTCGCAATGACCCTCATAACGAAATATTAAAAATAACTTACACCAGATGTAGGAACTACTGTAATACTCTAATAAAAAAATTGAAAAGAAAATATGAAAGGAATTTACTTGCACAATCAGTATCTAACAACAAATTACTCTGGAAAAATATAAAAACCATCACATACTCAAATAAATCAAAAAGTCAAAACATAGAATTATTAAACATAAAAACAACCCCTCTAGAGTCAGTAAATTACGTTAATCATTATTTTTCTAGTATCGGAAAACAACTTGCTCAAAAAATTAATCCTGGATTAAATAATATCCCTATTAACCAAAGGAATACATCGGGATCACATCTTAATACCTTCGTACTACTAGATACGGACGATACTGAAGTGGATGGTATTCTGATGAATCTTAAATCTGACAGTGCCCCTGGTTGGGATAATGTCTCGACAAAATTCTTAAAATACATTAGAAACGAAGCTGTTCCTATTATAACTCACTTTGCCAATCTCTGTTTTCAAAAGGGTGTCTTCCCGGCACCACTAAAACAGTCCATTATTACCCCAGTTTACAAGGAAGGGGACAGCGGCGATGTTAGCAACTACAGGCCTATTTCCGTTTTACCTTCGATATCTAAAGTGCTTGAAAAAATTATAAATATCAGATTAACTAACTATTTTAAAAAATTCAATCTTTTATCTAATTCACAGTTTGGCTTTAGGCAAGGTACATGTACTGAAGATGCAGTAGCGGCATTAAGTTCTCTTGTAACTGAGCATCTTGACAAAGGAAATAGGTGCCTGTCTGTTTTCTTAGACCTCAAAAAAGCATTCGACACCGTCTCTGTCCCAATCCTTGTGAACAAGCTAGAAAAGGCCGGAATAAGAGGGACTGCACTGAATTTATTCAAAGACTACCTCTCCAACAGGAAACAAAGAGTAAAAATAGGACAGTACTCCAGTGACGAGGTAGATGTGTCATACGGTGTCCCACAGGGTAGTGTTTTAGGGCCTACCCTCTTTCTCCTGTACATTAATGACCTTTGTAACATGGAGATAAAAAATGCTAAAGTATTCTCGTACGCCGATGACACATCTATCGTTTTCTCTGGTTCAACCTGGCACGAAGTTAAAATGAGTGCAGAGGCAGGAATGGCTCGGGTAGCTGAATGGCTTAAAAGTAATTTACTTTCCCTAAACACTAATAAGACAAACTACATATGCTTTAGTATCAGTAACCGAACTCAGCCTGCTGAAGAGTTAGATTTAAAAGTGCATATATGTGGAGAAAAGCCTACTAAAATCTGTAACTGCCCATGCATTGAGAAGGTCTCTGAAACTAAATATCTTGGAGTTATGGTAGATCATGCACTATCCTGGTACCCTCAACTTGAGCGAACTTCTGGGAGAATAAGGAAACTCAGTTGGATCTTCAAAACCCTCAGGCATATTGTTCCAACTAAAATAGAGAGCTGTAAGAACCGTCCCAGAAATCTCCTTAATGAAATATATGTAGCACTGGCCCAGTCTGTGCTATTATATTGCATCCCAATTTGGGGCGGTGCAGCAAAAACAAAATTTATAGACATAGAACGTGCGCAGCGTGCTTTAATAAAAATAATGTATTTTAAAAATAAAAGATTCCCCACTGAAAGCTAATATACCAAATAAGCGATTTACTATCTGTAAGGAAACTGTATGTAACCCAAACCATACTAAAAAAACATAAAACCTTACCGTATAATGTTTACAAAAAATCTAAAAGGAGAAAAGATTTAGTTGTTCCAGTACCCCAAACTAAAACTAGATTTGCATGCAAGCAATTCAAAATACGCTCTACTCACCTGTATAACACAATTAACAAACATATATATGTATATGATAAAAGCTACCACGAGTGTAAAAAAAGGATAATAGACTGGATAAAACCACTTACCTATGAGGAAACCGAAGCACTCCTGAATCACGTTGAGTAGCCGAAATTTATCACATATATGTATGTATATACAAATACCTATAATACCATAGACCCATATACCGTAGCACACCACACCACACACAACATCACACACCTCATAACACCCCTCATCACACACACCACACACCTCATCACACACACCACACCACCTCACAACATTCCACACGCCTCACACCACTCTAAGCACCATGCCACTCATCGCACCATATCGCGCGCCTCAACACTTACCACACATAGCACCGCACTACTTACTAACCACACTATACACTACCAGTGGCGTGCCTAGTGGTTAAACTTAGGGCAAGCCAACATACTTTAAAAAAAAAAACTAAGTACCTACCTACCGTATCGCCTGTCACAAGTTGTGCCTACCGACTGATTCGTTTTAGTTCTTACTAATATTCTTATTTCATAATTGTAAGTTTTTGCTATTACCAATTAAAATGAAATGTTTTTTAATAGCACCATTTTTTTCTTATATTATAAATTATATACTCAAAGTATTGGTAATCCTTTACAAAATCGCAACTTTTTCATTTTCATATTATCAGTTTCGTGTAAAATATGATAAGACGTATAAGAGCCATCTATTAACATTATTGGCACAACAGAGCTCAGAGTTAGTTCATATTTCACTCGCTCGCAACAGTCGCTATAGGCAAAATATTACAATCTGGCCACTAGATGGCGTACAAGTTATTGATTGATTTCTAACTACACATTGTTTACGATGTTGATAATATTTATAATTATAATTACTCACAATGTGAACAGCCGTAACTCTTCAATTTTCGTTTCTTTATCACAGACAGATGACAAACACCACACACACGCACACGGAAGGCATGGTAAAAATTACTAGACAGATTTACTTTACCTTCAGTAGCTTTGATAAAAGCCGTTTTTTGTCAATTCATTTAGAGAACATGATCCTGGCGCCTGCTTTAATTTTTACAATTAATTAAGCGGCCTTTACAAAATATAAAAATTATATATTCTAACTCAAAACGGCGTAATCAGTCAGCGTCAAAATTTGGTGAACGTTTTATTTCTACCAACAGCTGTTTTTCTATTGCAATTTTCGATAATTCGGAAAGCCGTTCTTGTTCTTGAGTACTTATTTCTTAATTAAATATGTGTGAATACTTATTTAACACGTTCCGCGAAACAACTTGTCGCAGGAATGATCACAATTAAATGAGCTAGGTATCTTTAAAAGTTCCGGAAAGGCACCCTGAAGGCAATTTTCGACTAAAATGCCTATTACGTAATTTAGATTTCTGAGAAATAGGTACTCAAAAAGTAGGTTTAGGTGAAGTAATGAGATTATTATATTCGTCTGTAAAACTTGAAAGTATTTACCTTTCCGAATAAAGATTGCACATACTTTAATCCATCACAAGGCACATTTGCAAGCGTTTCCGAATTCATTTTAATGTCAAGAAACTTTTTAATCACTTCAAAACAAAGATAATCACCGCAAAACTAATCACAACACTTCATTTCACAGAAAATGTCCAAGCAAAAAATGCACCAGTAACCGCTCGAAACGAACTTGAACTAATTTGAAATTGTATCATTCCATTCCATAGATCGAGCTTTGCACAGCGACGCGCTCATTCATACTATTTACACACACACACGCTTCGTTTTACGTTCCATTCATAAAAAATCAGAAGCCAGGCTTAAAAATCAGTACAATTTGGAAAATAAGTACATACTGATGTAATCAACAACGTGAACATTTGTATACAAATAGTGACAGGTCCAGAAGCCTCATAAGAAGCCAGCTGGTGCGAGCGAGACGGGACGATGTTTATTGTTGCGTTCTCGCAATAGCGGTATTGGAGAGGTTTGGCAACGGTGCGCGTGATGAAAACTGTGCGGGATTTAAATATTATTCTTCGAGTATGTAAACCTGGCAACCTTGCATCGAACGTATAGCAGGCGGCCGCCGGCCGGGGCGCGCAGTTTTTATTATTCTTATCAATTCTTGCGACATGATTGAGTTGGTTAATTTACAAGTTTACTTGTGTAGTTTTTTTTTTTAATTTTTTATTGTTAGGCTCACGTTTGACTGAAAGCCGGGCTTTTCGGCTTTAATGAAAGGAACGCCCCTGTACACTACATCACATGCACTAACTGGGAATAAGTTTTATTCTCACTATTATTAATTTAAACCGCAACTTTGCTTACATTATAATTATATTTCAATTTAGGTTTTCTTAACATTAGTAAATATAGGCTAATACAGAAAATTGTACTTACATTGCATAGTTACCCCTAAGGTCACAGTACACTAAGTGTACGACAATGATGTGAAAGAGCGGAGCCTTCTAATACAGGCATTGTTGCTTAACAGGAGGCTCCGGACACGGTTAAATGTAATGTATGTTCTGATTTGCCAATAAACTATTTTGTATTTTTTTGTATTTGTATTTGTATGTGCGTAGGTATTTAAAAGTTTTAATTTGAGGACTACCTAGTCCTTAAATTAAAACTTTTAAACCCACCCACCCACCTGTTTGTTGGTAAAGGAATATTTTGAAATAGTTATTAATTCAATGGCTCATTGATATGATGGAATTAAGTTATAGTCAATCATTGAGCAGAGGTGGCCAAGTGTTGGCGGCCGCGACTTCGAGCTCTTCCACACCACGTTAGTCGATGCGCAGTTACATCGATACAGACGTCTGTTTAGCTGCAAACACAAACGTACAGCGCGTTTTAATCGGATACTTGCCGACAGTATTACGATGGCACGCACACACACGCACACACGCAAGTTTCCAGCGCGATACACGCACGTTTGTGGCTAGTTCGCGCACGTGCTACGCGCGTTTTATTTTGCAAGGTTGCTCACGCGCGTCTGTAGTGCATTTCTCGTGAGTTTGCAGCGATGCAATCGCAAGTAATCTGCATTTTTCAAGTTTAGCAGCGCCGACAACTCGTGATAGCGACACCCGCGTCGACGGCGCCGGAAAAAAACGTGGTGTGTAAGAGCTCTTTCTTTTACTCCGTGGTAAGAGCTCTTACGAGTAGGTCGAAGGTTCTAGCCGAGACAGGCGCTTTACTTTTACTCCGTGGTAAGAGCTCTTACGAGTAGGTCGAATGTTCTAGCCCAGACAGGCGCTTTACTTTTACTCCGTGGTAAGAGCTCTTACGAGTAGGTCGAAGGTTCTAGCCGAGACAGGCGCTTTACTTTTACTCCGTGGTAAGAGCTCTTACGAGTAGGTCGTAGGTTCTAGCCGAGACAGGCGCTTTACTTTTACTCCGTGGTAAGAGCTCTTACGAGTAGGTCGAAGGTTCTAGCCGAAACAGGCGCTTTACTTTTACTCCGTGGTAAGAGCTCTTACGAGTAGGTCGAAGGTTCTAGCCGAGACAGGCGCTTTACTTTTACTCCGTGGTAAGAGCTCTTACGAGTAGGTCGAAGGTTCTAGCCCAGACAGGCGCTTTACTTTTACTCCGTGGTAAGAGCTCTTACGAGTAGGTCGAAGGTTCTAGCCGAGACAGGCGCTTTACTTTTACTCCGTGGTAAGAGCTCTTACGAGTAGGTCGAAGGTTCTAGCCGAGACAGGCGCTTTACTTTTACTCCGTGGTAAGAGCTCTTACGAGTAGGTCGAAGGTTCTAGCCGAGACAGGCGCTTTACTTTTACTCCGTGGTAAGAGCTCTTACGAGTAGGTCAAAGGTTCTAGCCGAGACAGGCGCTTTACTTTTACTCCGTGGTAAGAGCTCTTACGAGTAGGTCGAAGGTTCTAGCCCAGACAGGCGCTTTACTTTTACTCCGTGGTAAGAGCTCTTACGAGTAGGTCGAAGGTTCTAGCCCAGACAGGCGCTTTACTTTTACTCCGTGGTAAGAGCTCTTACGAGTAGGTCGAAGGTTCTAGCCCAGACAGGCGCTTTACTTTTACTCCGTGGTAAGAGCTCTTACGAGTAGGTTGAAGGTTCTAGCCCAGACAGGCGCTTTACTTTTACTCCGTGGTAAGAGCTCTTACGAGTAGGTCGAAGGTTCTAGCCGAGACAGGCGCTTTACTTTTACTCCGTGGTAAGAGCTCTTACGAGTAGGTCGAAGGTTCTAGCCCAGACAGGCGCTTTACTTTTACTCCGTGGTAAGAGCTCTTACGAGTAGGTCGAAGGTTCTAGCCCAGACAGGCGCTTTACTTTTACTCCGTGGTAAGAGTTCTTACGAGTAGGTCGAAGGTTCTAGCCCAGACAGGCGCTTTACTTTTACTCCGTGGTAAGAGCTCTTACGAGTAGGTCGAAGGTTCTAGCCCAGACAGGCGCTTTACTTTTACTCCGTGGTAAGAGCTCTTACGAGTAGGTCGAAGGTTCTAGCCCAGACAGGCGCTTTACTTTTACTCCGTGGTAAGAGCTCTTACGAGTAGGTCGAAGGTTCTAGCCCAGACAGGCGCTTTACTTTTACTCCGTGGTAAGAGCTCTTACGAGTAGGTCGAAGGTTCTAGCCCAGACAGGCGCTTTACTTTTACTCCGTGGTAAGAGCTCTTACGAGTAGGTCGAAGGTTCTAGCCCAGACAGGCGCTTTACTTTTACTCCGTGGTAAGAGCTCTTACGAGTAGGTCGAAGGTTCTAGCCGAGACAGGCGCTTTACTTTGTGTAAGTAAGTTATTTGTTCACCACTGCTCTCAAAACGGTGAAGAAAAAAGCGTGAGGAAACAGGCATGTTCTAGAATAAAAAAAATTGAAATGTGACGTCTAACAACCCGTACTGGGCCTGCGTGGTGGTTTACGGCCCACTCCATTTTACCGAGAGAACTCCTGTGTCCCAGCAGTGGGGACGTTATAGACTGCTTATTCAATCATTGGTGGTCTTAGTACGTTTTAGAGAATAGCACCAAACACCTAAAAGGACCAAAACTATCAAATTCCTCTTTTAACCGACTTCAAAAAGGAGGAGGTTATCAATTCTGATGTTTATACGTATATATATATAACGTGTAACGTAAAATGCGCAAAATCTGAAAATAGTTTGATCAGAATAACGAGCAGAATTAATTGAACCACTTTATAATATAGGTCACATTTTTCAAAAAATCTTAATTAAAAACGTTGCCGTGTCTATTTATTAATAGGTCAAGCAAGCCAATGTCAGCGCGGCACAGCGGCCCGGTGACGACTCCTCCCTCGATAAAGCGTCGTCGCAGACGCAAGAAACTATCACAATGGCCACTAAAACAGCACATAAAATTGGCGCACTCGTCACACGCCAATGTTGCGCATTCCTAGGCACTCCACTAACTATGCCAAGAACTGTGTACTGACTCGCATTGTTCGAATCTATAACTCGGAATTCTCTGAAGTTGATTTATTTAACTGTAATAAACCGACATTCAAAAAACGAATACTTAAAACTATAAACGGACATAAATGAAAAGCAACCAAACTTCTTCTTCTACTGTTTTTTGTATCGAACATTTTTGTTTAAAATTTTTCAATAATGTAATCTTAAAAGTAATATTGTATTGTATTGCAATTTTATTTTCTTCTTAAATTGGAAATATCTGGCATTAGTCCGTTCGCATGTATTATACATATATCCCAGTTACACAGGGAAACCTTTATTGGCCATAATAACTGTAACACGCATATTTTGTAAAACATTTTTATGTATCGCTGTTGGTTACCTAAATAAATAAAATAAAAATAAAACCTTTACAATTTTTTTAACGACTTATTTTCTATCTGAAATAGGTCAATTGAAATAAAAGTCAGTTGGGGTGTCTGAGGGTTTGCGCATTTAACGTTACACGTTGTATATATATTATATTTATGTATGTTCGGGAGTAACTCCGTCATAATATATGGACGAATTTGCAAAATTCTTTTTTGTTCGATGGAGGTTTATTCCGAAATGGTCCCATTTAAATTTCGTAAAGATCTGGTGATGAGTTTCGGAGACAGACCTGTGTTGTGCGCACATGATTGAGGATGTTAAATTATTATTATTATTAGATTTGCAGTATACTAAAATAGCGTTGTATATGTTGGATCGTCAGGATTTATTCCGTTAAATTCAGACATCATGTAGGCAGAAGATGGGTTTCGAGCAGTGAAAACACACTGGGTGCGATACACGGTGTTTATTAACCCGTGAGAAGGCGCGCCTAATTTTCTTACACGAGTAGGCGCGTGCGAGCAAATTGCTCACACTATCATAAAATGTTTATATTTTTAGTGTTTCTATATTTATTGGCTTATAATGTATTTAAATAAATAACACAAGGTTTAGTAAGTAAGAAAACAAGTATTTTAATCAAAACTATTGAACATAATAGCAACTTCTAACGCAAATAACAAAACAACCTAGTATTAATTAATTTTTTTGGCACGTTTCATAAAAATCACAATAAAAACTGTTCCATAACAAAAACTAAAAAGTGTTATTCATCCATTAAATTTACACTAATGTGCCTCTCGAAACACACTGAAAACATGTATTTTACATGTTCGGTGCAAAGTAATTGCTGGGCGCGTGATGAGCAAATTGCCGCACGTTGGTACATGGCCTCCACAAACGCCTTGCTGCGCGGTCGCAACGCCACTGAGCGGATCGAGAATTGCGTCAAGGGAGAGGGGGTGAATATTTAGGAAGGTACTTAAGTGCTTGAATTGGTGTGGCATGGGAAAGACAAAAAATTTTTGAATTAGATTTTTGTGTGAGCAAATTGCTCATAGCGCGCCTTCTCACGGGTTAAAATGACTATCTAACACAATCACTCCAAATTAAAATTAACACAATAGCTGAGTACAACGAATCGAGTATAGTTCCGCGACGCTTCAACTCCGATGCGATCTGATACTGGAATGTCTTCCTCGCCGTGGGCTTAAAACATCAAGACTGTAGAAGCGCACTGTCGGTGAGGGTAGATCACGTGATGTCGCCAGTGGCGCGCTTGCGATGCTATATTAGGTCTTTACCTATGAAATTGCCGTTCTGCAGTACTGGCCATTTCAAATCAAAATAATTTTTGTTTGGCTAAGAATTCTAATTTCAAATTAATTTTATTTTAAAAACATGGAATTTTGTTTCCAAAAGTAGTCATTTGTTTATTGATTAGTGTTACATTTTCATCGCATTTCAATCTTTTTCGTCATCATGGATACGTTAAAAATTCGAGTAATTATGGAATATGAGTACCGTCGTGGCAGCAACGCGGCACAAGCGGCACGCAACATCAACGACGTTTACGGAGCTAACACTACAAACCAATGCACCACCTGTTATTGGTTTGCTCGCTTCCGTTCTGGAAATTTCGACCTGAAAAATTAGCTGATAAATTAGCTGGGTTTTGTTTTGTTTCATTTTGCATTGTCTTATTTTGTTTTATTTTATTTTGTATTCTTTTCTATTAATTTAGTCTCAATATTGTATTAAATAAGGGAAGTAGCGAGTCAACCCCAACACAAGTGTCTCTGATTACTTACTGGGGCTGTCTCAACTTATGTATAGAATGTAGACAATAAACATTTGAATTTGAATTTTGAAAAATGAACCTCGCGGTCTTCCGAAGACTTTGGTCGACAGTGACGAATTAAAGGCGATTGTGGAAGCTGATGATACACAATCTACGGCTGAATTAGCAGCAGCTTTCGACGTAAGCGTCAAAACAATATTGGTCCTTTTGCGTCAAATTGGCAAGGTAAAAAAGCTTGACAAATGGGTGCCCCACGAACTCAATGATCGCCAGCGCGAAGTACGCGTCGAGACGTGCCTTGCACTGCTCGACAGACACACAGATGAAGGAATTTTGAACCGCATTGTTACCTGCGATGAAAAATGGATTCTGTTTGATAACCGCAAGCGCTCAGCAAGTTGGTTGGATCCTGGTTCAGCACCTAAACAATGCCCTAAACGAAAACTTACCCCTAGAAAAGTGATGGTCACTGTTTGGTGGTCTAGCGCCGGTGTGATTCATCACAGTTTCTTACCAAACGGGGTGAGCATTACTGCAGATGTGTACTGTGAAGAACTGAACACAATGATGGAGAAGCTGGCACATCTCCAACCAGCATTGGTCAATCGCTCGTCTCCGCTGCTCCTGCACGACAACGCGCGACCTCATACTGCACAGCAGACGGACTCCAAGTTGCAAGAACTGGGGTTGGAAGCTCTCCGTCATCCGCCCTACTCACCAGACCTTGCGCCTACAGATAGAAATAATGGTCAATGTCCAGGGCTGTCACATTGAAAAAAATTCTGCAATTCAATATTTAATAAAAAACATCTTTATTTGAAATATTTTTATTGGCTATAATTCAATAAGAAGGTATAAATTATAATGGAGGAAACATAAAGATAACTTAACAGGTAAGACTTACTTATAAGTATTTCCTATCAAGTTATATTGTTACGGTTATAGTGCTAACTGTAAATCAGCTATAGAGTAGTTTTTTTACAATTTCTGAATCCTAGTTTCTTTCTATTTCTCTTTCTGCTTGTTGTACAGACGC
>OX451390.1:730159-752042 GCA_949629135.1 Eremobia ochroleuca
AAACACATTAAACCGGATGCGGAGGTACGAGCACGGCCACTAGGATTGTGCATTAATGTATGTTACATTAACCTTAACATTTATTTCAGCCGAACTAAAAACTATTTATCAGAAGATCACACATAAGTGCATGTGGACACGTCAGTATATTCACGAAAGGACCAGAGCCAAAATTCTACGCGACATCAATGTACTCGCAGCTGCATGTACATACTAGTACGAGTATGACACATTCATATAGAAGTAAACGTCTGAAGGCTTATCCAAAAGGACCAAGAATGGAAAGAAAGAGTGTAAGATCTAAACTCTCATCTGAGAAGTGCGCGACGGCGTTGAATATTTCAGCGTGTAATTAGAAACGCGTTGAGAAGTTGCGCCGAGTACTGTTAGCTCCGGTGGAGAAGTTCCACCGTCCGCGGTGGGGCCGGCCGCTCGTTTATTATGGATGCTCCCGGACTCCCGGCGAAAAAACAGCGTCGCCTTTGTGGGGCCCGTGCAATGACTGTTGGCTAGCGGGACGAGAAATGAACCGCGATTATGGGCACGTCTAGCGGTCGATACTTACGGCGTGTGCCTACCGAACTGACTGGTTTCATTTTTAAAAACTTCCATATTTTCGTAGTTATTTCGGAGACAACCCTACGTTTACTTACCCTATTTCTCAAAATGATCTACCAAATCACACCACCCTCAATTACCATTAAGAATAAAACATTTATGTAAAGAAATGTCAAAATGCAAAGGTTATATACGAGGGTTGATTACAAAAGGGCCCTTTTTCAAGCCCACAAAATGCTAAATTCTAACGAATTCATTCACTGAAGTTAACTACAAGACGTCAAAAATTCGCTTAGGTAACTACGTAGAAAAGTAAACAACTTATAATACTTAATTATTTTTTTTCATCAGCCTAATATTGGACAATATCACACAACACAGCTGGCAAAGGCCTCCCCATATTATTCCAACTTCCTTTGTGCTGTGCCAAAAAAAAAAAAAACAATTGTGAACCTTCAATTTGTGTTCTTTTAATTAGTCCCAATGTATTTGTGTTCTTTTCCCTGAGTCGAGGCGCCTATCGCCGACCGGGATACCCTACAAACTGTCATTCTACTTTTGTTTTATACAAATTGAAACATTCTCAAACTGGTCTTTTTCTCCTACATTACAGACCAGACGGCAGGAAAACCTGCAAGTGCTTATTTAATATTATGAATGGGTAATTATTACAAATTCGATGGTCCTGGTATCGTGAGGTATGGAGCAGGTTATCCCACAAATACATCGGACCGGCTACTGCTCCGTCTTCACACCTCGCCTCACCACAAAGAGGGCGCTCGGTTACGCTCATTTTACCGAGTAAACTACAATACGCTTGTTTAGTGTATTCTGTGCCGAAGACGAAACCTACATGCATCGAGTTAACTTATAGGTTGTAGGTACATAAGTTAACTCGATGCATGTAAGTTTCGTACCTACATTCTTAGGATTAGCTGAGGAATACGTCTCTCAGACATGCCAATCTGAACTAAGACATATCTAAACATCAATGGAGTCTCACTATTTCAGTTCTAATTAATATGTTAGGTAAACGCAAACGTGCCGATTTTCAGTCATTAGTGTTCGACCGGCAACAATATCCCGTTGCACAATAATTTAAACAAGAGAATCTGCGTCTCGTTTACCGCCGCTCCGTGTGACGCTAATAAGCACCTCCCTTGCACGGCCACGCTGAATACTTCGTGAGAGCATACAATGCAGGAATGGCTTTACGCATTTAATATTATCACACGTTTTTCTTTCTTTAGAAAGCCATTTCCGTTTCCTTTTTGCAATTAAAAAAGTGCGGAGACAAAAGAATTTCTAATATCAAGCTAAGCGCAAGATAAACAAATGTTATGCAGGCGGCAGACGGGAAAAAATGAATAAAAAATCACGGATTGTTTTGTCTTGTTACTGAATAAAAAGAAGCGAGCGTTAACTGAAGACGGGAGCGTGTGCAGCTCGGCAGCTCGCTACGAAAAAATGCCAACCGCCACTCGTATCGATCCCCAGTTTCGCGCGCTCCACATTCGCGTTATAATTGAAAATAATTGTATTGACTTGATAACTTAATTTGTTTACGAACCACCAGAGCGGTAAATCTGGTACGCGATCTAATTAGAAGCTGGTCGCACCGCCGCTATTTAATTGTCCACGCATGCTGACTACACTTGCAGTTTTGATGAAATACTGCCGGTTGTCTGTTAAGTTTGAACTGAGATTGAACATAATGCAGTGATTTTTCGGTGGAGGTTTACGTCCAATCAACAGACACAACTTGCATAGACATGCGATGCAAAACTTAGCGGGGACAAGTTGATGGTTCCATTATTCCGCGAAGCAGATAAACGGGCACAGTGTAGCTATAGACAGAGACTCTTCCACAACAACGGAAGACGATAGCCGCCCTGCACAACGCGCACACTACTGGCTACTCTGTACAAGTGTACATGCTACTCCCTACTACTACTGTTTAGAATATCATCAAGTTGGACGCGGAGCAACAACTATTCAACTCGGCTTACACTTGTAATATGATTGGGTCCATCTTTGAAACATAAAAACGACTTAATTAACCGCCAAAAAAAAGGGAATGCAGATCTACAATGGACGAGTCAGGTGGTAGCAAATTACATAATTTGTAGGTATAGAAAAAGTGCAGTAAAAACATTCAAATTAGTAGAACTTATGACGCTAGCTAGATGAGGTCGGTAGTTTTTTTCCTCGCGTCAATTTTCGTTCGCTCGCCTCGCCGGAGGGCGTTCACCTGCTCTCCTAACTTTTTAATCTCTACACGTCATATAACTGCATCTCTTCTATGTATCTGTCGCGGAATTATTAACTAAGATCCTCAGCTCGCCGCACGCGATGCTGCTTCACATGTCTCATTTAAACTGAATGCATCTGACACAATACGGACGGCAACTTTATGAAGATTTATTATCAAAATAGCACACAATAAGTTCTCTAATTTTATCAACCGATCGTGCAGCCTTTTCTATTCTAAGAATGAGTCCTTTGCCCTTTCGATGACAGATATATGCTATTATTTTCACCAATACCGACCGACCCGTCTAATAGAACCGTACCTGCCACCATGGTTGAAAATATTGAGGTATACGTCAAGTGTCTGCCTAATAGGCCCCGTTGCGGCCACTACGGGGTGCGGAGAGCATGCAGGGGGTAAGGGGGCGGTGCGGGTCGGGGAGAGGTTGTCTACGGCTGTAATTTAGTTGCGGCATGTCGTTGCGAATTAATGCGGCATGCGAAGTGCCGGACATCGGCGCTGTGAGATACGGCCGGAGTCACCCGCCTCCATTGCGCAACCACCCGCTTTTTATTGACGGCCAATTGCAAACATAAAAGTTATCAATCAAACTCCGAAACCTAAATTGGTGCACAATTATAAAGACCGGAGATATTTCGAACAGTAAAAGATTTTCGTCTTGGCACCATTTAGCCTAGAAGAATCAAAAACTAAGAATTATTTATTAGCTGTTGTGTGTCTACATAAGTATCAAGAATCGCGTCATCTGAGCCAGCGAAAATGTATGCGAGCTTAAGAGAACAGTCAGCGAGGAGCAGCAATGGCCGAGAATGAGGGCTATCAGTAAAAAGTCCGGCGTTTAGCGCTGCCGACCAATTACGCCATCAACTATTCTCGATAGCGAATTGTCTTTGCCATTTGCCACCCCTCGCATACTACCCACTGTTTTTCTGAAAATATATAACTTCCATTACATTTGCCAGAATAGGTATAGTAAATGAGATTTGAAGTTAATACGGTCAGACGGATAGTTTGAATAAAATGTAGGGAACCTAGAGGAACACGATCGGCAGTGGCGTAACAACAGGGGGACATTAGGGGCAAAATGCCACGGACCCCCAGCTGGAACGGGCTCCCGGTCCGGGAGGGCCATGAGCACAGGAGGATCCTAAGTATAGAAATGGAGACTTTTTTTGAAAATGTGCAACAAGAGACATTATTCAGATTTCGAACATTTTGTATTTACCCAAAAATGAAAGTAGCCAAAAATGAATTTAAACTAGCCATTTCCGCTGACGGCAATGTTACGATCTTCTATGATGTTATCAGCCTTTTTGTCATCTATGCTTCCGTCAAAAAAGTGAAGTTAAAAAGCCCATTTGTAGCATTGATGACAAGCGGAACACAGATGGCAATGCGACGTAGGGACCGTGCGTTCCGTAAATTTAAAAGGGATCGTACTGATGAGAACTGGACACTATTTAAAGCTGCAAGGAATAGATGTAATCAGGTAATAGACAATGCTAATCGCCATCACATTCTAGATACTATCAATTCTTCCTCTTTTTCCGATATTTGAAAATTTTCTTGAAACTCTTGGTATCGGCAGACCGCGACATTTAGACCTTCCTAATTTAATTGACTTGGAAAATCTCAACCATCATTTCACCACTGTTTCTAACATGGATCGTCTAACCAAGCAACAAACTCTGTCCTTAATTTCAGGCTTAACGCGTCTTCGTATTAATCTTTTCAGTTTCATACCAGTTGAAACGGGACAGATCAAAAAGACCATTCTATCAGTTAAATCAAAAGCGGTGGGATGTTAAACTATCACTTTTGGTATGATCATAACTATTCTGGACCATCTGCTACCCGCGATTACTGACATTGAAAAAAAAATGGTTGTCTGTAAAGTCGGTTTACGTACGATAATTTTACGTGATAACGTCATAGTGTAAGAGAGATAGATGCGTCACAAGCCGAACGCTTAGGCCGATCGTGCCTCTCTATTGCTTGTTCCGCGCTCTCGCTTGCACGTTCGGCTCAGGCGAAACGTGACAATGAGTCATGCTTGTTCGTGCGTGCAGCCGGCGTTCAGCGATTTATAAGACGTTATCACGTCAAAAAATCCCTACTCCGGAATATTCCCTTCCATGTAGCGCAAAGCCTATGTCCGTCCACTACCTAAGGTTTCCAATCCCTTTCTTCCTATTTACTACCCATTTATATCCTTCCCTTCTTATCCAAAGTGCTCAAGGCCTGCGTCCACAAACCATTCTCCAATTTTCTTCATCGTAACTCACTCATAGGGAACAGGGGTACTACTCTTCAATCTGGGTTCAGGCCAGTGCACAGTGTTTCTGCCTTCCTTGAAGTTACTGGCAATATAAGGGCAGGACTGGATGTCATCCAAGTTATTGCACTAGTGTTGGTCGATTTCTCGGATGCCTTTAATATCGTCAGTCACGACGTCCTGTTAGCCATTCTGGCCTATGTTATGATCTCTCCCGAGGCACCGAAATGGTTCTCCTCTTACCTACAGAAAAGTCAGCAGTCCGTCCATGTTGGGGATTCTTCATCATATTGGTGTGATTTGGAAACTAGCGTTCCTCAAGGCGGTATTCTTTCTCCTATTCTGTTTTAAATTTTAATAATAATAAGTGGCAACACTGATACGTCAACAACGTACATTATTTTTCATATCTCATATTTACCGTTTTTATTCATATTCCAAGTCTTGTATTGTAATATCATATAAAACCTTTTGGAATCAATAAAAAATTAATCAATAATCATCAATAACCAAAACTAAAATTAAAAACCTAATAAGCATCGAAAAATTAAAAATGACGGCTGTCTAATTCGACCTCCGAAGCAAATAAAGTGAAGATTATGAAAACGAAATAATGTTGATGAGATCAGCGGCTCGCCGTGCACGCCTACCACCTCCGGACTCTTTGATCAGCTCCGCCTCGCCGCCGCCGGTACCCAGCCCCACTGTGAGCGCTGTGACGACACCGGCCGCGGTACTTGCGTCGAGCTCGAGCGACGAGTATTTCTCTCAGCCCTCGACTCCATCACCTGCTCGTCGACGGGAAGGACATCGGCTGCCCGGACGGCTTAGGACCTCGAGGCCCACCGGCCTCTGATAGGGTCCCAGGTCCCAGCAGAGGTGTGCAGCGCATGAGATGGACACAATCCATCAATGAGAATGTCATGCGCTCTTACTATGGGGCTACAGAGGGCGGGAAACAATCTGACCGCATACCGTGTTCAGATGCTCTCTCTTTTTCAGGTGCTGTAGCCAGCTGTCAACGTTTCGGCACAACGACTATCGGATCAGGTGCCGGTCATCCAACGTAATCATATGTTAGATTATACTGAACTTGATCGCTTGCAAAGTGAAATACAGAGTAGCCGTATTATCGCCCCCCAGTCGCAGACTGCTGTAGTACTACCGCAGTCCAACACAATTCATGCTGACGAGGGTAGTAATGGCAGGGCTACTAACGTAAGTACCCAGTGCAATGAAGAATTGAGGAGGGCTTTGGAGGCTGCGATTCTGGAATATCGGTTCATGTCACCCAAACTTAGACCACGCTTACCTTGTTTGCCCATGCATAACAAAAATAAGACGCTGGTGGCGGTTCTGGATACGCAATTATCAAACCATTTTGTTGCCTGCGAAGACATCACCGATACTCATTCAATTCTGTACTGCGTGGCTGTAGCGGCATGTCGTGCAGCTCACATCAAATTTGCAAATGACTCTAGAGCTACAAGACCGAAACCAGCCATACCAGCTTGGCAGTGCAGAATTGAGCGCCGTATTGGTGGAGCCAGAGCACTCATTGGCAAACTAATCTGCTTCAGGGAGGGCAATACTCGCCCTATAGTGATGCGCTTTGTGAGGCGGGCGTTCTCAGGGACTGATATCAGTCCTCAAGACTATATGTCCTGTGTCACAGAGCGCATCGGCTTCCTGAACCAGAAAGTGTGTGCATGGGCGAACCATATTCGTCGGTACAAGCGGCGAGTAGAGCGATACACTCAGAATCGCACCTTCCAGAGCGATGAAAGGTGGGTTTATAGGGGTTGGAAGCAACCAGACCAAGCTGTGGTTGACACGTGCCTGCCGGATGCTATGTGTTCCTTCTGGCGCAATATCTGGTATATGCCTGTCAGTCACAACGAAGGTGATTACTATCTGCCCCCAAAATGTAGCTCGTGCAGTCCGTCCGTTTCCTAACTAGAAGTTTCCAGGACCGGACGGACTGCTTAACTTTTGGGTCAAATAGTTCTCAAGGTGGCATGCTCGCTTGGCATCTCAATTCCAGACAGCTTTGGAGTCTGGTTCGTTACCCCGTTCCTAACAACAGCAGTAACCCACCTACTTCATAAATCAGGTAGCACTGCGGAACCCAAAAATTATAGGCCGATCACGTGTTTACCGACGGTCTATAAAGTTCTTACATCCATTTTGAGAGCTATAATTAACAAACATATAGACACCAACTCCATCATGTCTGACTCTCAAAATGGATGTAGGAACGGGTACCGCGGTACTAAGGAGCTACTGCTCATTTGATATAGCCATTAGCCAACAGGTTCGTCGTTCCCGAAAGAATCTATCGACATGTTGGATAGATTATAAGAAGACCTATGACTCGGTGACATATACATGGCTCATGAGGGTGCTGGAGTTGTATAAAATTGACGCAACTCTGCGCATCTTCCTGATGTTGTGTATGAGGCAATGGAGGACGGTCCTTCGCTATCCAAGATGGCGAAATATTCAGAGGAATAGCGAACCGATAAGGATCGAGCGAGGCATATTTCAGGGCGATAGTTCGTGTCTACTTTGGTTCTACTTAGCCTTGAATCCTCTAAGCACATTGCTGGGTGATTCAGGTCAAGGCTATCTGCTGAGGAGAGGTGGTCAGGTTATATCTCACCTCCTCTACATGGATGACCTAAAACTCTGCCCCCAACAATTTGCAACTGATGGAGCTATTGAAAGTAACTGAAGCTTTCTACTGAAAGTTTCACTACTGTGCCATCAGGATGGAATTTGTTGTGGACAAATGTGCAGTCATGCATGTAAAGCGAGGCGAGATTGTGGAATCCGTGGGAACCCATCTCTCGGATTCCACAAACCTCCGAACCCTTTTTTTTTTTTTTGTTCTCGGGGTCGAAAATCCTCATGGATGTCCGCCGCCCTGGGGCGGGCGGCGGGGTCTGTCAGACTCTTACTGACTAAAAACCACTCCGGTGTTCCCTCTCTCACCTACGCCGGGGGTCGCGGGAACGAACGATACTTCTGCAACCCCCGGCTGGTGCTGGCCCGCTCCTGCGGGCCTCCTCGTGTTAGGGGGGGGAGTGAGGTGTTAAACTCCCCCCGCGACGTCTAAGAGGAGCGCGCGTGGAACACTACGCGCCGCCGCCTCGGGTCCTGATGTGTGGGGGGCGACGGACTTCCCCGAGTCCGTCGCCCCTGGACCCATTTAGGGGGGCTGGAAGAGGGCGTTATCCGCCCTCCACCGACGCCCGGTGCGCCTGCTGCGGGCCGGGTGAGGGGACGAGATCTCCCTCTCCCTTTCCGCAGCCTCCTTCTGCGAGATGACTGTTTCGCAGAAGGAAACCACCGCGTCCCAGGACTCTTCGCTGCCGACCATAGACTCGACCACGGCCGGCAGCCTACTCCTGAGGGCACGGCGCGGCTCCTCCCAAAAACCTCCGAACCCTCCGCAACCGAAACCTATAAGTATTTGGGTATGTCGGAAGCGTTAGTCATCAATGTTACTGACATGAAGAAACCGTTGAAGGAGCGCTTCTTTGGCCGCCTGAAAAAAGTACATACGTCTTCTATCAGGCGGAAACAAGGTGCGCGCCTTCAACGGTTGGGTCATGCCAGTTTTGATGTACTCTTTCGGCATACTTAAATGGACTCTGACTGAACTCGACGCCCTGGATAGGAGTCCGTACGCTGCTGACTGCAAATCGAATGCATCACCCACGGTCTCCGGTAATGAGGCTGTATATCCCGCGAAAGTGTGGAGGTCGAGCTTTTTTAAACGCTAAGACCCTCCACAATCGTGAGATATACAGTCTCAGGGAATATTTCCTAGAAAACGACGTGGGGATGCATCGAGATGTGGTCGCGGTGGACAAGGGCCTCACCGCGCTCTCCTTGGCTAAAGATAATTGGCGCAAGTCAGTAGTGCTTAACACTAATGATCGCATGGAGGTATGGCAGAGTAAGGAGCTTCGCGGACGCTTTTTCTAGGCCCTACATGGACCCGATGTAGATATACTAGCATCCGTAACCTGGCTGCGTTTCGGTGACCTTTTTGGAGAATCCGAAGGTTTTGTCTGTGCAATTATGGACGAAGTTATGATGACGAACAATTACCGGAGATTTATTGTGAAAGACGGCACGGTTGACATCTGTCGGGCATGCCACCGGCCCACAGTGTAAGATTTTGCAAATCTAGCGGGACAAAATTAAAAAAAGTCATACAGGAATTTCAACGTAAAAACCACTTAGAATAGTAGCTGAATAACCTATCAAGCAGAAAGTTAAAATACAATTACAATAGGCGCCCGCATTTTTTTTGTCTCTAGCTCAAAACAGGTTTCTACCTGCTATCCTCTGGGCGAACGTGTAGTTGTCGCCTTACACTATATTGTGACGGTTATGCTGTAAAAATACGTGGTCTAATTACTAGTTTTTGCAACGTACAAAACGTCTTCAGCCGGTCGATTCTGTAAAAATCTCACCGTGAAATCATAAGTGAAGTGAGCACTTAAGAGTGTTAATCCCTAGCGAATGACAGCTCACGTCACCCAAGCTTTCACGGTGAGATGGTTACAGAACCGCACGGCAGGTTTGTAGAATATATTGATTATTTTTATTTAGTCCCAATCAGAACGGAAATTTAGTAAATACTTTTAGAGTAGTGATGATCAATTCTCTAAAAATTCTTAAAATATTTAAATCAATTAGACTGCCAGAACGTCTGTATGCCTTTGTATGCCATAATAATATTTTTAGTGGCATAATAAACCCTTGCTGAATTCTATCAATACTGCTTTTATTGAATAGCTGCGATTATTTGCGTTTTTATTAACTATATCTGTTTTTATAAGTGGACAACTAACTTTGCCAAGAAAAGAGCTGTATGAAAAATTTCAAGATGCGAGTAATATCTCTCGGCGTAGTAGAACTGAGGCTGAAGTTGTACTTTTGGACTATTTGAGGACTTTTTGATCTGCAGCATTCTTCGGAATCAACGTCAAAGGGACTAAACCGAGTTATACTTTCGTTGGTCAATGGTTTTCATCAAAGGTGGAAACAGTGTCACCGTAACAAGAACGTATTTTTGAACAAATACAATCAATGGGTTAACAGCACTATAGTCATAAGCAACCTAGATTTACCAAGCATAAACGGAGAAAAGAGTCGAAAGAATGCAGGAAGACCAGAAAAAGATTTCGACACAAGCAGCTTGAAGACAAAAAGACGTAAATTAAAGTCATTAGTTGAAACAAGTACACTTAGTGAGTTGACGCATGCTGCCGGGCTTAAGTTAAGATCAGGAAAGAGGGATGCTCCTTCTATGTTGGACGAGTTAATTTCAACGCCTAAGAGAGCTACGAAAATCAAAAAGGCCTTTTAAAGTAACATAGAGCTACCAAAATTTTCTGTTGATGAAGAGTTGGCTTTAATTACCGCGACGAAGTTGAGCTTTCGGAAGTACCGTACTATCCGCAGAATGGCACTTAATAGGGGTCTAAGAATTTACCCTTCTTATGATGCAATAAAAGAAGCTAAACAGCTCTGTTATCCAAGCGAGGACGAATGCAAAATTGATGAGACATCAGCAGAGATCAAATTGCAAGCTATTGTGGATCTGACCGTACAGCGACTGTGCATCGTACAGAATGAAGTGCTGCAATCTTTGATCGACGAAAAAAAAAATTATTGCCGAAAATATTGCTATGATTTTCAAGTGGGGATGTGATGGAAGTGGAGGACAAAGTAGGTATAAACAAAAAGCCAATGAGGAGACATTTGAAGACTCAAACATTTTGGTGACATCTATGGTACCACTACAACTGCATGGATTTGACGAGCGAGGACAAAAAGTTATAATTTGGCAAAACCCACGTCCATCTTCTACGTCATACTGTAGACCCATTGGGTTCAGATTCACTAAAGAAAGCGACAGAGCAGTTTTAGAAGAGTTCGAAAATGTACGAAACCAGATCGCAGAACTAACCCCGACTGTCATAGAAATTAATGTACAGACGCCAGCACATCAAGCTACTACAATCTGTCAGATTTCTTTAATAGATTTTCAACTTTATCGCTAAAGCAAAGGTATCGTAAAGGTTCAAAGTTGATTGGGAAAATCTGACAGTTTCGGGTAGCTTGATGTGCTGGCGTCTGTACAAAGGCTAGAAGTTTTCCAAAGATTTGAAGAAACAATGGCTAACGGAAAAGTTTACAACATTTTGGCGAATAATCGAGCTACCCAAACATGTTATATCTGTCTAGCGAAATCCAAACAAATGAACAGACTGGACGAGATAAGGCAACGTCCTTGCGATTCCTACACTTTCTCATGGGGCCTGTCAACATTACATGCCCAAATAAGACTAATGGAATGTGTTTTACACATCGATTATCGGTTAGACGTTAAAAAATTGCAATGCCGAACACCCAAGACAAGAAAAATGTTGCAAACAGAAAAAAAAATATTATAGATCGCTTCCGAAAAGAGACCGGGCTCCTCCTAGACACTCCCAAGCAAGGAGCAAGCAACACTAATGACGGTAACAGTGCAAGGAGATTCTTCAAGAATGCCGCTATTACATCGGAGATAACTGGAGTGGACCAAAGATTAATTGAAAGGTTCTACGTCATACTACGTACTTTAACAAGTGGATTCGAAATTGACTTCGAAATATTCAAAAGCTATTGCGATGAAACAGCTGCTTTACATGCTTCATTGTATATTTGGTACCCGATGCCCGTAACTTTACATAAAATATTGTTACACGGGCCCGAGGTTATAAAACATTTTTTACTTCCTATTGGGCAAATGTCAGAAGAAGCCCAAGAATCAACACACAAAGAATTTAGGAAATTTTGATTAGAACACACCCGTAAAGTCAAGAGATCAAAAACGAATGAAGACATTTTACATAACCTTCTCATATCCGATCTTTTAATAACGAGTCTGAAACCCATGGAAACAAATAAAAGTGATGCAGTTCTTCATCCTGAAGTACTCAAATTAATCAAGGCAACTACAATAGAAAGAGTCTCTTCCGGACCTGAACAAATTGACAATGATGACACCGATGACGACCCGGACAGTGATTTTGATTATTAAATAAAGATTTAGGTTGATTTAATACCAAAAAGATATAATATCAAAAAGTAATAAAAATTGTTTTATTCATATAATGTAATTTTGTCCCGCTAGATTTGCAAAATCTTACACTGGCGGCCGGGGGAATCAATCAGGCATATTATCTCCGGGTGTTCTCGTCTAGCTAAAGGAGATGCAAGTATGCATAGACACAACCTTGTAAACAGGATAATCCATCAGCAACTTGCTGTAAAATACAACCTTGTGGAATCTGAGGTGCCGTACTACAGGTTTGTGCCCGACCCAGTTCTCGAAAATGGAAATATCACATTGTACTGGGATCCATCATTACTGACAGGACTATAGTTGCTTAGCGTAGCTTGATATAGTGGTGGTGTATCTTATCTCTCTATCTTACTACCTTCCTTGAGTCGTGTATGGGGCAATGCAAGACGGTCCTTCGCTATCCAGGGTGTCGACAGATCCAAGGGAATGACGAGCCTGTATGGATTAAACGGGGAATATTTTGGGGGGACACTTTAAGACCACTTTGGTTCTGCTTGGCCCTGAATCCTCTAAGCATACTACTGGAGGATTCAGATCTAGGCTATCGGTTGAGGAGAGATGCTCAGGTCATATCTCACCTCCTCTACATGGATGATTTGAAACTCTTTGCCCACAACAAATTGCTAGGCTAGTTACTGAAGGTAACTGAAACTTTCAGTAGTGCCATCAGGATAGAATATTTTGGTGTGGACAAATATGCAGTCATGCATGTAAAGTGAGCGAAGATTATGGAATCCGAGGGAATTCAACTCTCGGATTACATAAACCTTAGATCCCTCTCCTCATCCAAAAGCTATAAGTATTTGGGTATGTCGGAAGCGTTAGGCATCAACGAAGCTGAGATGAAGCAATCGTTGAAGGAGCGCTTCTTTTGTCGCCTGAGGACAGTATTAATTAGTCTTCTTTCGGGCGGAAATAAGGTAGTAGAGTACATCAAAACCGGCATGATCCAACCGTTGAAGGAACGGTTGGATCATGCCGGTTTTGATGTACTCTTTCGGCATACTCAAAGGGCCTCAGACCGAACTCGACGCCCTGGATACTAGGGTCCGTAAACTGCTGACCGCAAACCGGTTGCATCACCCATGATCATCGGTGATGAGACTGTATATCCCACGGAAGTGCGGGGCTGGAGGCTTTTTAAATGCGAAGACACTTCACAACCGCGAGGTGTGAAGTCGCCGGGAATATTTTTTGACCTTCAAGCAGTGGCGAGGCGTCGAATCGACCGCGATTCGATCGATTCTCGAATCATTTATGATGCCAAATTGCTTACAAATCCAAAGAAAATTAGAATAGTATTTTGATTTTGTAATTTTGTCTATGTCCTAACATAATGATAATGTGATAAACGCAAAAATATTAAATAATTCGTATTTTAAATCGCTGAAATATCCTATAGGTCTTTTAGGTTTCGCGCGACCGCTAGCGTTACAAATGAACGCGCGACCGCTTGAAAGTTAAAAGCCGAAGTGGGTATGCACCTTGATGTGGTCGCAGTGGACAAGGGGCTCACCCCACTCTCCATGGCTAAAGAGAACTGGCGCAAACCTGTAGTACTTACTACCGATGGCCACAAGAAGTTATGGCAAAGCAAGGAGCTTCACGGGCACTTCTATCGGGCTCTTCACTAACCCAATGCAGACTTCTTAGCGTCCGTATCCTGGCTACGTTTTGGTGACCTTTTCGGGAAAACTGAAGGTTTTGTCTGTGCAATTATGGACGAAGTTATCTTGACGAATAACTACCGGAGACATATTATGAAGAACGGGACGGTTGACATGTTTCGGGCATGCCACCATCCGGGTGAGTCCATCAGACATATTATCTCTGGTTATTCTCGTCTGGCTAGCGGCGAGTACTTGCACAGGCAAAACGAAGTAGCGAGGATTATTCACCAGCAACTTGCTTTGAAATATAAACTTGTGGATTCTGAGGTACAGTATTAAAAGTATGTGCCCGACCCAGTTCTCGAAAATGACCATGTCACGTTGTACTGGGATCAATCTATCATCACTGACAGGACTATTGTCGCCAACAAACCTGATAAAGTGGTGATAGATCGATTAGCGCGCGGCGCAATGATTGTCGATGTTACCATTCCACATGACGGGAACCTCGTGAACCTCGTGACCTCGGGGAGCTCGACTGTCATTGTGCCGGTTGTCGTATCGGCCAATGGCCTGATGACCGAATGCCTCGATCAACATCTATCGAGGCTTTCGTTAGGCGGCTGGATCAAGGGCCTGATTTAGAAGACAGTACTCCTCAATACGGCTCGCATTGTGAGGAGGTTCCTGTCTCTGGAGCCCTCACTACCGGTAGCTTGGACCCTGCTCCCGATACATCCGGATCATTATTTTTTTTAAATATTTTTAAATGTTTTTTATACTTATTTTTTATATATTAAGGAATATTTAAAAATATAATAAAACAATAGAAAGAAATAAATAAACTACATAATAATAATAAGCTTTTATTTAAGATAACTAAGATCCTATTTGTTAGTAGTATAAAAACTTATAACTAGTGTTAGTACTCGTAATACAACCTTAATCTACTCGCCCCCTGCCTGACAATTTTCTCGAGATTTTTAGAAAAAATATCATGATATGTTGTCTGTCTAAGTTATGTACAACATATATTATGGGCATTGCTATATTTGTAACTAATAACGAGAAATAATTTATTTTTCTTCAAAAATGTTTTTTCAATTTTCTCGAAAACCAATAAAACCTGTAAAATATCACTTCAAAATATTCATTTTTATGTGATATTTTACATGTTAGTTACACTCAGGTTGACCAACATACACAAAAATTGGCAGTTGAAATTTCCGCTAGGGCCGCTACTCCATGCTTACCCCGCCATGCTCTTTGTAACAGTTTCCTAATGCCACAAACCGAGGCGCTCAGCAACAAGGCTGTCACCAACTACATAGCAGTCAGCATGGGTTCCGTAGCGCTCGCTCCACCACCACCAACCTGGTCACACGTGTACACTATGTCTGCTCGCAAATAGATAGGCGTAAGCAGGTCGATGCGGCTTACTTCGACTTCCAAAAAGCCTTCGATTTGGTGGACAATGATATACTGTTGGAAAAATTTGCGATTGTTGGATTCACGACAAAGCTACTCAAACTTTTTTCCTGTAACCTAAATAATCTACTTCACTATGTCAGGAGTGAGCCGGGGTAGTACGGTGGGGCCCTTGCTATTCGTGATATTTATAAATAACTTATCGGAAGTTGTTTTGACCTCCAAGTGTCTCCTATTTGCGGATGATCTAAAGTTAAGTCTGGGTGTCGAAGCCCCCTGTACGAGGCCCCGGTGTGGGCCTCTGACCTGACGGCCGGCAGTATCGCTGTTCTGCGGAAACCGCAAAGGGCGATGGCCGTCAGAGTCATCAGGGGGTATCGCACGATCTCCTACGAGGCGGCTTGTGCACTGGCCGGATCCCCGCCCTGGGACCTCGAGGCGAAAGTACTCGCGTCACTGTATCGGTGGCGCGAGGAATTGAGGGCGCGGGGCGAGCGACCGATGCAGCGACACTGGGAGTTGCGTCGGTCTCAGCTCCGCGAGGTCCTGGTGGCGGAATGGCGGGACAGGCTTTTGCGCCCTACCGCCGGCCTCGTCACCATCGAGGCGGTCCGGCCGGTGCTCGAGCGCTGGCTCGGGAGGAGGCACGGCTCCCTGTCGTTTCAGGCGACGCAGGTGCTCTCGGGGCATGGTTGCTTCGGGAAATACCTGTGTCGTATAAACAGGGAGCCGGACGCCCGGTGTCACCACTGCGTTGACTGCCGGGAGGACACGGCGCGGCACACGCTGGCAGAGTGTGACGCTTGGGAGGAGCCACGCCGTGCCCTCATCTCAGGAGTAGGCAGTGACCTATCGCTGCCGGCCGTGGTCGAGTCTATGGTCGGCAGTGAAGAGTCCTGGGAAGCGGTGGTTTCCTTCTGCGAAACAGTCGTCTCGCAGAAGGAGGCTGCGGAAAGGGAGAGGGAGATCTCGTCCCCTCACCCGGCCCGCAGCAGGCGCACCGGGCGTCGGCGGAGGGCGGATAACGCCCTCTTCCAGCCCCCCTAAATGGGTCCAGGGGCGACGGACTTGGAGACGTCCGTCGCCCCCCACACATCAGGACCCGAGGCGGCGGCGCGTAGTGTTCCACGCGCACCCCTCTTAGACGTCGCGGGGGGAGTTTAACACCTCACTCCCCCCCCTGGCACGAGGAGGCCCGCAGGAGCGGGCCAGCACCAGCCGGGGGTTGCAGAAGTATCGTTCGTTCCCGCGACCCCTGGCGTAGGTGAGAGAGGGAACACAGGGGTGGTTTTTAGTCAGTAAGAGTCTGACAGACCCCGCCGCCCGACCCAGGGCGGCGGACATCCATGAGGATTTTCCACCCCGAAACAAAAAAACAAAAAAAAAATGGGTGTCGAAGCCGAGGCTGACGCGGTGGCATTACAGAGAGATATTGCTGCGGTATCCAAATGGAGTCAAGACAACCACCTACCATTCAATAATCTCAAATCTATACATACATATAAATAAAATTGGAGTGTCTGTTTCTAATATTGAAATAACCGTTTTGTACTACATGCATATTATGAATACAGTGTGAGTATAAAGTGCACATATTAAAAAGGGTGAAAATATAAACAATTTTATCGACGGAAAAATATCAAAAAAAAATTTTTTTTAATGGTAAAAAATGGTAAAAATGGTAAATTTTCTTTTAAAATCATGAATAATTAATTTATGAGGTTTCTTTTTCAAAAAATTATGGCTTTATTAGCTTGGCATATTATTAGAGATCATTATTAATTTTGTTTTGTTTTAATATGACATTTAGTTTAAAAGTAGTAACAGTTTGTTTGCATGGGGTACCCAGACGAGAGCAAAAAAAATTAAAAATTTAAATTTTTTTTACATTTTTTTTGACATTTTTTCCGTCGATAAAACTGTTTATATTTTCACCCTTTTTAATATGTGCACTTTATACTCACACTGTATATACGAGTATACGGTATACTTACACCAAAATATTTTTTTTTACAATTTTGTCTGTCTGTCTGTCTGTTTGTTCCGGCTAATCTCTGAAATGGCTGGACCGATTTAGACGGGACTTTTATTGGCAGGTAGCTGATGTAATGAGGAGTAACTTTGGCTAATTTTATTTTAGAAAAAAATCTTTTATTTTAGAAAAATAAAATAATGTTGCAATGTCTAAGTACTGTCCGGTACCGCGCGCAGCTCACGCGCATGCCACCACTGTGCCGTCACGTCGGGCGCCTCCCACCACTTCTTCTACCAACGAATCAATATCACAAAGGTTGCCTATCGCGCGGGCTCAGAACACGCGAGCGGGCTATTGCTGGCGGTTGTGTCTCAACGACTTCATTTAGAAATTGATGATTTCCAGTGCTTATATCATACTTTTGATTGGTAGTTTGATTTGATTGATACGTATCTTTTATAATCATTAATAAAAATGTTTAGTATACAGCGTGTAACGGAAGGGGGGTATCAACCCTGAAGGAGGTGAATGTGCTAATGAAACTCAACAACTTTCCCCAAATAACATAGGTCGAAATATGAAAAAAAAATTTGGCCCTCCCTTACAAAACTGACTACCAGCTGATTGATTTACTATGGGAGGGCCAATTTTTTTTTTCATATTTCGACCTATGTTCTTTGGGGAAAGTTGTTGAGTTTCATGAGCACATTCACCTCCTTCAGGGTTGATACCCCCCTTCCATTACACGCTGTATATGTACGCGGGCGACACGCGCCCACCAACCGCGCACTCCGCACTATCGGACACATACTTGCTCAGCACCACAAACTTGACTTATTTGCCGATAGATTAGGACATTCGTATAATAAAGTTCGTATAATTTTAAATGAACTATTATAGACATACCTACTAAATTGAATTGATTACTATTAATTGACACTAAACTGACATTTTATTCTACATATTAATTCATCGTTATAATTTATTTTTATTATTATTTATAGACTGGGCATTATTGTTATTTTTATAAAATCTATTGTATAAGGTGACAAGCATGTGTAAAATAATAAGCCATAATTTAATTTAGTTGTAAGAAAAAATTAACTGCCGGTCGATTCTGTAAAAATCTCACCGTGAAATCATAAGTGAAGTGAGCAGTGTCAGTAGTGTTAATACCTAATGACAGCTCACTCCACGCTCACTTCACCCAAGTTTTCACGGTGAGATGGTTACAGAATCGCACGGCTGTATGAGCGTTTTGGATTTCAAATCTGTTAGCTCGAAAGACCAACTGAATAAATAAATAAACACCACGTCGTCCGTATAACTAAGATCATTAACACAAACATCATCCATGCGACCACCGATCCGCTGGCGGCCGAGCTCCTCGATTGGGGCATTTATATACAAATTAAAAAGACAGGGCGAGTTCAAGCCATCTTGTCTCACGCCACATTCCAATTTATATGGATCTGAGAGTGTACCCGCCCAACGTATATAATTACTTTGATTGCTATATATTTGATAAGCTGACAACAAAACACACACTATAGGTACAATTTTTCAATAACATAAACTAGGAGCACTTCCAAGTCCATTAGTCCATTCTTACTACATAACCTGCAACGTCGACGCAATAAAGAACTAAAGTCGACTATCAAAGTACGTCAAAAAAAGCTTGGAGATTTCCTTCACTGTATGAGATTTATACCATTCAAGTGACTAAACATCAAACAGCGAATAATGACGTTCAGTCTAGATATCGTTCTTTGTGCAAATCACTTTGATCTTACGCTATGAAAGATCTTACATAGTTTTATTTAGATTTTAATAACTCTAATATTCGCTATGAATAAAGTTTATTAAAACTCCTCTCTTCTTGACATTTCATCTAGATTAGGTACTCGACAGTTCTGTTCAACTCCAAACTGTTATATTGTGATTGAGAAATTGTGTATCTTGGCTAATTGAATATTTTATAGGTTTGGCGTAAAAACTGCGTCTCTTACAAGACTTTTTCTTCTACGTATCCCGGCCTTATACGCTTTATTATAAAAAGCGATAGTCTATTTTAGGCTGGCCATGAACGTCACACTATAAGAATTAATAAAACCAAGTCTTGAAACAGAGATTCACAAAAAGCGCTTTTATACTTCGTCCTGAATGTTAATTGATAATGTGTGATAGTATTCAGGCCGGGCGGCCTAGTGTTTGCAAGGTTTTGTACACACGCAGACACATTAAGCTACCCGAAACTGTCAAATTTTCCCAATCAACGTTGAACCTTATGCTTTAGCGATAAAGTTGAAATCTTTTAAAGAAATTTGACAGATTTTAGTAGCTTGATGTGCTGGTGTCTGTACAACTCGCCTGGTGGGAGTAGAAGGTCACAATTGAGATTAATTCCGAGCTAGATTACATTTACAGGCTGTGCGTGAGACCTAGATCTGGGGGACGGTTATTAAAACGTTCCGAACAAATTAAAATGTATTGAATGTTACTTGGATGCTTGATTAGTCAGTTTATAGTTTTTCACACGGTAGGTACGTGTTCGATATTGTACATACGAGTACATTCACTAGTTTTTTGTTACAATATTTTACTTTGGGAATTTCTCTACAGGGATTTTGGTACTTTGACGATGCTCATGACAAGACCAAAGTGTATGTTTCTAAAAACGCTCGGCCGACATCCAATTAAATGATTATCTAGGTTTTTATTTAAATAATAATGATATCTTATTGTTTTACTATATAAAAAAAGTATCGATACAATTCATAATGGTTCTAATATTCCAAAGCATAAGTAGCAGAAAATTACTGAACAATCAAGGAAATTAATGGTTTCAGATACACGACGTAAATTTTCCATTATAGTTAATTTGCTTACCAATAATTTTCCCTGACTGTACATTAAAAGTACGGGGCTTTCTACTAGTGAGTGGTGATCATGCAGAGTGGTCGCATGTGACGGTACCTCTAGCTCCTCCTCGGACGAGTGGTGGTCGTACAGCTGGTCGGGCTCCGGAGCGGCCAGCCGGCGCGGGCCTGGCGCGCACGCGCACGCCTCTCCGCCCATACCTGTGGACGAGCGGGGGACACATTCATCACTAAGGAATAAAAAGCATTTCATGTGTAAAAATACAGACTAGAGTGTTCGTTCGAATCAAAGGATAAATAGAGGAAAATTGAAAGCAGACAAGTTGTGGCAAATGAGCAGCATTACATTGTATAGTAATAACGCTACCGTAAAACCTGGCAACTTTGCCCTAAAAAATCTGTTTTTTTTTTTTTAAGTACGTGTATCTATGTCATATTGTGTTTGTATCACGCAATAGTACCTATATGTTCATGTCTCGGTACTTGTGACTAGAAATATCCACAAGAATATATTAGGTCTTTACCTATGAAATTGCCGTTCTGCAGTACTGGCCATTTCAAATCAAAATAATTTTTGTTTGGCTAAGAATTCTAATTTCAAATTAATTTTATTTTAAAAACATGGAATTTTGTTTCCAAAAGTAGTCATTTGTTTATTGATTAGTGTTACATTTTCATCGCATTTCAATCTTTTTCGTCATCATGGATACGTTAAAAATTCGAGTAATTATGGAATATGAGTACCGTCGTGGCAGCAACGCGGCACAAGCGGCACGCAACATCAACGACGTTTACGGAGCTAACACTACAAACCAATGCACCACCTGTTATTGGTTTGCTCGCTTCCGTTCTGGAAATTTCGACCTGAAAAATTAGCTGATAAATTAGCTGGGTTTTGTTTTGTTTCATTTTGCATTGTCTTATTTTGTTTTATTTTATTTTGTATTCTTTTCTACTAATTTAGTCTCAATATTGTATTAAATAAGGGAAGTAGCGAGTCAACCCCAACACAAGTGTCTCTGATTACTTACTGGGGCTGTCTCAACTTATGTATAGAATGTAGACAATAAACATTTGAATTTGAATTTTGAAAAATGAACCTCGCGGTCTTCCGAAGACTTTGGTCGACAGTGACGAATTAAAGGCGATTGTGGAAGCTGATGATACACAATCTACGGCTGAATTAGCAGCAGCTTTCGACGTTAGCGTCAAAACAATATTGGTCCTTTTGCGTCAAATTGGCAAGGTAAAAAAGCTTGACAAATGGGTGCCCCACGGACTCAATGATCGCCAGCGCGAAGTACGCGTCGAGACGTGCCTTGCACTGCTCGACAGACACACAGATGAAGGAATTTTGAACCGCATTGTTACCTGCGATGAAAAATGGATTCTGTTTGATAACCGCAAGCGCTCAGCAAGTTGGTAGGATCCTGGTTCAGCACCTAAACAATGCCCTAAACGAAAACTTACCCCTAGAAAAGTGATGGTCACTGTTTGGTGGTCTAGCGCCGGTGTGATTCATCACAGCTTCTTACCAAACGGGGTGAGCATTACTGCAGATGTGTACTGTGAAGAACTGAACACAATGATGGAGAAGCTGGCACATCTCCAACCAGCATTGGTCAATCGCTCGTCTCCGCTGCTCCTGCACGACAACGCGCGACCTCATACTGCACAGCAGACGGTCTCCAAGTTGCAAGAACTGGGGTTGGAAGCTCTCCGTCATCCGCCCT
>OX451390.1:752242-802851 GCA_949629135.1 Eremobia ochroleuca
ATTTGCATTTGTGGAGTGGTGGTGAGTGGTATTGAGTTTATTGTAAGTATTTTCGTATTTATTTTTCATGGATGCTGATGATTTGTGTAGATTTTTTTTAATAAGATATTTTTTGTGTTTTTCAGCTTTACAAAAATGGCAGAAGACTCTGTAGCAGGAAGTTCTAGTGGGCAAACTGGCCTTGAATTTATAAATGATGGAAAATGTATTATTAGAGCTGGGCATCAATACTATTTCAAAAGAAAGTACAAAAATGCATCTGAAATTTGGGAATGCAAAAACAGAAGGAGACAAAAGTGCAATGGGTCGATTGTAGTGAAAGTAAGTCCCTACTTATTAGTAATTCTTTTTACTGACTCACTTTTAGTAATACGGGTCTAATACAATTTAAAATAATAATAATACATATACATATAATATTACTTGAAGTTGTGCTATGTTATAAATATTTTCTAATACCTACATTTTTTTGTTTTCAGGGAAATATACTTTTAAACGAAAAACCTCACCAATGTCAACCTGATTTTGACCGAAACAAAGTGACAAAATTAATGCAGAAAATAAAGAGAGAAATCACTTCAGCAGACGTACCAAGCATTCCAGCAACATACGACAAAAATGTAGCTTCCTTACATTTAGAAAGTAGCAACAGCAATATTGTGAGTAAAATTCCTCCATTTTGTAAAGTAAAGTCTGCATTGTACAAATACAGAAACAAAAATGCTAATGTAAAAAAAATATATTACAATACATTATCAGAAATAGAAGTTTCTGAAAAATTTCATTCTTTTTTACTTGCCAAGTATATTGACGAAGATATTTCTATTTTAATATTTTGTTCAGAGCATGCTAAGAATTTGATGAAAACCTGCAAACATTTTTTTGGCGATGGCACTTTTAAAAGTTGCCCACAACCGTTCATACAATTGTATTCGTTGCATGCTGATTTGGGTAGCTCCCAACAAACAACAAATATTGTGCCATTAGTATATGCTCTTATGAGTACTAAATCAACCAAAGCTTACACCGCTCTCTTTTCTGTAATAAAATCACAGATTCCGGATTGCCAACCACATAGTTTTCAGTCGGATTTTGAGGCAGCGGCTATGACTGGTTTTAAAAATGTCTTTAAATCAGCATCAATCAAAGGGTGCTTTTTTCATTTTTGTAAAGCAATTTGGAAAAAGGGGAAAGGGTTAGGGTTGACAAAATCTAAATATTTGCGAAAACAAGTAGCGCTTAGCGCAGTCTTACCCTTATTACCAGAAGAAAAGATTTTTGAAGGTTGGTTTTACATAGCCGCACAAAGCCCAGATGACGAAAAAAGTAAAGAATTTAGAAAATATATGCTGCGCAATTGGCTGAAAGATAACTTTTTAAAAGTGTGGTGCGTATTTGGGGCAAAACACCGCACAACTAATGCCCTCGAAAGTTGGCATAATAAACTTAACAAAAAAATTCTTAAAAAAAGCCCCAGTTTATTAAGACTTCTTAATGTCTTATACGAAGACATAACGCTTTCAATAGTTAAATCTATGCAGAACCAACCTTCCAAGCTACGCCTTGATAAATATATACAAAACGATCAGAATATACAAGATGCCCAAATGGAGCTCATAAACGGCGACATTACGGTTGGACATTTTTTGGAAAAACTAAGATAGTTTTTCCAAGAAATCTATTTTAGTTTTTCCAAAAAATGTGAACTAAACAAATACAAAATCTATGATTTTAGATGATTTTAATTCTTATAAATAGTCAGTACTCAAACTAATATAGTGGCTGTTTGTTATGATAATTATTTTGTCAACAGTCAGTATTTACCTACTTTCGTTAGGATGTTTCTTATTTGTATTAATAAGACTTTTTGCTATGTAAAATTTTATATCATTCTATAATTTTAGTTTTTGTTTTTTAGCCGGAAGTAATTTCGTGGCTGTTTTTTTTGCATATAAATTGTTTTTATTCATAAGGTAATACATAAGACTGTTTTATACCATGTCGATCAATGTGTGATTCTATAATCTGTGACTCTATAATCTGTGATTCTATTTTTTGTAACAAGTAATTTAGTGGCTGTTTGTATGTATATAGTTTAAATTTATTTTTTTTATTTATAACGTAATCAGTAAGAAAATACCTATATCTACACAAACCATACAAAATGATGACGAATCTGTGATTTTGAATAGTTATGTAGTAAATATGTTTCGTTTTAAGAACATATCATAAGAACAAATCATTGTTTAATTTGTGATTATCAAGATTTATCTTAGTTAGTAAGATTTTATTTGTAAAAGGTATACCAAATGATGAAGAATCTGTGATTTTGAATAGTTATGTAGTAAATATGTTTCGTTTTAAGAACATATCATAAGAACAAATCATTGTTTAATTTGTGATTATCAAGATTTATCTTAGTTAGTAAGATTTTATTTGTAAAAGGTATACCAAATGATGAAGAATCTGTGATTTTGAATAGTTATGTAGTAAATATGTTTCGTTTTAAGAACATATCATAAGAACAAATCATTGTTTAATTTGTGATTATCAAGATTTATCTTAGTTAGTAAAATTTTATTTGTAAAAGGTAATTAATCTGTGATTTATAAACCGATTCCTTCCAGAAATAAATAGTACATTAAAATTATTTATTTATTTTTTACTTTTATTTAAACCACTTCGCTACGTATTAAATCTAAGCTTCCAGCACTAATAACGTTTTACTTACAGATATAGGTATACATTTATTTTTTTTACAAACAAATGTAAAAATACATGTTAACCTTCATACACAAATCCTGAGGTGCCAACCCTAGTGGGGCAGAATCCACAAAGTGTTTATGCTAGTGTTATCCGCCCCATCAAATCAGAATAGTGGGGCATATTCCACTGCAAAATTTTAGGCAGTCCACTTTGCCACACCAGGGTGGCGGGCTTGGTGGGGCAAAGTGGAATTACTCATTTTTCATTACAAAAACATTAGTCAGCAAGAAAATGGGCAATTTACACAAAAACTTTTTTTGATGCCAATCGGTCCTGTTTCTTATCTCTATCCGACTAACTGAAGTTTGAGTAGGTGGATCGATTTCAAACCGACCGTAAAAGTGGGTTTATGAAATAACTCCTATAATATTGTTAAAATACACGTAATGTCTATTTAATGCGATGCTTACATTACATTGGAAATATTGAACTATCATATTTTAATATTCGAGATAATTATAAGAAACTATCTATTTTTTCATTTGTGTCACGGGTAATTTTCTTGCTTTTTCAACAAAACTTTAATTTAAAAAAATATTACTCTGCGAAATTGTATATTTTTGTTTTTAGTTACACATTAATAACCGTAACCTCAATTTACGATAATAGTTTTAAATTAATTTAAAATATAACACGATTTCTCTGTGTTTTATTTTGCTATCAATTTTTTCAATCATTCGTGTAGACTAAATAAAATCCGTTATTAAGAACGCCTACGTGCGTTACCGCCATCCCCACTTCTACGCCGCGTAAAGGGACCCCAGTGGCACGTAAACGTTCGGCAAAGGCAGACGCGCGCTTCATTATTCTGGTAAGAAACCACAATAATTGTACTCTATTTCTGTGCTTAAGGCGATATCAAAATAAATTGGGTGTTTTTTCGAATCCATTTATTTCACTATCACAGCATGTTTGGATTTGATTTTTAGTTATATGTTTATTGACTATTTGATTAAGACTCTGACTGAAGGAAAACGCAATTGCTTCAAATTTCCTCGATAGAATTTAATTCCGAAAAGACGTCTACTTTTTTATATTTTCTTCTGTAATTCTAAAATCCTAATTAATTTAATTGCAAAATTGCATTCAAAATATGCGTAATAGGTAATTGAAAACTCTGGCTGAACAAATTTTTGATACAAAGCTTAATTTATTTTTAAACAATTTTTATTTGGTTTGGCGCTTACGTTGTTTTATTTTGGTTCCAGCGCATTGTTGCGATCTCTTTTTTCGCATGTGGAAGTAATTGACTCTGTCACTTTCTTATGCTCGCCCAGATCGCCTGCGGGCTTTGTCAGTAACGGACCTGTGTCGTTAATCCCGCAATCGTGATTATATTTTTTATCTCGAATATGTAATTAATAAAAATAGGGGCAAGGATACAAACAAAGAAAATATCGGGTTGGTGCAAAAGTTATGACAAAAAAAATTCAACATCTTTTATTTCATAATGTTTTTCCATAAAGTTCTAAATTACGCAATATATTGTACTCGTAGAATGTTATGTTAAGCCGGATCCACACGCTTGCCAAACCTCAACAAGCCGTCACAAATATAAGGTTGATAAAAAAGTTTTTTCGCAATAATTTCAGTAGAATTAATTTATTCATATTAGGGTGGTCCTTATTCCTAAGAAAAAAAAATTACTTTAATTTCGCGAGGCACCACGTTATTTGATTATATACCATAAGAAAGTATTTCAGTATTTTTTTGAATTTTTTAAATGACATTTAGAGGTCGCTACCAAGGTTTGAATTTTAAATAAAAACTCGAATTTTTTCTTGTTTTCTTTATTTTTTTTTTTAGATTCTGCCATTCTTTGAATAGTTTTTCAATTTTACTGATGACATGTTTTTTTAATTGAATTGGTATACTAGCTTTTTCCCACAAATTTATAACTCCGCAAGCCGTCAAAGTCGCAGATTCACGTATGCTTTTCTGTTCTTCATTTTTTTAGTAAAAAAAAAACTCAAAACTTCACCGATGGATGGCAACGTTGATTGGTTTAATTCGGATAATAATTGTCCAATAAGCCAAACTTTACTTTGATTTCTAGTAGCTTTACTGAGTCCGCTACTGGTAGACGCCATTGCAAGTTGAAACACGTTAATATGATTTTTACAAATAAAACACGTACGCTCTCGTTAATGACGTATTAGACCTGAAGTGTAGTAAGAAGTGAAGTAAGACGTACAATTTGAAACATACGCAATTACGCATGCGCACAAACCAATTTTTAACGTATTATGATGTTAGTGCGCACGCGTACGTCTTATCTTTTTGATTGTGTGAACGGTCTTAATCTTGACGCGTCGGTACAGAAGAGAGGTCGAGAGGAGGAAGGGATAAAAAGCGATTGTCTATGCGAGTTTTACTTGCACGGAAAATATGATATAAACCCCTAAATGAAACATTAATGAAACCATAATTTAAGATGTTTTTCAATGCTTTTTGTAAAAATTTTGACAGCTGGTAGCGACCTCTAAATCTAAACAAAAAAAAAAACAAAAAAAACTTATTTCATATTTAGAAGTATATAATCAAATGAGAAAGTGCCCCGGGGATAATTTAAGAGTCGAAAAATAAGGACCACCCTAATTCATATATCTTATACACAAAATTTCTAATCAACAATATTCGCCATCTAATTCTATGACACTGGGCCATCTAGCAGGCAAGTCGTTTATTCCTTTTGCCCAAAACTACGGCGGCTGTGACTCGAAGAATATGAACACATCCTTCTTGAGACCGTCGACGTTTTTGAAAGTTTTGTTTCTCAAATATGCCTTTAAATGTTTCAACAAATGGTAGTCAGATGGCGCCACGTCGGGAGAGTATGGTGGATGAGAAACGGTATTCCAGTGAAGTTCGGTGATTGTTTTGTGGGTTGCCTTTGCGACATGGGGTCTCGCGTTGTCGTGGAGAAGGTGGACAGTTGCGCGTCTTGGCAGTTTTTCTCTTATAGCTTTTGCTAATTCCTGGAGATTCTCAATGTATTGTGTAGAGGAGATCGTGTGCCTGCATGGAGAAAATTGTGAAACAGCATTCCCTTTGCGTCCCAGAAACAGCACAACAAAATGTTTTGTGGGTGAGGATCAATCGGATGCTGTGGCGGTTTTTCTCCGACTGGAGGCCAATAGCCTAGACGCTTTCTGTTATCATACAAGATCCAGCTTTCATCCCCCGTCACAAGATCCTCTAAAAACTCCTTGCGATGATGACGAAGTAGCAGAGACTGACAGATGGTCACGCGGCAGTTCTTATTATCGTCGGTGAGACGGTGTGGTATCCATTGAGCTAGAACTGTCCTGTATCCCAAGTTGAGTAAGTGATTTACTATTGATGCTTGGGTGCAGCCAAGTTCTCTGGCTAGGTCGTGCGTACTTGCTTCCGGATTCGCTTTGATGCAGCAGAGTAATGCGTCGTCGTCGATGCTCAAGGGTCGTCCGGAACGTTCCTTATCTTCAAAACTTGTGTCTCCAGATTTAAAACGATTGAACCAACGCTGGACTGTTCGATGAGAAACTACGTCCTCCCCGAATGCATCCTGTATATTTTTAGCAGTTGTGCTTGCGTTCGTGCCGCGCCGCCACACATAAAACATGATCGCCCGAAGTTGCACCTGCGAGATCGAAGCCAATTCTGTCCATTAGAACGCAAGCTCGCTCTTTTATACCGGAAGAAGCGGAAGAGTAGAAAACATTCTAGAATATCCTTTACATAGCTCGATGTCACATTGTGTCAATACTTAAAAACACAACGTTGAAATTTTTGCAACAAAACTTTTTTATCAACCTTATAAAAACGTGTGGATAGGTGTGGATCCGGCTTCAATGTATTCAAGCGGGGGCGCTCCCCGCGTCTTCGGTTAAGCCACACCCCTCGAGCGATGATTTATTTTTTTACATATCACCTTAACACAAAAATTTAATCATTCGTGTTTCTAATAGTGTGGTAGTAAGTGTTTGAACAATTAATTCTTTATCATGCACGTAGATTAGTAAGAAATAAGCGGGACATTTTGTGACCTTTTAAATTGAGTCTAGAATATTCTACGACGCAATTTATCAGATTTTTTGTTGAAAATTTCATTCGTGTCACTTCATTCGTGTAAGCTTTTTGAGTAACACTAATGAAATTCCATTCGACACGAATGAAGCGGTTTATTACTTCACTGCGAAAATGGAGGGTTACGATTCTTTGCTTGTTTTTAGCTTTGAAAGTAAGGTTAAAAACCAAATTTGACGACACTACTAAGGGCCAACTCTGCGTTAAACGAGCGCCCGCGCAGTCCATACAAAAGTGCTACGTCACGGGCACCCGTCGCGGGAAGGCGGGCCCCGCGGCCGCGCTGCTGTGCCCGCCTCCGTGTGACGGACGCCCGCGACGGGGTATTTTTGTATGATGATGATGAAAATAAATTACCTTGTTTCAGTTTGAGTAGAGCAATATGCGAAACTATATTATATAATATGGTGCGTACAGACTGGTGAATCGTAAGATGAAATGTATAAATAAAATAATCCGGTTTCCGCGACGGGGCCCGTCGCGTGCCCACGGAGACGGCGCGCGTGTACACGCGCGTGGCCCCGCGCATACACACGCGACGGGTGCCCACCCCGGGCTCCCGCTTAACGCAGCGTTGGCCCTTAGTGTCGTCAAATTTGATTTTAAACCTTACTTTTATTTGCAAAGTTCAAGAGTTTTCTCTCATTAATGTGTCTCCCATGATAGTTTCCATGAATTTCTTTGTTAAGATTATTAAATGGTTTTTCTTTATAGTAACTATACGGTAAATTGTTTTAGGTTTAAAATGGCGAAAGAAAAATGTAAGAAAAATGAAGATGAGTTAGAAAGGAGAAGGATTGCAAGAAGGGAAAAATATAAACGTATAAAAAACGATCCCGAAAAATATGCCGTTGAAAGGGCCAAAAAAAAGGAAGCTTACTTAAAGAGGAAAAGCGAGAATAAAGTAAAAAATATCAACCAAATGTGTCCAAGAGAACGAAGAGCACAAAGAAAACGTTGGAGAGAAAATTCGAAGCGATACCTGGAAAAGAAAGCAAAAGAACGGAAGATACAAGAAATAACTATTTCTGAAGCGCTCGAAACTCACGGAAAAATGAATGACACAGAGTTATCTGATCCATTGTGTGGAGAAAATTAAAAAAAAAGAGAGATTTATAACGAAAGTAAGAAAAGAACTTTCCAAAGTAAAATTAAAGCCTTAAAGTTAAAACATGCGATGGAAAAAAAAGAAATGACCTTATTAATTAAGAAGTAAAAAGAAGAAAGAAAGAAAATGCGTTTATTGGCATTACATCAAAATAAATACACATTAAAACTATAAAACAGTAAACAAAGACTATAATGCCAAAAGGGCCTCAGCTCAGCATAATGTCAGATGACAACACAGTGTGTATCACCTGACGCTGATTTTCAGCTGCAACCCACGAGTGCCATACGCTGGAATAACAAACACATAGGGAAGTGTGTGTCCGTTATAATCAATTTAGAGAATAAATTAAATATGATAATATAGAAAAGCTCATACAATATCAAAACCGCTGCAGGATTTTAACAAAGAAATTAAATAAAATTAAAGAAAATCAGGCCGATACTGGTTTTGAAGAAAATATTGCATTACCTACTGACTGGAGTAGGCCTATTGATACATCAAGTTGCCATGATGCTGCCAAAGAAACAACAACCGAACAAGATATAATAAAATATATAAAATAAAATAAGATATTTTAAAGCCCGTTGGCAACATAAAACGTAAACCTATAGAGCTTCGTAAAAAGATTCTAAAAGACAGATTTCAGTAGAAGATTAAGGAAGGCAGTGACAGTGTCCAAGATTTAATTAAACAATTTTATGAAGATGACATTAACAGTCGCATTGGCGCAGGAAAGAAACAATATGTCTTTGATTATTTACATGTCTAGATAGAGTTTTAGCGTGTAAACGCCAAAAAAAATATCAGCCAACTGTTGGCTCATAAGCTCGTCCCGCCCGCTCAGTGGCGACACTGTCATTGTACGGTAAACACGTGTTCAGTGCCATACAAAAATGACGATTTGCGCTATAAAAGTGTGCAGAAATTACAAAGGACGATTGAAAACAATTAAAAAAGTTACCTATCATCGGTAAGTAAACTTTTAATAACTATATTATAAAGAAATAATTAAATTAATAAAGTGAAATTTTATCAAAAGACGTAACGCCATTTTGACGGCATGTTTACAGGGTTGCCTGTTAATTGAATCTGAAATTTCCCGTGTGAGCGTTACATAATTAAAAAAAAATGTTTAATTCGGATCTAGAATTTTAAGAATAAATAACCTTTATTAGCAATATCTATTTCATTTAAATATATTTTACCTAATAATTCATGTACAAACTCGTAATATGTGAAATAATCATAATTTAATAAATTTAAAACAAATTACTTATAGATAAAAAATAAATACATAATATTTTTTCCCACCTTTTATGGGAAATTATCAAGGGCTGGTATCACTCAGTGCGCTCCCAAGTGATGCGCGCGCAGCCACGCGCTTGTAAAGCTACGCTTACTTGTGTGCGTAACACGAACACAAGCGCTGCAAATCTGGCCTGTTGTTTTTGTTGCGCTTGCAGCGCAACACTCTATCTAGACATGTAAATAATCAAAGCAATATGTAAAAAAATACGGAATAGTGAAACAAAAACGGTATCTGCTTGATTCTGTTAAAAATTTGCATGAAAAATTTCTTGAAGACAATCCTAACATACTGATCAGTTATGTAACGTTTACAAAGCTACGCCCATTTTGGGTCTATTTGCCACGAGATGACAGGGAAACATGTGCATGTACGACACATACAAATATAGATCTAATGATTTTCGCTTTAAAGAAAAATAAAATTGTTGATATAAAGAATTATCAAGACATGCTGCACGTTCTTTGTTGCGACAACTACAATACGAAGTGCGTCGGTAGAGAATGTGAAACTTGTAAAAACAGAGTTATACCGTACAAAGAATTTAATAATCAAGAAGAAATTCAGTACCATGAATGGTGTAGAGATAAAAAGAAAGTGGGCTCCAAAGAAATAAATATAGTCAAAAAATTAACAAGGAAAACAAAACCTAAAGACCTGATATTTAAACTTGAGCATTTCCTGGCGAAATTTTTCAATCATACTGTGAACATCCTTAATCAATACCAAGCTGTTACTCTGTTGAAATAATCTCTTAATCATGACGAAACAATTCTCCACTTGGACTTTTCCGAAAATTACAGTTACAAATTTGCTAAAGAGGTGCAGAGTCTACATTTTGGGGGTAGCCGTGGACAAGTGTCTCTCCATACCGTGGTGGCTTATCTTAAGGAAGGAAGGGAGACTGTTCATTACTGCCTATGCACGGTAAGCGAATGCACACGGCATGATTCCCCTGCAGTCTGGGCACACTTACAGAATGCGTTAGAATTTGTGTTTGAAAAATGTCCCTTTATCACTACCGCGCACATTTTAACAGATAGTCCAACAAGCCAATACCGAAATAAACAAATATTTTACGTAATAACTCGGCTCCACGATTCCTTTCCGTCTTTGAAGTTAGTTACATGGAATTACCAAAAAAGTGGTCATGGCAAAGGCGCCCCCGACGGCATTGGCGCTGTGGTTAAGCGGACAGCTGATCTTCAAGTTAAATGTGGGCGTGACGTCGGGGATTTCTCAACATTCCTTGCAATTGTTCGCGAAAATGTTAACAATGTTGAGATAAGAGTAGTAGAGGAGCATGAAATTATGGAAAAAGAATTACTTCTTCCTAAGGGTATTTCGCCTTTCAAGGGAACTATGTTAGTTCACCAAGTGATCTGGAATTCTGAATTTGAATTTCTTGAATTTAGGAAACTAAGCTGCTTTCTGTGTAGCGATACAATCTGCGAACATGAGAATAAACATTTGCAATTACATAAAATCTATAAGAGTGTCGTCGAATCAGTTGTCCAAAATGTAAAAATTATCCCACCAAGCAAACGAATTACAGTGTTGAGCGATGTATCCATCCAGTATTATAATCGTAACAATAATCCAAACAATAATCCATCAACTTCCGGAACACGCAAAATTAAAAAATCGAGAAAGAAAGAAAATGTAAAAAGACTTGCAGATGTAAAATTTGACTGGACAAATCAGACATTTATAAACACCCAACCGAAGGTGGGCATGAAGAGGCTTTTCTCCGCTTTATTAATGAACGGTCTTTTGAGAATACAGAATAAGAATAGAAATGAAAGAAGAGAAGAAAAAGTGGTTTAAACTTTAAACATGATCAAGACTGATTATTAAATTAAGTTAATAGGAAAATAATCAAAGAATTAATAAACAATAAGATTGAATAAGAAACCAAAAACTATAGCCCGACCGCTTATCTGAGACCGTTCCTGAGCGTAGCTGCGCAGTGCGGGACGTAACGTGATCGAGAGCTCACTGATACGTCAACTTGTGACAACAGTCGTCCCTCCCGCACCGCGCAGTGCCTCAGGAATGGTCTCAGAAATGGGTCGTAAAGATTTAACTAGTTATTATTAGGAGATCGCCTATCCAAAATGACTGATTTAATAAGGAAGAGTAGTTAGGTAGAAACACTATACCGGAAATATATTAATTTATATGCAAAAAAAAAGTTTAATAAGTACTCATATTGCGTTGATCACAAAAAAAAATTGTTACATTAATTAATCGTGTATGATCCCTTGCTAGACCAGACATTACTTTTAGATGATAGGTGAATGGAATAAAAGAAAGTAAGTACTGAAACACTACTGTATTGTCCCAAAGGTAATTAAAGTAAAATGAGCTTAATGAACTGATGGTGTGGAAATGTGAGTGACGCGGCCCTTGTTGGTTGTAACGAGAACGCCTGGCTGACCTGATAGCTCAACGCGAACTCAACTAATTATTATGAGTTGGAATGAATGTGGCGTAAACTGCTGAATTGCAGAATGTGCGGTTGCACCGTACAAATCGTGTTATTCTTGATATTTGTTTTGTATTTTTTATAATGTCCAAATTTGATTAAAAGTTTAATAAAACTAACCAACTAAACTTATCTTCTTCTTTGTTCTCACTTCTCACCTAAAAATTTAATTATATAAATATTTCTTTTGCATTAATACAAAAACTTATTAACATAATCATTCATTATGTGGTTCGGTTAGCCAATATCATTAGTGTCATGCAGACTTCATTCGTGTAGTGAGAATTTCATTCGTCTTCCCAGGTAACTCATTCGTGTTACCTTGATCTTGATTTTTTGTCACTTATAAGTAGACACGCACCGTGAATTTACATTTGCGTACATAACTTTATTAAAGTAAACGTTATAGACCGCCAGTTAGCAATAAAACGGGTATTTGCAGATAGCGAAAGAAAAGTGTCATATTAATTCGTCTCGTGAAATCGACCCAGGTACTAGAAATGACAAGAGCAAAACGCATAAAAAACGTTTCCCATACATTTGGTACAAAATGAGAATCCATATACATTTTTTGATCATAATCATATTCATTTGCGAATATGGGTAGAAAAGAAAAGGTCTTATACAAACAATAGTGTCCATTAGTGTTGGAGCGCCTACGCAATTGGACTTAGCTTTAAGCGTTCCGTCCTATCTAAACTATTATCATGTGTGTTTTGTGCTTGTACGCACGTCATTCATGTGTCATTTATACACAATTTAAAAAAAAAAAAAACTCATACACGTTACATCTGCCTGCGGCCTTCTTATTTTAATCGCTCTAATTTCCGCACATATTGGTCCATTACGAGCTGGATTGAGTAAATAGCAAGGATCTGCTACGAGGACTGCCTTTTAAGTTGTGTCGTTTGAGAAAAGTATAGACGATCAAAGATCAAAGCTCTTGAATCAAAGCTTTTGGAAAAAAGAGCAAAATAGGGTGTCAAAATGCAAAGTACCATAAAAATTTCAATAAATATTAGTTTTAATATCCCAGTGTTTTATTTTTAACGTACAAGCCAGGATCTTCTGCCATATAAAGGGTTAATACACTTTTGCATGCGTTCGAACTAGTTTTTAAAACATTTATTCCTCTCCGAAGTAGGGGTAGTCAAAATGGCCGATTTGTATGCGTCAACAGATTCTTCCGGTGAGCTGAAACGTTGACGACGAAGACTTTGCCTAATTTTGGGGAACGTAAAAAAATCGTCAGGGCTCAAGTCAGGGCTGTAAGGCAGGTGATCTAAAATTTCGACATTTTGGGTGCTCAAAAACATCTTTGTATCGCGGGCGGTGTGCGAACTTGCATTGTCATGGTGCAGTATCATACGACGTCTTGAGTTGTTTTTTCGAAACTCTGTGATGACTTGTGGCAAACAAACAGTGGTATACCAGTCAGCGTTAACCGTCTTGCGATCTTCTAGTACAATAGTGGCGACGTGATCACCCTTTGCCACAAACGAGGCAACCATGTTTTTTGAAGTCTCTGTGAGCGTATAACTTTACTTTGGTCGGTTTTGGCTCATCTTGGAAGACCCAGACAGTTGACTGCTGCTTGGAATCTGGATCGTAAGCATATTTCCAAAACTCGTCACCACTAACCATATCATAAACGTGTTTTGACTCTCCTCGGTTGAATCGCTGCAGAGTTTTGCGACACCATCTAACACGGGCTGCTTTTTGGTCGTCGCTAAGCAAATGTGGTATCCAACGAGAGATCAACTTTCTTACGCCGAGTTCTTTGTGCAGGATTTTTTGGATAGTAGTCCCTGAAATGCCCACGGCTGCCTCTATTTCACGGTATGTCACATGACAATCTTCGACGATTAGCTGCCGTACGGCGCCGATATTCTCTTGCGTCATGGCGGTTTTTGGTCGACCTTCACGTGGCTTGTCACTGAAGCTAGAGTGCCCGTTGAAATTCTACATACCAGCGTTCTACAGTCCTAAGACATGGTGCTGCATCACTAAACACAGAAGTGATCTCCTCAAAACACTGAATTAGCGTTAATCCCCTTTGAAAGTTGTAGAAAATCATCGCACGCATATTTTCCTTTGATATTTCCATTTTTACAACCGACTTGTCACCTTTGAATAGACGCTACAATAAAACTATTCGACCGATCAAAAAACATTCTTTTGTTTTCGAATTCTAAATTCAGAAAGATGAAAAAGCCATATTTTTTTTTTTTTTTTTTAATAATTGCGGGAGGTTTGCAAACCACACGACTTAAAAGGCAGCCCTCGTACATGCTAAGACTTAATCAACTAACAATGGACACAAGGGGAGAAAAACAGTTGTCTATATTAAGATAAAAAAATCGCAACATGAATAAGACCAATATACTGGATGCTTTTTTTACAGGCTCCAAATTTATACAGGATGTTCTACTCATGAATATGATCAACTTTCACTGTGGGACCACCTCTGAAATTACGAAAACAAAATCAGCTGTTTAATACAAAAGTTCAATACCTACTTGACCAAAGTGTATGAAACAGCTGATTTTTTTTCGTGATCTTAGAGTTGGTCCCATAGTGAAAGTTGTTCATATTCATAGTGAAAGTTGTTCATCCATTGCAAGACGGAGTAGATTTCTCGAGGAACCTGAAAATTACGGGAAACGTTTTAAAGGGCGCACAGAATTTGCTACCACGGAAAGGGAACGTCGTCGTAGGATATTACGTGAAGCATCGAAGTTCAACTTTGACAGCAAGGCAAATAACAACTAACGTCGGAACTAGATCCTCATTAAGAACAGCACCCTAATTGCGTAACACACTATTACTCTCAATTTGAATAATTTTGAAGCAATACTTTGTAACGCAACAATGGACGTATAGCCTGACAGGCTCCGGTCAATATTTCGATGATTGTTACGCACGCGGTAAGCATCGAAAAACACAACCTCTTCTCTTGTTGGTCGTTTTGCTACTACAGAGGGTGAGTCATAAGTTCTTGTGGTCACGCACTAGTCACTTGAACAAGTTTAAACGCGTTTAAGAACTAAAGAAAGCACAAACAGGGAACAACGATGTGCAGCAGGTTATTTCTTGTAGTATTGAGGTACACAGCGCACATTTCTTTTGCATTCGTAAATAAAATTGTGCGAAATAAATAAAATGGAAGGGAATGCGAAATAAAGAAATTAAAAGGATTGTATTACCATCTAAAATGATAATGAATGCGTTGAGGGTCGTGCTACGAAGTACCCACAACACCTTTTTTCCATGTGAGCAATCTCTTGGTGGAACCTCTAACCATGCTCATTAGATACGGCACCAAGATTTTCAGAGAAAAAATCTAAATGCGAATGCAAAGAGTGTATTTTTAATGACATGTTGCATCAGAGTTGTTGATGTGAAGAAAGAAGTTCTTGTACTAGTTCTTTGTAATTATTTATTAGCAGTCCTTATATTTACAAGAAAATTGCGACAAATATTTTCAAAAGCTACCCATGCTCTTTTTTTTTATCAACCAACATAGATTTGAACAACTGGTCTTTAAAGATTTCTCTTTAAATACCAGTTGTTGGGGACCAACAAATAGCCTTCCTTCAATTTGGCCTCACTTATGCGTGGAAATTTACTTTTCAAGTGTTTAACTGCCTCTCCATCTCTGTCCATAGCTTTTACAAAAAAAAAAAAGCCTAATTTGATATGTATAGTGGCGGCAAAAATATTTTTTGGCTGTCAACTAAAGGAAAACAAAACTAAATGAAAACAAAAATTGCTTATAGCATCAAAACTGGACGTGCTAGATAAATTCTAATTACATATTTGAATGTAGCTTGTCGATATGTATCAATACATAGTTTTGCTCCCATTTTGATACCGACCAGTGTTATTTGACATGCTCGTGCCATTCTCACATGGCTTGAGAGGTTTCCATCATATGGACAACTATGACAACACATCGCACCTACGGTGCAATAACGTCACTTATGCAATTTGGGAGGGTTGTAAATTTTAAACGTTTATATTATTTTATTACAAAATTGTGAGATGTTCGCTTTAACTTTAATATGAAGTTCAAAGTTGTAGTTTATTACCAGTTAATTTCTTTAGTCAAGAAGAGGAAGAAGAACATTATAATAGGATGGCGAATTTTTAAACGCTTGTCCTGAAATATTACATCATTTGCATAAGTGACGTTATTGCATCGTAGGTGCGACATGTCCTAGCTAACATGGAGACCAAATCGACCCCGACCCGTAAACACTATAACGATTAGTTTTTGGAAGAAGCAAGGCGTGAAGTTCATTAAAAAGGGAGGATCTTCCGACCAAGACGGATGTGTCATTTCTCCTACCTATGGGTCCATGTCGGGCTGTTGTATCAATCGCGAGGTACAATCTGGCTCGCGCGATTCACAGCCTAAGTAGTCATCAACAACTTCTGTCGTACACTGACCTGGTGAGAAGCGTGTAGGACGCACAGCTCGCCTGCCGCACTCGCGCACAACATCACCAACAGAACACGGACAGCTCGCCGCCCACTACTGACCTGGTGAGGAGCGTGTAGGACGCACAGCTCACCTGCCGCACTCGCGCACAACATCACCAACAGAACACGGACAGCCCGCCGCCCACTACTGACCTGGTGAGAAGCGTGTAGGACGCACAGCTCGCCTGCCGCACTCGCGCACAACATCACCAACAGAACACGGACAGCTCGCCGCCGTGCGCGCCGCCCACCGCACGCCACGAGCGCACGCCGCCTCCTCCCACCTTCAGCTGCGGGGAAACAGATACTCTTTATTAATCACAATCAAATCAAAATCAAATTAAAGTTTTTTTGACGTTATGATTATGATTCATTTGACGTTATCAAAAAGGGGCGTTATCATTATAAATATTAGATTGTTTAATAATATTTTTAGCAGCGCAAAATGGGAACTGTTTGTTTAAATACATGTCAATGTTAATCTATGTAAATTGAGCTCTAAGATTGTGACATCCCACCCAAAATCCCATAAAATCAAAATCAAAAGTCATTTATTCAAACTAGGCTGAGAATCAGCACTTCTCGAACGTCAAAATTACAAAAGACAGTCCCCAAAACGCCCGCCCCTCACCACTTCCTCGTGCTTTCGCTGGGAAGAAGAAGTGGCGCTACAAACTAACCAGCAGCACAGCTGTCTGTTCAGTTAGAAAATACTTGATTGAATACAATAAAAGGTAAGCAAAGTAATTAACAGTCCAATTTAAATGATCACGAGCAAACTTCAACCTCTTTTTCTTTTGTACAGCAGTCAACAGTGGTTTCTCCTTAGCGGTGTAAAATCCGTAACCCATTCTTTTTAGGACTCTTTTGCAAGTATCAACTGAGACGTCTTTGTGAATCATGTCCTTCCATTGCACCGTGAGTTCTCCAGCTCAAGTACGACGGATATTTTTGATAATTTTCTTCAGGATTCTGTTTTCTGCTGCACTTGTGATGCGTGGTCGACCAGTTTTCTTTAAACAAGAAGTCGTTCTATTCTTTTTAATGTGCTGAATGATAGATTGGACTGTAGACCTGGGAAGTATCCAAGTCTTGCGATATTTGGTAACTTGATTTGCCAGCATCGACCCCACAAACTATTCGCTTTCGAAGCTCTTCACACACGGGTTTGCCACGACCCATTGTTATTTGAAAACTAATGAAAAAAACTGAAATTTTCAGAATTTATACTGTCTCACTTGACAAATGACACAGAATTACTTTAACAAAAAATTATGCAACATAATTGTACAAAGATGGAATAATCTTATTTAACTCACCGATAGACGAACTCTTTTGCATCGATTAACAATTAGACGAACTATTTTGCATAAAACTTCTTCGAATATAAATTTAAAACGCTAAAATAGTTTATTGGTTCATAATTAAAAATAGCATAAGTAACGCGACATGTGATAGTAGAACAGCTTAATATTTTATATAGATATACAAAAATAATGAAGTTAGAAAAAATCTCACAGAGAAAGTTTCACACTCGACGAACTATTTTGCATCGGGGCTCGTAATATTATTGAAGTATGTGATGCAATTATCAAGGCTCTCAAGGATCACAAGACCCGGTGAAATTCATAAAGTTGAATCAATCTGATAATATTTTCATTATTGAAACTCGAAGAGCACGCGTGTCTATTCATTTTGCCGACGCGCACGTACGCACGCGCGTACGCGCTATCCGTACGCACCTTTACAAGACAGAACACTAAATTAAATTATTTGCCATAATGTCAGCTAGTTTCCAATATACCTACCATAGCAACATTGTCTGTACTTATAGACGTATTACAGATTGGTAGGTAGGCAAGAATAGAAAAAGTTCAAAATCAGCTGATCAAATTATATTGATCAAAATCATATAGTAGTCTCTCCACTTAAAGTCTGACGTCTGTGAGGAATCAAATGTGTTTAGCAGAACTCAACGCAAATACTAGTTTTACATTATTAGGATATTTATTTATGATTTCAACTTTTCCTAACAAACCAATTTCCTGTAGGTACTTACGCGAAAGCATGCGAGATTTCGATGCGCGAACCTTCCCCTATGCGGCGAATCCGATGAAACGATCTCTCCACACAAGAACACACGTTTGAATCGCAACACTTCTTATTACTTGTTACGCTGCCCGATAAAAAGTGTAATGCATCGAGTTTTCCTTCCACGTCTCGCCATATAGGGGGCGGCCCTGTTTAGCCGGTCTGCGCGCGCAAGGAATGTCGTTCATTGATGCGACCAACGGAGTCGCGGTCATTCAATGAGCCGCGCTCGACCCTATTGAGTGCGACTGGCCCCACACATCATACGCACTTCGTTTTTCAGAAAGGTTTTCAATTTAATGTGGTAAAGCAGCTATGTTTAGGATTATTCCTATTGGGCGACTGAAGCCCTCAAAAGACCAATTTATTTCGAGTGCGTATAATGTGTAGGTACTGAATGTGTACGTGTGTTTATGACCACAGACCCGGCAGTATTTAAAAAGAAGAAATTCTACGACCTCATCTAGTTTAAACGAAATATGACTGACGTGTAAAAGTGTTTATGCAAACCTACTTACAGACATAAAATCATTTATCATTCTTATCGGTTTTTCTCAATTTCACCGCGTGACACCGAGTCTTGCAAAGAAAGGTATTAGTCAGCTTAGTAAATATTTGATCAGATAATGGATATACAGGGTTAGTTTTCAAAGACAAAAGGTCATCATTAATGGGCATGAATCTGACTCTATAGTGCTTAAATCCGGAGTTCCACAGGGATCAATATTAGGTCCCTTTCTTTTTGTATTGTTTTTCATTGTTTTGTCAACTCAAATTTATTGATGTATGCAGACGATATGAAAATTTATATCACTTGTAAAAATATTCGCGACTGCCAATATTTACAACAGGACCACGTCCTAAAGTCTCCTATGAACAATTACTGAAACGTTATAATGTTCTTAGTTTGGAATCTAGACAATCTCTTCTGAGTGTAATGATGCTGCATGGTATATGCAATAATAAATTCGACTGCATTCCTTTATCAAATAGTGTATATTATATAGATCTGTCATGCTTCGTGGGGTACGTGTGCCTCGACTATTCCACACAAATTCGTGCAGGACTAACGCTGGGGTGCGCGTGTCTCTTCGTCGCATCGTTGATGCGTACAACACTCACTTTATGGAGCTTGACATATTCACTCTTTCAAAACATCGTTTCAAGGCAAGAGCAATAGAGTTACTAAATTCTTAAGTATATATATACAACGTGTAACGTTAAATGCGCAAAACCTCAGACACCCCAACTGATTTTTAATTCAATTGACCTATCTCAGAGAGAAAATAAGTCATTAAAAAATTGTAAAGGTTTTATGTGCTGTTTTAGTTTTACTGGCCATTCTGATCGTTTCTTGCGTCTGCGACGACGCTTTATCGAGGGAGGAGTCGTCACCGGGCCGCTGCGCCGCGCTGACATTGGCTTGCTTGACCTATTAATAAATAGACACGGCAACGTTTTTAATGAAGATTTTTTGAAAAATGTGACCTATATTAAAAAGTGGTTCAATTAATTCTGCTCGTTATTCTGATCAAACTATTTTTAGGTTTTGCGCATTTAACGTTACACATTGTAAGTATACAACGTGTAACGTTAAATACGCAAAACCTCAGACACCCCAACTGATTTTTAATTCAATTGACCCATTTCAGAGAGAAAATAAGTCATTAAAAAATTGTAAAGGTTTCATGTGCTGTTTTAGTTTTACTGGCCATTCTGATCGTTTCTTGCGTCTGCGACGACGCTTTATCGAGGGAGGAGTCGTCCCCAGGCCGCAGCGCCGCGGTGACATTGGCTTGCTTGACCTATTAATAAATAGACACGGCAACGTTTTTAATGAAGATTTTTTGAAAAATGTGACCTATATTAAAAAGTGGTTCAATTAATTCTGCTCGTTATTCTGATCAAACTATTTTCCGGTTTTGCGCATTTAACGTAACACGTTGTATATATTTTTCTTTCTTCTTCTTACTAGTCTTTTATGATGCACACTGTTTGTCTGTTTTCTTTTACCTTTTTTTTTGCGAATTCGTGGACAATGTCGTGTGTCGTGGGTTACATGTGTAGTAACATACATATGGAATAGATTGTGTATAAATGTATTTCTAAGTACTGTGCTAATTTAAGAATCCCTAGTTAAGCTTGGCATATAACTGTTTTTTGTCCCTAACAAATAAAATAAAATAAAAATAAAAGACGAGCTAAATTTAAGGGTGTGGTACAGACCACCAAACTAAACAACTTTCTCCATGGGACCAATATCGTAATCGCGAAAAATTTGTCAACTGTCCCATAGAAAACTTCAATACCTACTCGACTGTAATGTCAGCTGTCAACAACAACATCAGCTCCGTAATCATTTCAATTTATAAATAGTTTTAATAGTAATTCAGTCTTTCAAAGTAGTTAATTAGTGAATGTGGACTACAATACATAAGTGACAATGTTATCTCAAGATTATATTCACAAATAACAGTTATTAATATTTAAAAATAAGTGTGTCCCAACAAACCGAAAGAAGACACATTGTGGTGATCTATAGTGAATTATAATAGTCAACTAACATAAGCAAAGAATAACGGTTTATACGCTTGGCACAGGAAGGGTCATTTCACGTTGATTTACTATCGATCGTTTGGTCTAGGACGCACAAAGTCCGACTGGTATGTAAAAAGTGGCGCGTTCAAACCCACCTCGCGCATTAACTTTTCTAATCTTAATGTTTGTTATAAATAAAGTATTTGGTCAATAGAACATGAATTTCTTTGACAATATAACATTTAGAAAAACACAAGACTCGTTCCCTAACGGAAATATCCGATGAAAGCAGTAATAACAGTACAAAGATAGATGGCAGCACTAGCAGCTTACCGAACATGTCTAGCGACGAAAACGATAATATGCAAATACTGGAACTTCAAAGTCAAATTGAACAGCTCACTGCACAGCTAAACTCGGCACATGAAGAGATTACAATTTTAAATGGAAAACACAGAGCTAAAAAAAACAGTTAATGTGCTAACAACAAAAAGTGACGTTCTAAAAAGGGCTGCTAAAAAACTTACGAGTGAGGTGGGAACTCCCAAGAAAAGTTCTTTAATATCTACTCCGTGCTCTTCCCAATTAAAATCACAGAAGAAGAAAAATAAAAAACAGTTAGTTTTAGAAAAACCGGAAACAATAATGAATACCTCTGCAATAGAATTGGATGATATAACAACACACAGGAAAGAAAGTGATAACAATGTACATAAACCCATAAAGAAAAAACTAAACTAAACTCTGCATCGTCAGTGCAAATAAAACGAATGATATCTTGTCCATAGCTGAAGAAACATTTACGTTACAGCTCATCAACGATATACATAAAAAACTAATTGATTATTCTATTAACAATTATTGTATAATTTTTATTGGAGAAAAAGACTTCCAACATACAGAAAATTATGTTAATTTAATTATACAACTAAAGGAGACATTGCTGAAAGTACAGAACACAAATGTTATCTTATGTGCTCCCACATTTAAATTGAGTAATTATTCAGCTATGTATAACTGGCGTATAGAGACTTTTAATAATCTACTATACCTTGATTTACAAACATATAACTACGCAACTGCATTCGACTCGAATTTAAATTTGCTTTACGATTTTACAATGTTTTCCAAATTCAATAGGAAAATAAATGACATTGGAATGCGTAACATTTTTCAAAATCTACTGTTAACTATAATGGAAAAATCATTGACACAATGTGCATTAAGAGTAGAATCTTCTGTAGATGAAAGACAATGTGAACAGGATAATTTTTTTCGTGTATAAAAATGTGAATATCCTACATCAAAATATAAATATGGCCTTTTAAATAAATCCGATATGTTTACTGTGCCATTAGATGAACAATTCAAATCAGGGAAAATAGTAGATGTGTTGTGCTTTTCCGAGCACAATATGATATTTTCGGATGTAAATCTGCTTCACATTCCTAATTTTACTCTTGCTACCCTTTTCACTAGGAAATTCAGACATGGTGGCACATGTATAATGATATATGAAAAAGACCGGTCGAAAGTGTACTGTGCTTTTATATCGCTCCGCACTAATAAATAGTTTTTATGCAGTCCTAAGTTGTTCTCGGTTCAGTGTTGGTGATAAACTTGTTTTTGGACATACGTACTAACTGTTAGTGGAAGAAATTACACAAACACATCACATAAGACTTATCTCATGAAATAATACGTAAACTTTTTGTTAATATACCCAACCGCACACCGAATACAGAGCCCTTGGCGCAAACGCGTAAGCGACGCCGTCTTCCGCGCACTTAAGACCTTTTGGTCGCGAACTTCGAGTCGCTCACTCGGCGTGGGCATTTATCAGTGTGTACTTCTCGGTGTGGGCATTTTTTAGTGTGCGCTTTCAATTAAACTCAAGGTTTTTTTTTCTTAATTAATATGTCTGAATCAGAATCTTCACCTTCAAAAGAAAACTCTGAAAGTACTGTATCCCCCACCATACCGGGAGAAAACGTAACCTCGCGTGCCAAAAAAAGAATGGCCCTGTCGTCGCCACCGATTAGCAACTCTAGTACCTTGACTAAGGCTGATATGACTGACATGCTTGCGCGATTAAATGCTTAAATCAATCAGGGAAGAGTTGAAGGATGTAAACGAGGCTATGTTTTTCATGAACAGTCAATATGAAACTGCTATTTTGGAAGCCAAAAAATCTGCTCAAACAATAAAGGATCTTGAAAACAAAAATGAACTAATGTCCAACATCATTGTAAAACTCACGAATCGCGTAAACCAGATGGAACAACATGCTAGATCCAGCAATATTGAGATTCAATGCGTTCCAGAGAAGAAAACAGAGAATGTCATCAGCCTGACAAAACAGCTGGGGTCGGTCATAGGCTGCGCAATTACAGATAATGATATTTTAAGCTGCACACGAATTGCCAAAGTGAACCGTGACTCTCCGAGGCCTCGGTCAATCGTCACTCAGTTCAGTTCCCCAAGACCCCGTGATACATTTTTGGCAGCTTCGATCGAATTCAACAAGAAAAACAGTCAGGACAAATTGAACTCTTCTCATATTGGATTGATGGGACCTAAAAAACCTATCTACGTAATGGAACATTTGTCGGCGACCAACAAGGAAATCCACGCCGCAGCAAGAACCAAAGCTAGAGAATTAGGATTCCACTTTGTGTGGATCAGAAGCGGTCGCATTTTAATGCGTAAAGACGTTACATCGGAACGTATAGTGATAAAAGATCTAGCAACGTTAGATAAGTTGAAATAAGTTAGAGTTTGCAGAAGCTTTTTATGCATGTTAATTGTATTGAATAAACAAAATTCAACTTATTTAATATTGAGATTTACTATCAAAGTGTAAAAGGCCTGCGTACGAAAACGCACGATTTTTCATGTAAAGTAGCAACATGTAACTATGACATTCTAATTCTGACAGAAACTTGGCTTAATAATAGTATATGCAATAAAGAACTGTTTGACGGTAGGTACTTGGTCTATAGAAGAGACAGGGAAAACTCGGGCTACCACTGGGATAGGGATGGCGGAGGTGTCTTGATCGCAGTATCTAAAAAAACTAGCTTCAAAAAGGTTACTGCATAGACAAAGTAATTGTGAGGATCTATGGGTGTCTGTAGAAATACCGTGCGAGCGCTCGAGGCAGCTCCGCCGTTTAGATCTTTGTGCAGTCTACCTGCCACCACCGGTCTCAAAATCAATGTTGGAAAATTTTATTGATAATTGTTATTCTTATCAGGATAACCATAATGCGTACACATGCATCGTGGGAGATTTTAACTTGAGAACTATAAGCTGGAATGATCTAAACAAGCCTCTCCAAAATCAGCACATTAGTAGTCTCGATCAACTTTTTATTGATTTTACATCAGTTAATAATCTCCGACAATGCAATAATATTACCAACAAAAACAGTAGACTACTGGATGTTGTACTGGTGGACGTTCCAGGTTGTTGCGTTAGTGAAGCGGATCCTTTAAGTGTTGTAGACCTTCACCATCCTCCATTAGATATACAAGTAACATTGACGGAGTCGCTGAAACTAAAATCTAATAGCAAAGCAAAAAGAAACTTTCATAGGGCCGACTACGAAGCAATAAACAAGCATTTGAAGGATAAGGACTGGGAAGAGTGTCTGGGACGTTGCAGGAATGTTGACGAAATGGTGGAAGTTTTCTACAGCGTTATTGGGTCAGCTATCAATACTTTTGTACCTATCATCCGAAAGCAAAGTAGTAGGTTTCCAATATGGTTTGATAAGAAACTTCTTAAATTATTAAAAGAGAAAAACAAACTTCGTATTAGTTATAAAAAGTACAAGAATCCCCTTGACATGCTGTCACTCAGATTAATCTGTAAACGATGTGATAATTACGCTAAAAGGTGTTACAATAGTTACATTGAGAGTACAGAAGAATCTATTGCCCGATGTCCTAAAATTTTTTGGTCCTATGTTAAGAATAAACGTGGTGTAGAAAGTTCATACCCGGCATCAATGACTAATGGTCCGATGACATCTTCGAATGGAGAGGGTATATGTGAGCTATTTGCATTAAATTATAGCAGCATTTATAAAGAAGAAACAGCATCGCCTTCAGGTCAAAACTATGTAGCCTCCGAATACCTGGAAGCAATAGCCACACAGTCAGACAGTATAGCTTCCGTGGACATAAAATGTGAAAATGTTGAGGAAAAAATAAACAGCCTCGATATTACCAGGGGGGCAGGCCCAGATGATATACCGCCACTGTTTACTGCCCGATGTGCACCTAGCCTGGCTGTTCCTTTGGCAAAGATATATAACGCCTCAATCCGATCTGGTCAATTCCCTAAAGAGTGGAAACAGGCCAAAGTAGTACCGGTCTACAAGAGTGGAGAACCTTGCGACGTAAAGAACTATAGACCAATATCCATCCTTTCGATTTTCGGTAAAATATTGGAGTCGTTGATTTGTCCACATATTCAACGCTATTTTTCCAAGTTCTTAAGCGATCATCAGCACGGCTTTGTAAAGAACAGATCCACAAGTACAAATCTGGTGTCATTTGTTGAAGCCTCATGCGAAGTCTACAGGTTGACGCTGTTTATACGGATTTTAGCAAGGCGTTTGATAAGGTTTCGCATAAACTGCTTGTTAAAAAACTAGCTACTTATGGCGTCACCGGTAGTCTTCTAAAGTGGTTTGGCTCTTATCTGGCTGGTCGGGAGTTCTATGTGGTTGTCAATGGGTTCCGGTCAGGCAGGTATGCAATTGCCTCGGGTGTTCCTCAAGGTTCTCATCTGGGCCCAGTATTATTCATCATGTATATAAATGACGTGACATCGTGCTTTCACAATACTGGCATATTCCTTTTTGCAGACGACTTGAAAATTTCAAGAGCCATTAGGTCTCAACAGGACGCAAACCTAATGCAAGAAGATATCGACCGATTATCTGCATGGTGTTATCATAATAAAATCTCGTTGAACAGTTCGAAATGTAGCCACATAAAATTCACCAGGAAAGTAAATACTGTGAATTCGGCATACCAAATAAACGGAGTGAACTTGTGTGAGGTAAATGTAGTACGAGACCTGGGAGTTATCTTGGACTCTAAACTCACATTTATACCACACATTGAGAACTTAATCAGTCGATCCCAACGTATGCTTGGATTTGTCATTCGTAAAGGAATGGTATTTCATCGCCCACATACTAAATTAGTTCTCTAAAATAGCCTTATAAGAAGCATCCTGGAATACTGCAGTGTGGTATAGAGGCCTCACTATGCAACCCACTCGCTGTGGATAGAACGAGTCCAAAAAAGGTTTATCCGATACCTAGGGTACTCAAAGGGAAGGCAATTTAAATATCTCTCCTACCTTGATAAACTAGGCTGCTACAAAATGAGTACCCTGGAAGCTCGAAGGGAGCTCCTAGATTTGAGATTCGCATATAAACTGCTCAATAACTCCATTGACTGCCCACAATTGGTATGTAAGTTTAATTTCAGAGCACCCCCTAGACCACCTCGCAAACCTATAACACCCTTGGCTTCACCTTTTCGCCGTACAGTGTCTGGTACTAATTCGCCTATACCCCGCATGTGCAAACTCATAAACGAGCGCAGCGACCTGGTTGACGTCCACGCAGATTCAATATTGAAGTTTGTCTGACGTAATTAGTATTGGCATTATATTTACTAAAAGTATCTAGAATTTAAGTACATTGAGTCTCTAAAATTAAATGTATTTAATTACAAAGAGCTTTTTGCATGTGGTGTTTGCCTGTAATTGGTTGTGCAGTTAGATTGCACAATTGCTTGTATGTTCATATCTCTACATTATCTAATTTAAATATTTATTTAAATATTTATTGACGGGTTACAATCTCAAAGCGGAATTAAGGTTCCAACTAGATTAAGCAGCGGGACCTGCATAGATATTAGGTCATCCCACTTCCAGTGTCATATTTTTTATTTCCAATATTTATGTATTGAGCAATGGTATGGAATAGTTAATACATGTGTTGTCTTGTACAATCATGTTAGTTTAAATTGGTGTGTTGTATTGTCAAGACGTGCATTGATTTAAAATGGAAGATTTAAAAAAATCTATTAATGTAGTGGAGCAACGTATATTTCTAAAGTTTTGTGCTTTACTCAACTACTAGTAAAGTGTGTTGGTCGTAACGCCTTAAATAAAAGAACCGTACAGCGATAGCTTGAAATGTACAAACAAGGAAGAACCACAGCTGAAGATGAGCCGCGAGCACCTCGATCATTATCATCGACTAGATTAGAAGCAAGGGACAAAATCAAGGAAGCACTTCGTCAGTCACGTAGGGTCAGTGTCAGTGATCTCTCCACTCAACTTAACATTCCTCATTCCACTATATATAGAGTACTCACGGAGGATTTATGTCTGGTCAATAAAAGTGCAGTGTGGGTGCCCCACACTCTGAACACGGATCAGAAGGAGTTTCGTTATGAAATTGCGCGTAGCCATTTATCGTGGTATCGCAGTAAAAAAAATATACTTAATAGATTCATATGCCTTGATGAAACTTGGGTCGAATTTTATACTCCTCGTCAAAGACATCAGTCACGATGTTGGGTGGAACCGGGCACTTCAACTGAACATTTACCACGTGCAGAGCTACATGAACGAAAAATACCACTAATAGTAGCTATGGATGTCAGAGGCATTGCTTTTTGGAGAACTTATGATGAAAATACAACTATGACTGGAGAGCGATATAAGTCATTTTTAGAAGAAAATATTCCTATTTGGGCAGACGAACATCATATAACGAGTCCTATAATTTTACATGATAACGCCAGACCGCACAAATCAAAAATAGTTCAGAATTTAATTGAAGATAAAGGATGGATTGAAATTATTCAGCCGCCATATTCCCCGGATATGAATCCTTGTGATTTCAATTGTTTTGGCCACGTGAAGAGGAAATTGTCGGGTACTCGATACAATAGCAAAAAGGAGTTAGATATTAAACTAAAGAGCATTATTGATGAATTAAATGAAAGTGGGACTTTAAATGGTGTTCAAGATTTGCCAGCAGTCTGGGAGCGAGTGATTAATAGTGGTGGAGATTATTGATTAGTGTCACAAGGTTATATAGTATAGTAGTCAGTTTTTGTAAATAATAATAATAAAAAAATATGACACTGGAAGTGGGATGACCTAATAATATAATCCACAATATACGAGGGTCAAAAGGAGAAGTCTTAGAACTTGCGGTATCCGATCATACAGCACAACTTTTACGTTGTCCAGTAAAACAAACGTGCATATTAGACTATTGGTTCACCACTAATCGGGACTACTCAAAAGAAAATATTGAGAAATTTAAAGACCATATCAAAACTATTACTTTTGCGGACGTATATAAGGAAACGGATCCCATCAAAGCATTTAAGTCTTTCTATGATTGGTTTAGATTGTTATATGATTTATGTTTTCCAAATATAAAAATACGGATATCGACGAAAGTAAAACCAAAGTGGATTAGTCGTGGTATTAGATTGTGCAGCAAAAGAAAAAGAGACTTGTTGTGGAAATACCGATCGATGCCGAATGAACAAAATAAAACAAACTTTAAAGCGCTCTCCAAACGGCTAAAAATAGTAATAAACCTTACGCAGAGAGTCCATAATACTCGCTTAATCCATTCCGCCCATAATCTTTGTAAAGCAACATGGACAGTTATCAACAAACACAAAAATAAGCATAACTTACCAAATGAATCTGTAGTGAAAATCAAGTCAAATGACAAAATTTTAACTAATCCTCTTTAAATAGCACATACTTTTAACAATTATTTTGTAGATCAAGTAAAGCCACTTAATAATATAAACAGTAGCAATAATACGCTAAGAAACAATAAATCAACATCGATGTTCATGACGCCTACAATCCCAATTGAAATCCATAAAATTATTATGTCGCTAAAGAATACGTCTAGCACTGGGTATGATAATATAACCACAAAAATTGTCAAACAGGTATCCACATAAATTGCTACTGTGTTGAGTCATCTTATCAATATCTGCATATTTCATGGTTATTTTCCGAAAGAATTAAAAATTACTATAATAAAACCACTTTTCAAAAAAGACAACAAGGAGGATATGTCATGCTACAGACCTATAGCGTTAGTGCCAATATTTCCCAAAATATTTGAAAAAGCAATATCAAATCAACTTATCTCATACTTTGAGAGAAATAGCTTGCTCGTCGATAACCAGAAAGGTTTTAGAAAAAACAGGTCTATTAACATGGCAATATATGATTTTTTACATATGGTCAGCAAAAGAGTGGATAAGAGACAGCCAACTTTAGCGCTTTATATGGATATGTCCAAAGCGTTCGATCGCGTAGACCATAGAATTCTATTAAATAAAACTTAACACATACCGAATACGAGGCAACATATTAAAATTGATAGAATCTTATCTTTGTAATAGGCAGCAAATAACGACAATTAGCAGAATTAGTGAAAAAACAGAAGTGACATATGAATATAGCCCCAGAACGGTAACCTATGGAGTACCACAAGGTAGTGTACTTGGGCCACCCCTATTTATAATTTATATTAATGATTAAAGTATCCTATGACAATGTTTACAGATGATAGCACTTTAATTTTTAATAGTGATGAAGTAAGTACATTAGAATCTGACAAACTTTAACTTAAAAGCAGTTGTAAATTGGTTGCAAAATAATAATTTGATTATAAATTTGGACAAAATAGTATTAATGACATTTCAACAAAGAGTAAATTATAATTTGAATTTAAATATTAACTACAATAATAAAATTATTAATGAAACAAAGGTGACAAAATTTCTCTGTTTAAACATAGAAAACACGTTAAAATGGAACTCACAGATTGATAAAGTATGTACTAAGCTCAACCAATATTCCTATGCCTTGCATATGTTAAGTAAAACGGCCAGTCGTACAACAGTCTTGACGGCATATCATGGTCTAGTAGCTTCAACATTGAGATACTGTATTATATTTTGGGGCAACGCAACGGGTAAAGATACAGTATTTAATTGCCAAAAAAGGTGCATAAGAGCTATATATAATTTAAAGACAACTGATAGTTGTAAAATGATTTTAAAAAATATGAAAATATTAACAATGCCCTCGTTGTACATATTTGAAACATCCCTGTTTGTAAAAAATAATATTGATAAGTAGTGCTCGTCATTGTGACCGTTTACAATAAGTTGGATCTAAAACTGCACTGTTTCAGAACAGTATTTTCGCAATGGCTTCAAAGGTTTACAACAAATTGCCGAAATGTATACGGAATGAAGAAAATGTCCGCCAATTCAAAAGTAAACTATTCTTATTTCTAATAGAAAAGGCGTATTATTCTCTTGAAGATTTTTTAAATGATATTATTATGACATGCATGTAAAAATATACATATATAACTTTATAATTTGACATTTTGACATTCTATTATTTAAATTTGATACTGATATTTTATAGACTCATATAATTATTAAAATAACTAAGTATTTGTACACCAATTTTATTGGTAGAACATAAAATTCACCAAAACTTTAATATATTATTTTATAAGATCTTACATACCTGTGTTCACAAATAAAGATTGATTTGATTTGATTTGACCTACACGTATGGGACGGCTGAATTTTTATTCGCGATTACGATGTTGGTCCCATGGACAAAATTTTTCAGTTTGACACCCTTAAATTCAACTATCGTCACTGGACAGCAAAATAACATCTTTGGAAAAGGAGCGAAATAGCATGGTGATCAAGTTGTCAGCACTTGAGGAAAAACTTGAAACGTACGACCGAAATTGCATCAAAACCTCTATTGAAATTAGAAATGTACCTAAGCAAGTGAAGGAAACTAACAAGATGTTGTATGAAATGGTAGAGTGCTTGTCAAAGCAACTAGATATATCTACAGAACTTACCTGCGTTCGCGATATAATACGACAACCGTTGAAAAAAGAAAACAAGACATCAAGTGTTACGGTTGAATTCTCGAACACTATAATGAAAACAAATTTCTTACTGGCTGTTAAAGATCACAATAAGAAAAACCCAAACAATAGGGTAAGTTCAACTCATCTAGGTTTAACAGTTACACCCCAAATGCCTGTATACGTCACCGAACAATTGACAACGCTCACCAAAAGATGCTTTTATCTTGCAAGAAGCTTTGCAAAATCCAATCAATATCAATTTTGTTGGACATCAAATGGACGCATTTTTCTGAAAAAGGATATGGATAGTCAATCGATCCTGGTGCAGAACGAACAACATCTGAAACAGCTGGCTCAATCCATTTCTGCATGACTACGCACGTAGTTATAACTTTTTGATATTATGTTATTTTATTCTAACCTTTAACTTATATAATGTAATGTTAGTTACTACTACTCTAATCAATTATCTGTAATGTACTATACAAATACGTTAAACACAAATTACTACGAGTACAATCACCACATAACACAACCATGTAACATTTTCTCGTACAATTTGAACTACACAACACAAACACAATACACACACATTCTACTACCGTCACCACATATACGAGTATGTCCAGCAAACTATACACATTTCCATACTCAAGATCACAAACCCTATATGTCATCCTCCCGAATAGCAATTTACCCTTATATTATTAATTATAAACAGTTACCAATTATCCAAACGTCTAACATAAGCCTGCTTCCCAATAGTAAATTCTTGTTCTACCAACCCCGATGCACACCCCCTCTTAGTTTATTTTCATTGAAAAATGGCTAATAACATTAGCAATCTTATAGAAAATATTGACCAGTTTTCCCTATCAGTCCCTCATACATGCACCCCAGAACAAACTCGATCTGTTATTGACCACCCTAACAATTACCTAAAACTGATGTTACAAAATATACGTTCAATTAACTGTAACTTCATAAACCTAGAGATTCTCCTGCAACAGCTTTCTTCTGAATGTGATGTAGTAGTTTTAACGGAATGCTGGCTAACCTGTTCTAGCAATGCCACTATTCCGCAACTAAAAAATTACACCGCCTTCAAAACTTCGAAACATCTTAACCAAAGCGACGGTGTGGTGGTATATGTCAACGCGGAGTTACCGGCTACATTTGAAGAACCCGACCTACATCAGGCAGCTTCTGGACTTATCATCAAAATAAAGTCTGAAGTGGCTATAATTTGCATCTATCGCTCTCCATCTATTGATAACATTCAAAACTTTTTATCAGCTCTTAATATTATACTTCCATCTCTCCAAAATTTTAAAACGGTTATTTTAACAGGTGATATAAACATAGACATAAAACCTACTACCCTAGATATGCGCTCTCACGATTATCTTAATTGTCTGGCTTATCATGGCCTTCTCGCAGCACATACCATTCCAACTAGAGGCGATAACTGTTTGGACCATATTATTTTAAGAACAAACTCTTCTTCATATTCCTTCGTCTATGACTCTGTGGTCACAGACCACCATCCTACACTGCTCTGCTTGGACAATCGACGTTTACAAAGTAGCTCAATTCCTACCGTCACCAACATGACTTTAAGAAACTAGATGAAACAATGTCTCAATTGGACTTTAACCCAATTCTCTCAATACTGAACGCTGACGTTGCTACAAATAAACTACTGGAATTAGTGACCACAGCCATTTCAAAACACACCTCGACCAAGAAAATACCTGCGAGAAAGAAAATCCTGAAACCTTGGATCACGACTGGACTGTTACGCTGCATCATAAATAGGGATGCGTTACATAAAAAGGTAAAACAAGATCCAGAAAACGAAATTTTAAAATTAACGTACAAGCGCTACAGAAACTTCTGTACAAAAATTCTTAAGAAAGCGAAACGTGTTTATGATACAGGAGAACTAGACAAAGCTGGTCAAAACCCTAAATTACTCTGGGAAACAATCAAACGAGTTACCTACACTAAAAAACCCAATAATACCTCAATACAACTATTAACGACTTCATCCTCACCGATAGAATGCTGCGACAAAGTGAACTCCTTTTTCGTCAATGTTGGCAAAAACCTTGCTGACAATATCAGAACAACACCCCTACAACGAATGGCACCCTCTTATCCGGTACACAAAATTACACCCCCCTCATCTTTCGTCCTAGAACATACCGACAGTGATGAAATCATTTCAACTATATACTCTCTACGGACCAACGCTGATACTGGATGGGATGGTATATCACCCTATATCCTAAAAAAATACTCCACCCTACTGGCGCCCATCCTATGCCATATATGTATTTAATCTTTGTTTCGACACTGCTGTCTTCCCTACTTCTTTTAAAAAGGCAATTATTCATCCAATTTTCAAGGGAGGGGACGGGACTTTACCTAATAATTACCGACCCATAGCAGTCCTTACTGCATTATCTAAGGTGCTCGAACGTTTAATTATAAGAGATTAGTTAATTACTTGGAAAACTATAAGCTAATATCAACTCACCAGTTCGGCTTTCGCAGAAATTTTTCAACATGTGATGCAGTCCACGAATTAACTAATCACGTGGTACAAAATATGAATAACAATAAAAAAGTCCTAACCATATTTTTGGACCTTGCAAAAGCGTTCGACACTGTCCCCGTCTCTACTCTCTTATTAAAACTTGAAGGAGTGGGTGTCAGAGGTGTTCAACTAGATTTGTTTAAAAGCTACCTAACCAATCGTTCGCAATTTGTCAGTATAAATAGTTACAATGGTAATGAACTTCCTATTTATTACGGTGTGCCCCAGGGAAGTATACATGGGCCAACGCTCTTTCTTATCTTCATTAATGAGCTATGCGATCTCGATATCCGATATGGTAACATAATATCATTCGCGGATGATACCGCGATAACAGTTGTAGCTGAAACATGGTCTCAACTAGAAATTAGAGCACAACTCGCATTTAATACAGCACTATGCTGGCTCAATGATCACACCCTTACATTAAACTCAACCAAAACAAACTTCCTTACATACTCAATCAGTTCAGCCTCACAACCACGCATACCAATAACTCTAATAGCTCACTCCTGCAATAAACAATACCAAACTCCTTGCGACTGTCCTTCACTAACTTCTGTAGATCAAATAAAATACCTTGGTGTAACTTTGGATAAAAGTCTAAACTTTAAGTCCCATACCAACATTCTCACAGGCAGAGTACGTAAACTTAACCGTCCGTTAACTTCGAAAAATTGCTAATCAAACTGTTATACGTAATGTCTATTTTGCTTTATGCCAGTCGGTTGTCACGTATTGTATTTCATGTTGGGGAGGTGCTGCTAAAACGGTTATAAAGCCATTAGAGATAGCACATAGAGCAGTATTGAAAGTTGCTACCTTTCGCCCTATCATATTCCCTACCAATGAATTGTATAGTAAGTGGAATATTCTAAACGTAAGACAACACTTTGTCATGCAAGCAGTTCTCCTACAACACCGAAGAACGCCATATAGTCCATAAACGAAGAAAAGACATCATTTGTACTCTCCCTCGTGCACGTTCCACTTTCGCTAAAAGATTCCTTTATTATCTTGGCCCTTCTTTACACAACAAAATAAATAAACATTGTCCGGTATACGGTTTAACATACTAGTATAATTGTAAGAAAATGGTTAAATCATTTGTTACTTAAGGGTAAGTAAATGGCACTCTCTCACACATACACACACACACACACACACACACACACACACACACACACACACACACACACACACACACACACACACACACACACACACACACACACACACACATTCACACATATATATATATATATACACACACACACGCGCGCGCGCGCGCGCACGTACATACGCACATACTCATCCACCACGCACTCATAAACATGAATTAGTTTTAGTCACATAGTCGTATTATTTTTGAAATTGTTCTCACTCGAAGATTTTTTTTTTTGTTACCAAACTTTAAAGGAAATTGTCCGTTCTCGGCTTGGCGTGGACACGATGCTCGAAAAGAAACAACTTAATCAAAAATCATGTTTTGTTTTTAGATGCTTATTTATTCTAACTTTTTGTGTCAAGTTGCGCCCACGAATAGTGTATTTAAAAAGTACTGAAATTGTTTTATTCTTCGACATATTGACAGTACTCGACCTTCACGGTGTTGCCATTTGTAAAATAATAATTTATAAATCGATTCTAATTGTTATTTTTTAAGTTTTACTAAGTCCTCCTCATTCTTATAAGAGTTTAGAGTCTACAGTCAATTAAAGCTGTTATTTGTAATCACGTACTATTGAAGACAAAAGTGCATGGAGAGCCTAAGGTCGACATTTGACTGTGAGGTTTTGCATTACGTTTCATTACTTTTCAAGAGACGGCTAGATGGCGCTGTTCAAACATGAAAATAACACTGCAAAGCTTAATACCTTAATATGCAGAGGCACATAATAAGGTTTTTAATATCTAAAATAATTACTAAGAAATAATAATATATTTATATTCAAATAAACATAAATTATTTTATTTTCTTATTTCCGAGTACTTAATACAGCGCCATCTAAACCTAACCAAACCAAATAAGCCAATTGGCATATTAGTTAATTCGACTACAGATGGCGTAGATCATAAATAATAGAAATCCCTACATTCACAAAGCAGCTATAATTTTCGCCTAGTTTAATAAATAGAACGGTAGCTCACGTAGATAAGCATGACGGAATAACAGAGCTCGTTCCACAGGGCACCGGTTCGAAACTCAGTTCTCATTGCACTTTTTTATATTTAATTATTATATAATATAATTTATATTCTATTTTTTATATTTTTAAACGTTTTTTTATTTTATTTTTTGTTATAAATAATATAAAAAATATGAGGTATAAGATGTATAAATGAATAAAGGCATAATATACTACTATATATAACATTATATAAATATATATATAAATTAATTTCATAATTGGTGGTAAGTATTAGTATTATTAGTAAGAAACATTTATGTAAGAAGATTTAGATACATTTTTCTTACAGATTAAGATTTACTAAGTTTAATTCTCGTAAAGGATAAAAAATGAAACTATTTTAGTGATATTATAGTTTAAGACATTTAATTCTCAAAGAAGAATACAATTTATTTATTTCTTTCTTTCTTATACAGTGTATAACCTAACCTAACAGTTTTACACCCAATTGACAATTATTTAATTCACTTGTTATGAGAAATACAAGTAAAATTTATAACTGAATAACTCTATTACAAAATGGAAGACATTAAAAAAGTAAAACTGTATAATAGATATTATAATAAGTATCCTAAATCAAAACTGTGTTGTGCTATTCTTCTATTATTTAGTTTTATTTACATAATGTTATAATAGCTTTCACTATATATGCAACCTTAGTTCTGTAAATAAATATTTTACCTACTCATAAATTATAAAAATATTACGTTTAGCATAATTATGGTTAGTGGTATTGACTATAATGATTGATTTGTGCATTATGTTATGACTAAGGTCCATAGCTTAAGTATTCGTTCCAGAACGAGGAAGAAATTGAAGCTAAACCTAAAATCAATAACAATTGTAAGACCGGGTTATAGCTGTCATTTTGGGACCGAGTTGTTTAAAATAATAAATAAATAATTTATTATATTGGACAGGAATCTATATTTATATTGTTTTTATTTTAATTTCTTATATTATATAAGAAATCAAAATCATTAGTGTAATAACATTTTGTTGTTATAAAGTAGTGAATAAATTTATCCCACTTACCCTAAATTTGATCACTATAATTTATCAAATAAATTTAGCTACCCCGGTCTTTGTTATTACTCAATCCAATAGTCAACACTTTATATTCTTTTTTTAATATTTCGTTATCCGCCATTTTGATCGATTACATTTTCAATGGGGTTTAAATCTGGCGATCTCGCAGGCCAAGCAATAATCCGTATGTCCGATTGCTGGCTAAACCACTCTTGCACAATTATGGAACGGTGTATAGGACAATTATCCTGCACGAACGTTATCACTGGCATGTCTTCTACAGGAAAAACACTCTGCACGGTGGGCAACATGACGTCATTCAGCACATCTATGTAGTTTACACTGTTTGCACGACTGGGTATTACAGTAAGTTCTCCTGGTCCTGCAGCACTCATCCATCCCCAAATGTTCACTGTTATACGACCGGATTCAGAGTTAGGCACAACGTGATCACTATCATAACGCGTATTATTCCTACGCCACAACCTAACTCACCCGTGCTGGCTAGACTTGAAAGTCTTTTCATCACTGAAAATGATTTTGCTTCAGTAGAAATTTCTGTATTTCAAAGCGAACTCCAATCGTGCTCTTTTATTAGCTTCGGTTAGCAATGGCTTAATAGCATGTCGACGATAATGCAGACCTTCACTATGAAGAGCACGATACACCGTCCGCAAAGATGTATCAAACAACTCTGAGTAATATCTTGTTGGTGTAAAGCCATTTTCCTCATAACCTTGCACCATAAGTTGACGCTGGTCTGAGTCAATATCGCGTCTTCTGCCAGATCTACTACGGTGTTCCAACGAACCCTCTTCTTGAAACCGCTTTATCCATAAAGTGACAGTCTTTACCTATAAGGGAAATATATTATTTATTATTTTCGTGTATCGATAACCATGGATAATAAAATAAATAACGAACAGTGATTTTAAAACATTACTTACGTTTAAGCCAGTTTCTCTCGAAATTTCAGAATAATTTAAGCCTTGATTATGCAATGCTATTATTTGGGCCCTCGTAGCCATATCAATATTTGAACGCGAACTCATGATAAAAATAAATATTAAAAACTTGTTAAACGCAATCGTAACTGAACTCACTCAAAGATAGTAAAGAACGTTATGATTGAACAAAAAGATTTAATTGTTATGCAGTCAATATTAAACTACCCTCAATTCTTTTGAGATTTATGATACGGGTTAAAGTTGCTAAACAACTTCAATATAACAAAGAGTAGGATAATTTCAACTAATTGCGTAATGACGCGATGGTCCAGTGGCTAATGGTGTCGGTAAATTTTATGCCACCGAGTTCAAATCCTAGTTATTACGTGCTTTGCTTTATAAGGTTTGTAATGTCGTAGGAGAATTTGTGTTAAAATTAAGTAATATTGTGACAAACAAAAAACAAGATAATGTTCTTTAACGAGAGATGTATATTTTCCAATCCAACTACTATACTAGCGCCATCTATGTCATCCAAGACATATTATTAAGGCGATGAAACCCAGTACAAACGATTTTGGTTTGGAATTCTCCATGCACTTCTGTCTTCGTTAGTACATTCACTCAAACATGTTTTATCCATATAATTGGAAAACAAAAGTATCGTAGTTGGTCATTAAATTCGATTTTTAATCTAATATAAATCGATTATTAAAAAAAAGACTTAAAGTGACAACTGACATTGACATAATGTGAGTTGTCACTTCAAGTCACTTGTCATGTCATGACTTTGTTTCTATCGAATATTGTTTTGCTCGTTTTACTCTTATTATTGTTTGCAAGTATTGTTTTGGCTTTGAAAATGGACACTGATACCGCATGCGTGTATATATTACACGAAAATAACAGTCAGGGACGAAATTCAATCAAGCAGTACCTATTGCTGCAATTGTATAGTGGACCGAAGAACAGTGGGTTGCTGCGCTCATGAGATGACTATGATTTGGTTTTCAAGCTGGGTAAGGTACCAAGATAATATTATATATCCACCTGTCCAGTTTCTAGACAACATATTACTAACATATGAGTCAGAATAATAATAAAATGTATGAATACAAATGTGTTTATTTAAAAAAAAAGCAAGTAAGCAAAACAAGTCTTACAAGCATCGTGATACAATCTTATTACAATATTCTCTTCCCTACTGGAATTAGCTATTAGACCTGTATTATATTTATACTTAAAGTGTCTGTTCACGCCGAGCCAAAGTCCCATACTAAGTGGACAATGTCTTTTAACAAAGGAAAAACATTTTTCTTTATGTTTTTATTTTGTTTTTCTTTTTATTTCTCTTTGCTTACATTTAGTCACATTATACTTTTATAGCAGAAAATAAATATGTACGTAAATAGTAAAAATACTCAAGTGCTGTAATCCATGGGGGATCGGAACTGTCACTCCTTCATACAGGTTATACTGTAACCTAGTTAGGAGATCAGAACTGCACCCACTACGATTGTAGCAAATCTCTAATTTTACCATGTATAATTGATATACCCCTGTATTGCAATACTTAAAACGAGATCAATAAAGATTTTTATTAATATTATTATTATTAAATTTGGCTCGTCTGAAAATTAACCCTGTATAGTTTTGAGTGTTATTTTGTTTACAATTTTGACGATGAATTTATAAAATATCATGTTGTTATTGTCTATTGTGAGAATATCGGTCATCGCCGAACTCATGATATAACAAACATCTGCCAGATATCTGTGTGCTGTGGCAACGGACTGCAGATACAAGTGCCCGCATGCACGGGGTCAATGACCCGCTGCCCGATAAGGGCCTGATAACGTATCACTAAAGGTGCAACCACGAGCCTAACTGAATGTAGCGAGCTTATGTAAGTCACATAGCCTGATAACAATAGCTCACCGGAATAGAAAATGTTCTGATTATCGTAAGTAGGCAAATGACTAACAGATGACAGGTATAAAAATATAGGTATATTTGCTATTGAAGATATACGTCAATTTTTTATCGAATTTTCGTATCGATTAGTAAAAAATGCCATAAAATTTAAGCTATTCTCAATTTAACCATTTCAGAGCAGGGCTAATCGTAAGAACGTGGCTAACGATTTTCCACGAAGTCGTGTCGTGCCAATTTCCGGAATCAAACATATTATTCTGCGAAATTTGTGACAAAACGTGACGGCGATGTGAAGAACAGACAAAACCTAGGGATGTCCCGACGAGAAATCAATTTTACCCCGCGATGCAAATCAATAGCTGTGGCCTTGGACAAGGCGACGGGCGGTCGATCGGTCGTGAATTTAAATTTTACTGGGTAACTAAAATAAATCGGTAAGTAATTGGTTGCGTTTAAAACCACCTTGGCCTGGATTTTTATTTAATTATTATTGCTGCATGTTCACTTTTAGAATTTATATTAATATTTTTAATTATAATGTATCAAACACAATATAAATTGTTCCTGTTAAATAAATATGATATTGGTTATGTCCATAAAGCAGCATCTGCTCTGATCATACATCTAGCGTACTAATATACATACCAGCAGGGTAATTGCGTAACACACTATCAGTAGCAATGGGTTTCATTTTGACAGTTCACCAACATTCATTGCGTTATTTACGTTGTTGAGCAGAACATTTTTCGAACATATGAAGCAATGGATTAGCAATATGCTTCAAAATGATTCAAATTGAGAGTAATAGTGTGTTACGCAATTAGGGTGCTGGATTACCAAGCATGAGGTAAGTAATGAAAAATGGCTGTTTATTGCAAGTAATCGAAAAAGTTGAGAGATAACATAGGAAATATAAGTACTTATTCAATTTGAAGTTGGCTGCAGGATAAGCTCGACTCCTTTATAGACTGGTCCTTAGCAGCTGTAAATAGAGATAAGTGCAAGGAGACTGCAGGCCTCTGCCGTGCAGTGGGACAGTACAGGCTTACACAATAAATATGGTCATCAAAAAGCAGATAGCTGTTGTTAGTTGAAGCACGGTACACACCGTAAACTGTCCACAAAAAACACTTCTAGCAGGTTCTCCTATGGTCTTACTAATTATTATCTTTATCAATGTTGATAATAAACACGTCGTCACCCCACGGCGTCAGATATCCACGTTTGGTGCACAAGTCGGGCGAGCGTGGGAACGCACACGTCCACATGTGCGTTCATTATGCGTCGCCATGTGCCGCCGACGAAGCACGCTATCATCTACAATACACCGAACCAAGATAGAGGTGCATCTCACGCCGGGATTATTGAATGGAAAATAATATTTTATGATCGTTCTCCGTATGAGATTAAGCTGTGTTGTGGACAATATAATGTGGGCGTGATTGTTATAAGGTTTTGGTTGTGATAATTGGCAAAGGCTTGATGTTAGGAATCTAATCCATTATGGAAGAAGAAACTATTCACTGGTTCTGTCATTCATCTTATCCGACCTTTGCAATAGTCCATTCTGTCTATTAAATATTTGATTGATCAGCAAGACTTGTTTCATTCACTTACTTGAGTTTAGGCCTCAAAGAAAATATTTATGTTGTGATCTGTCATCACACAAAACAAAGCAGATTTTGTTTCCCAACTAACTGAAATAAGATATGACGTGTGAAATCTTCATTACCTATATGTAGTAAGTGGTAAAAACCTATTCCATTTTCTGCCGAGTTGCTGTCTCTAATGTTTATTCTATAACGCTTGTAACAGTGGCCGTGAAACAGGCTACCTATAGCGTTAGTTACATATCAGGTTGGCACAAAAGTAATGAGACACTTGGTTTACGTTTTATATTGTTTATTATTATTACAACACAAAAAGCTTAGTCAATGATGTAATCACCATTAGCATCTAAGACTTCTTGCCAAGGATTCGGCAGTTTGGATGCCTTTCGCCCAGAACTCTGATTGTTGAACAACTTTTTCGAGGCACAGCCTGCCTCGAAAAAGTTGTTCAACTCCGCCTCTACATCAGAGAAATCATTAAATTGTTTACCCCGCAAATGTTGTTTCAGGGCTCTAAATAAATGATAGTCTGATAGGGCGAGGTCTGGGGAATAAGATGGGTGGGCTATCGTCTCCCAGCCCAAGTTCTCCAACTGATGGCAAACGGCAGATGCGACGTGAGAATGTAGTTTTACGACACGATAATGCTCGACGCATTATCGTGTAGTAAAACTACATTGACTCGTCTTTGTCGTTTTTTCTTGATAGCAGCAGATAGTTTGGTGGCTTTCATTGTGTAATAGTTCATAAAACAGCATGGCTTGCGCGTCCAAGAAACAGCAAAGCAGAACTTTTAAGCGATTCTTTTGACTCAGCTTCGGTTGAATTGGTGGCGTTTCTTCTCGAAATAGCCAAAAAGTACGACGTGTATCGTTCTCGTAATGAATCCATAATTCATCTTAAGTAACCAGATCAGACAAAAAATTTTACGTCGGGGTCGCACTCGCAGCAAAGGTGATTGACAGATAGCGACACGGACTGCACGACTGGCGTCTGTAAGGATGTGCGGTACCCACCGAGCCAAAACTTTTCGATACCCAAGCTCATGCAGATGGTATTCCACGGCGTGGTGACTGCAGTTAAGTGCTTCAGCTAATTCACGAGTAGTAGCATTCGGATTCGACTGCAATTCGCGGCGTAAATCGTCATAATTCACTGCGGGTGGACGTCCTCAGCGTAGCTGACTTTCAAAGCTCCTGTCTCCTGATTTATAACGGTCAAACCATCGGGACACCGTCGCATGGCTTGTACTCGTATAATTATACTTCGTTGCTTCGTCCTTCGAGATTAAGATAACAATGTAGTAATACGTCTAGGGTATCGCCTTTCATCCACTAAGTTTGAATATTTTTTTTTTTTTTTTTTTTTGTCGGTACTTTGTCTTCCTGATAGTTATGCCTGTACCGCCACTCATTCGCGTTTTAGTGCGTCGCCGATCACCACGTTATTTTCTTCGTTTCATTTGAATTGTGCAAAAAGATGCCAAAACGTAGTCACAAAAACGACGACAGTGATTATTTAAGAAAGAAGATTCGAAAACTCGAAAGGAAACTTAATAAACGCGACAGAAGGTCGCGTGTTCGAAGTTGTTCCGAGAGTAGTAGCTCGTCGACGAATATTATTATGTCGCCGGTACTATCGGACCATGAAGGTAAGCTGAAGTGTTATTTTTACAAACGGAAGATATTGTGAATAGTTTTTCGGACTATATCCGTATCATAATCTGACATGATGTCATATTATCTTAAATAGTGTTGTGTACATCTTATGGGGATGTTACCTTCACATAATTTTGGATTCCCAATTCATTGGGTATACCGGGTGTAAGGGACAGCCCTCCGCAAATGAACAGGGTGCATTCAGCTCCTTATTTAGAATCATTTTCCATTGGAAATTTTCTCAGGAAAATTTTCATTTTTTTTACCGTTTTTTCGGCTAACATTCCTTTATTTCAATGTAAAATTACATTCTATGTATGCACCACTCCATTTATGTAAATAAAACAGTTGAAATAAAAAAAACAGCAATGGATGTCGAAATACTCTAAAGAACGACGCGTGAAATCAGCTGTTCACTTTCTCCCTAGCTTCAGAGTTCATCAAACTTACCGCATACTACTACATACACAATAACAATAACAGACGCTCCGAGTTGCCGAATCGCAAGTGTTGCCAACTTATTAGACCTCAACTCCTTTATTGATAAATGCAAATCTTTTCGTGCACTTAATTTCTAAAGGAAAAACGCTCATAATGTGCCCTTGAGTATTCGTGGTACGTAACCTAATTAATTAATTAATTCTACTTTTCAAGCGATCACTGGATCCAGTTTCCAAGCCACCCAAGGGATTCTTAAATGGTTTTACGACAGCTACCGATTGATACTCGAGTCGGGAATCGAACCTGAGCTCTCTGCAATGGAAGCCCAGTCTTCTATCACACTGGGCTTTTTTTTGTAGAACGTTTTTTCAAGAAATTTTGGGCAAAATTTTTCGTGTAGTTGACAACACTTCAGTAGTTAGTTGGTTTGTGACTGTGTCGCATGCGCATCGCAGTTGATCGCAGTATCGCTCGCCGTTGTGCCGGGCGTCCCCGCGCAGTCGCGTTGTGAAGTTTACGTACGCATTTGGATTTAATTTTTGTGTGTGTGTCTATGAAAAATGACTACATTTAGTGCTCGTGACTTCGTGAGTATGGAGAAATGATAATGTGCTACGGGGAAGCTCGGGGAAATGCCAGAGAAGCGCTCAGAAATTACATTGATAGGTATCGTGATCGTCGGCACCCATCAGACTCCCGGATAGTTACCAATGCCTATCAACGAGTTCTAGATAACCAGCCTATAGTTCCCAATCAGGAAGGCGCCGGAAGACCACTTCGCGGTGCAACTGTAGAAAGATCTGATCTGTTGGTCCGTCAAAATCCACGCCTAGGCACAAGCACTGCAGCTCGATTATTGCGGCGGAATCATGGACCCCGCGTCTCGCACTGGTCCGTGCACAAAACGCTGCAAAGGGATCGGCAACGTCCTTATGTGATACATAAGTTCCAAGCTCTATTGCCTCGTGATCGTGGTCATCGAATAGCGTACTGCCGGTGGTTGCGGGCTGAACAGGATCGAAATCCAGTGCTGGCTTGGCAAACTTGGACCGCAACCGTGGCCAGCACGATCGCCAGACCTAACGACCTAACCTTTAGACTTCTTTTTGTGGGGCTACGTAAAGGAAAAAGTGTGTGTCAGTGCATGTAGGAGTGAGGAGGGAATGCGAGATCGCATCACGAACATGTTCCAGCAGCTGCGCTACAGCTGCAACTAAGATCCCAACTTGCTGACCCGCTTACACGCGGAGACCCTGTGCCGTGCCAATTTGTGTGAACGTCTCGGTGGAGGCCACTTCGAGCCGTATCTCATACGACCGGAGCTATTCTAAGGTAGGATTAATTTTTGTGCACGACGCACTATCAATTACAGCCTGATTGATACCTATTGAAATAAGACTAAGTGATTTCTATTAATTTTCTTTGTAATAATAATTGTATCTATGCAAAAAACACATAACCTTCCTTTTTTAACTTCACCGCAGTCGGGTAAAAAAGGGACTTCGAAGTTACTTTTAGCTATTGTTTGGCACAAAATTTTATTATTCTATTGTTTATTATTTTGTTATGTTTACTTGTTTTGCAAAGCGGAATTCCCGCTGTGTAATAAAAAGGCGGCTAGTGATTAGCTTGAATGCATGTTTGCCAGTAGTATAAATACAAGAAGGATAAAACATAGTCCGGTAGTAGTCTCAGCCTCTCATGGAGATGCTAGTTAGGAAAAAAAGACTTCATTCTTCAGTAATGTTGCACATTCCTACTGTGATGTAAAAGTGATTGTTGTTGTGAAGAAAGTGCCATATTCGAATAGTCTGTTTTTATCTCAAATTCCCCACGCCCCGCTACTCTCGTACTATAACTGAACCAGCTCCCTGCAGTGCAAGCTCTCCGGTCTGTCGAGAACAATAATTTTCTTTAACTTCTAATTTTTTTATCTGTGCACGTGTTGCGACATGTTCTTTTGTACAAGTACGGCTCAAACTTAATGGCGTCTCGGAACTTCGAATGTTCCACTGTGCAAAACGTATTGCGTTGTTAGGTATCAGCGGTTTTGTTATTGTTCCGTTAAGTTTTTTTTTTTATTTTTATTGACTGTTTGTTTCATCTGTTTGTTATTTACGTTAAGTTTTAGACTGTTGTTGGTGGTGCGGAAACTACTTTGGAACTTATTAATTTGTTTAAAAATGTCTCGCGGACGATTCAAAGTTTTACGTAGGCAAGCCAGAAAAATGGTGCATAACGTCGTGCAATTTATGATAGACGGAGAATGAAGACGGCGTCCAAATTCCTTTGGAGCTAGTTCAGATAAAGAAGTTTTTGAGGGGATACAGCCATTATCGTAAATACAAAATAAAAACCTTATTGCTTATTTTATAAAAAACCTATTTTAATTTTCATTGAACCCTTCCCGCACTTGACAAACTGACAAATAATTATCATACACCTCTTAAAACATTCAAACAACTTTCAGTTATAAAAATAATCAAATGGAGTCTAAATTATTGTCGACTTGACTGTACCTGCGCGTACTTGCACAAAACCACGTGGCGCGAGAATTGGCCCCGTAGCGAGGAGGGGCCGAAGGCTCGCCGCGATACCGTTCGCTACGTGCGTTTTGCCACGGTAGCGATACATTGCGCGTGAGGTAATAAAACAAATCAGGTTTATTGGATTCCCATAACGTTCCTGAAATAATTTCATGTACCGGTCATCTTAGTATGATGTACTGAATTCACCCCTTCAGTCTGCGGAGGGCTGTTCCTTACACCCTGTATACTACTAGTGATTGTGTACATTTGAAAGGAATGTTGCCTTCACTTTAGTTAATGACCTACTTAATAATAATTGCATTTTATATCCGTACGGACTAAAACATAGTGTTGTGGGTAGTTTTAAGGACTATCGCCGCTCTAAAACCACTAGTTGTATACTAGGAACATTGGTAGTTGTGATCATATCCACGTACCTACATAACAAAATGTTATCACTCGATTTCGTAATTCTGAATATCGGTATGGATTATAAACTTGGTGTTGTGGATAGTTTTGAGGACTATCACCGCGCTATTTTCTATCCGATACCTACATTTGGTACATTTTCTACTCCAGCTGAAATGGAAGTTCAAGGTGATGTCGCGTCATCTCCGATTATTGACTCAGATGAGCCACAACCGGGTACGTCCACCTCGACGATACATGATGTTCCTGCTACAGAAGCAGTACAGGCAGGGGAATCGGAACTACCTGTTGAAGTAACGCTTCCTGAGCTGGACGAAGAGATTCTGAATCTCTTGGGCGAAACTCCATCAAAGGATAAAAAATATGGACCAGACATTAGATGCGAGTTATCTGCTCGCTGGGAACACATCGCAACAACAGGCTTGACCAAGGATGCCAGAAAGGAGCTGCTTGATAAGCATCTGGTTCCAAAAAACTGCACAAAGATTGATGCACCCAAGTTAAATCCAGAGATAAAGGCCGCCTTATCGGAGATGCTAATAAAAAAAGACAAAGCTTTAGAGAATAAGCAGGTGCAGGTCGCAGCAAGTATATCTTGTATAAGTGAAGCCCTAAGCATACTCTTTTCTGCAGGTTATAAAGATCAGTCGGTAATAAAATTACTGATCGAAGCCGGTCGACTGATGTGTGACTCACAACACAGCGAGTCCATGACACGGCGCAGTTTTATATGTTCTAAATTCAAGAAAGATATAAAAGATCAACTGTTCAATACAGAAATCGATAAGTTTCTATTTGGCGAACATCTGACCGATACTCTAAAAGCTGCAAAAGCTATATCAAAATCAGGCGCTGAGATTAAAATAAACACACAGGTTCGAAGACCTGCACCAGCGCAGAGACCGAGACAGGCCCCTGTCCAGACTTTAAACCAGACGCCTCCGTTCCCGACAGCGCGGCAAGCGGGAACAGCGAGGAGAACAGCGCCGGCGCCGCGCCCGCGACCGGTGCAGCAGCAGCCGCGACAGCAGCCGCGCTTGCAGCAGCGCCAAGCCCCGCGGCGCTAGACCTGGTACGTTTTGCAGGTCGGTTATCCTACTTTTATGATCAATGGCAATTGATAACTAATGACCTCGTTGTATTATCGTGGATAAGAGGTTACAAGATACCGTTTACTAAACCTGTCTATCAGTTACACGAACCAAGTTTACCTGCATTAACTTCATGTGAGTCCTTTAAATACAAGGTGGCCATCACTGACCTTCTAAACAGTGGTGCTATTTCACATTGTGAACCATGTGAAGGACAGTTTCTTTCTAGTTATTTCCTGATTAAAAAACCCAATGGCAAAAACAGATTTATTTTAAACTTAAAGTCTCTAAACAAGTACATCGTAACAGAACATTTCAAAATTGAAGATCTAAGAACAACATTAAAATTAGTATCAAGAAACAGTTTCATGGCCACCTTTGATTTAAAGGATGCGTATTTTCTAGTACCTATACACCCGACGTATAGAAAGTACCTACGATTTAGGTACGAGGGTCAAATTTACCAATTCAATGTTTTGCCGTTTGGTTTAAACACAGCTCCATTTGTGTTCACAAAGCTATTAAAACCGGTAATTTGTTTACTGAGATCATTAGGTTATCTGTCATCTATCTACTTAGATGACATTTGTATCATTTCTAATAATTATCAAGATTGCTTAGATAATATTTTACAGACAAAACATATTTTAGAGTCCTTAGGATTCATAATTAACATTAAAAAAAGTTGTATGATTCCGAGTAATATTTGCAAATACCTTGGTTTTGTGATAGATACAAAAGAATTTCATGTTAGCCTTCCTAAGGAAAAACGAAATCTAATTAAACAAGAGTTACAATCGTTTCAATTGAAATCTCGTTGTAAAATAAGACAGTTTGCTCGCTTGGTAGGCCTCCTCACTTCGTCCTGCCCCGCGATTCAGTACGGTTGGCTTTACACCAAGCAGATGGAAAGATGCAAATACCTTGCATTGTGTAAAACGAGTAATTATGATAGCCACATGTCTTTACCACAGTATTTGCAGGACGATTTTTCCTGGTGGTTAAAATCTATTGATACCGCAGTGAATCCTATTAGACGGGACAGCTACTGTCTAGAAATATTTTCAGACGCTAGCAAAAAAGGGTGGGGGGGCAGCATGCGGTGCGGAGACCGCCAGTGGCCAGTGGAGTAACACAGAGTCTAACAAACATATTAACTGTCTAGAACTCCTGGCTGCTTTCTTGGGCTTACAAACATTCGCAAAAGGATTAAAAAATTGTCAGGTGTTACTACGCGTTGACAACACAACTGCTATTTCGTATATCAACCGTATGGGTGGAGTAAGATTTCCACATTTAACTGAAATCACAAAATCTTTGTGGCAGTGGTGTGAAGCTCGTGGTATATTTGTATTCGCTTCATACATAAGCTCGGAAGATAACGAAATAGCAGAGGCTGAGTCTAGAAAATCTCACCCCGATACCGAATGGGAGATTAAAGATCATGCTTTTGAAAAGATTGTGAGAGCCTTTGGGCAACCAAAAATTGATCTTTTCGCATCAAGGTTGAATAACAAATGTGTTAAGTACGTCTCATGGAATAGAGACCCAGGAGCATGCGCTGTGGAATGCTTTTACTTTAAATTGGTCAAATCTTTGTTTCTACGCATTTCCTCCTTTTGCGGTTATATTAAAAGTATTAAGAAAACTTATATACGACCAGGCGGAGGGTATTGTTGTGGTTCCATTTTGGCCCACGCAACCCTGGTTTCCACTTTATCAAAAACTTCTCTGTTCAGAATTAGTTTAGTTTAGACCCTCTGATAAAGTGTTATTGTCTAATTCCAACAGTGTCCCCAAGCTCACGTTGATTGCAGGGAAGTTATCAGGACGGCGTTACGAAACAGAGGAGTACCACCATCATCTTTAGATATTATGATAGCTTCTTTATCTGAAAGGTCAATAAAACAATATGACGTTGCCATTCGACGTTGGGTAAACTTTTGTAAGACTCACAATATCAAAATACATGAGGCGTCAATTCCGATGATTATGTATTTTCTCACTGAGTTATTTCATTCCGGCTTACAATACGGATCTTTAAACAGTCATCGCTCCGCTCTGTCTTTGATCTTAGGATCGAGAGTAGGGTCTGATGATCGCGTTGCTAGGCTATTCAAAGGTTTTTACAGACTTCGTCCTCCAGCCCCAAAATATAATATCACTTGGGACCCGTCAATAGTTTTAGAATTCTTATCAAAATGGTACCCAAATAATAATTTAAGTTTCGAACATTTAACCAAAAAGGCCGTAACTTTGCTCATACTTGTAACTGCACACAGGGTGCAAACCATTAGCAAAATCAAATTAGAAAATATGAACGTCACTGATAATCTTATATTGATCAAGATAAACGATTTGTTAAAAACATCTCGACCTGGTTTATCTCAACCTTGTTTAAATATTCCATTTTACAAAGATCGACCGGAAATATGTCCCGCTGAGGCTCTTATAGAATATATTGATAGGACAAAACATTTGAGAAACAATGCCAATAGCCTTTTTATAAGTATTAAAAAACCACATAAATCAGTAACCACAAATACCATCAGTCGGTGGATAAAAGATATATTATCAATTAGCGGAATTGACACTTCAGTATTTTCTGCCCACTCCACCAGACACGCAGCCACCTCAGCTGCTCATAGAGCTGGTGTCAATATTGACACGATACGAAAAGCAGCTGGGTGGAGTGGTAGCTCCAATCTTTTCGCTAGATATTATCATAGAGACATTCAATGTGAACAAACTGATCAATTTGCCTTATCAATCCTAACCTCTGATCGATGTTAGATTTAATTACTTAAAATTAATAACTTAAATTTATCTACCCCTAATTAAAGAAAAACTACAATTTAATTACTTTATTACTTGTAAGGTTTGATTAATATACATGTACCTAAGTATAAAAATTCAGTGTTTTAATATTTCACCATCTTTCAAAATCTACATTGTTATCTTAATCTCGAAGGACGAAGCAACGAAGTATAATTGGAGATTAAACGAACTTACCTGAAGTGAAGTTCTATCCAAATTATACGAGTTGCTTCGTCCGAAGAGATTAGTTCCCTCCCAACCCTATGAACCCCATACCTAAAGTGAAATATTAAAAAAGGTTCCAGGCTTTCAACTAAATGAGTGGCGGTACAGGCATAACTATCAGGAAGACAAAGTACCGACAAAAAAAAAAAAAAAAATAAAAATATTCAAACTTAGTGGATGAAAGGCGATACCCTAGACGTATTACTACATTGTTATCTTAATCTCTTCGGACGAAGCAACTCGTATAATTTGGATAGAACT